>OZ023290.1:2455000-3055000 GCA_964007245.1 Hypomecis atomaria
CCGTCTGACTTGAAATTTAATACTAGTACATACCTACCTACGCAAGATAATTATGGCAAGTACCTACCTACCAAATCCGGCTAGTATCTTTCCGGCAAAAAATAATGTAGAAAATTCTGTAAAGTCTCAGTCAAGTAATTTGCAGTAAGTATTTTTTGTATCTAATTATTACTTTGAAGACGTTTGCAATCAATTTGTCTCCTTTTAGCTGAAATTTTGTGCCAAAGATGACGGCCGTAAATATCATGGATGTATAAAGTAGAGGGGATCGGATAAAATATCCAAAAGATCTGAAGTTATTTTTTTGCCCAAAATAGCGTCAATCTCACAATGGATAGAAAACAAAGACACGCAACTTTTCGTTACTATGGCAACTTAACTTTACAAATAGGTTACGGACTTATATAATACTTCGGCCGTAGATCTTAAGCAAAGTTTAGGTTTAAGATTGAGTAATATTTCGAGTAGTTAGCCTTACTCTTGAAGTTCAATTATATTATTTTAAAACCGATAAAAACTAACTTTTCGAACTACTTACTTTACTCGTTTATTCGCCACCTACTTCATTTCCCTGCGTAACCCGTACCTACTCCAGCTCAATTGGCACTGTTTGTTTTCCTGTTTTCAGTAACACAGATCTTCAATGATCGCTCCTGTGCTTACTCGTTCTCATGACGATTTACGCATACCTACGTTCAAAAATAGAGGCTCGATCTTCTTTGTCTTGACGTCCTATCTTTTCACTTTCTTACATCCATGGCCAAAGTTGTAGGCCGTAAATATTGACAGGCGAACTTTGTCCATTTACGCGATGACAATTTGTCGAAGTTTTCAATTTTATTGATCTTTATGTGTTCAGTGATTGAGATAACTTTATAGGATAATTTCATAGAATAATAACGCCGGCGTTATTATTTTATGGATAATTTAATAAGTTTGTGGTTGTGGGTTGCCTCAGGGCTTGGGTTTAAAATGATTGAAGGAATTAACATCTTAATGATTTTATTTCGCTTTCTTAGTTTGACCCTTTTACAAGGTGATGCTTTAAAGAGTTTACATGGGTATTTATAGAAAAACTTACCAGACCAATAATAAAAAAATCAAGACAGAATGTTGTGAACAAGCAATTGAGGCAGCGAAACTACGCCTTGCCGTGTACAGACACCATTACACACACATACACGTACAACGAAACTACGTCTTGGCTCGTTGGTCAAACTATGGTGGCACAACACCGACGCACTCACCACATGTATAAAAACCGGCCTCACTTGTCTGTTCACGACGTTCGGTCTTGATTTTTTTATTTGATCTGAGAGAAAAACATAATATTCACCAACATCATCCACAGCCCCTGAAAGCTCACAGTTGAGCATAGGCCTCTCTTCGCGTACGCCACTCCTCCTGATCATGTACCTATTTTGTCCACATTAGTCCAGCAGTTTTGAAAATAGCCTTAAGATTTTCTGTTTTTTTTTTTGTTTTTTTTTTTGTTACGCAGTCACCTACTGAGATTGGCCCCATAGTGAAATTTGTGTAAAAAAAACTTTCATCAATTTTATTGGAAGTCTTGTATGGAATGGCCGATGAAAGTAAGATCTTGTATCGTAAATAAGTTTGTATGGGCTGGGTGGCTAGCCCTTGCGTCAGAGTTTTAAACCCGCTTGAAGTTTTTATCCTTGTAGGTATGTACCTTGTATCATAAAAGTTATTGAATCAATATACTTAACGGGACAATAGCTTTAAGTTTAATTTTAAATAGTGCCACTTAGTATAATTTCGAAGGACTAGGAATGGAAGTGGCAACATTCCTGGGGTAACGCTTGTGACAAACGCTGCTGATTGATTCTAAGGAGGTTTTAAGTGACACTGACATTGCATGATCGGCCGATGGGCGGGAAAGTGCGAGGTGACATGTCAGATGTCAGTTGTGAGTTGTGAGTTGTAAATAGAGCTGGTTCGGAAGAGGTTGTGGAAAACTGAGATTAGAACGGTTCAAGCCTGGTGATTCTTGATAGAATGGTAGCAGCGTGCGTTACGCTGCGGAACGCCATGTCCTTCGCTTAAAGTTCTCTATAATTGTAATCATACGTAATCTTCTGTGAAATAAACTGATTGTTCGTGACGTCGCCTTTATCTCCTCGCCCGCTAAACCCACGCCACGCCACACTGAAGCATTGTTGGGCCAGTCAGTGGTATAAAACATTACCACATTGAAGAAACATAACTGATGAGGTGCCTTTTTATGGATCCGACATCAGAAGTGGGATCGAAGGGCTAGATCCTGAGGAGATGCAGGTTTACTAGAAAAAAATCGTCGACTGCATCAATCATTGTCGCCTATGAATCAGAGCAATATTATCAAGCAAATCACAAAAGAAAATGGCGAATGATAACAAAGAAGACCACTATGCTACAATACAATCTACACCGAAAGAAGAAGAAGAACAGAACTTGCTTCGTGTACTGTTAGCCAGAACATATCGCTCCAGCCTATTCGGAGAAGCGGGTCCAGGGTCCGAGAGAGCTGGGAAGGGTCACCTGCTCGAGAACTCGAGAAGCAGTCTGGCAAAACCCCGGGTGAGCTCGTCCAATTTTAGTTAGATAGTAGTTCTGCATGTTTTTGACTAAATTTGACTTAGTTGTGTTGTGTGTTGTGTTTTCTAGTACCGCGCGGTATCATAACATTTTACTTTCGGAGGTAGGTCAAGGAAATATTTTAAGTGATTCTTAAATTCTCTGTAATAATAAAAGCGAGGGTAAGAAAAGCTGAACTCATTTAATTTTTGTTGGTGGGTAGTTCGAAAACTGCATCTAGGCTGAGTCGAAGGGATGCAGTTGTCCGGTTCTCTGCGGAGATCGAAGGGACGCTGTTATCCGGTCTCATGCCTCGATCTGGTATCTGATAAGCGTAGGTGGGTTGTACGAAAGTTGCATCTGGGCTGAGTCGAAGGGATGCAGTTGTCCGGTTCTTGCGAAGATCGAAGGGACGCTGTTATCCGGTCTCATACCGATGGACTGGAGTCAAAGAGACGCAGTTGCCGATTCTCGCATTTACTGGGTGGTGAGTGCGGTTTGAGGGACACTGTTGTCCAATATTGGGTGTGCGATTTGGTGGTATTGGCAAAGAGTTGTCCTAGTGAGTGTTGATTTTCCTACCCTATGCTAATGTAAAGAAACAATTTATGATTATTATTTACTTTGTCTAGTCATCTCTTGTTTACTATCTTATCAAGTCATCGTTTCGAACACGATTAAAAGTAACATTATGTCAGGAATGGACGAGCGGTAAACGAATATTCTATACCGACATTTTTGAATAGTCCAATGTTGAACATACGCCTCGCCACGCTAGCCCAGTGCGGGTTGGTGGATAAACAAACATTCACATTGCTCTTTTGTTACAGATACTGATGATAATCGCCCGAGGACGTGCGAATGTCAAGATGGCCGTAACGGGACAATAGCTTTAAGTTTAATTTTAAATAGTGCCACTTAGTATAATTTCGAAGGACTAGGAATGGAAGTGGCAACATTCCTGGGGTAACGCTTGTGACAAACGCTGCTGATTGATTCTAAGGAGGTTTTAAGTGACACTGACATTGCATGATCGGCCGATGGGCGGGAAAGTGCGAGGTGACATGTCAGATGTCAGTTGTGAGTTGTGAGTTGTAAATAGAGCTGGTTCGGAAGAGGTTGTGGAAAACTGAGATTAGAACGGTTCAAGCCTGGTGATTCTTGATAGAATGGTAGCAGCGTGCGTTACGCTGCGGAACGCCATGTCCTTCGCTTAAAGTTCTCTATAATTGTAATCATACGTAATCTTCTGTGAAATAAACTGATTGTTCGTGACGTCGCCTTTATCTCCTCGCCCGCTAAACCCACGCCACGCCACACTGAAGCATTGTTGGGCCAGTCAGTGGTATAAAACATTACCACATTGAAGAAACATAACTGATGAGGTGCCTTTTTATGGATCCGACATACTCATATTGATTTCCTTTCAGTGTGTCATTTTACAAATTTTGTTACGTTGACAACACTCCTCTGTCATTGGTAGCATTCAAAAAGAGGCTTCGTTGATTCGCCCCGCGGGCCGAACAGCTTGTGGGGCGAAACCACGAAAGAGCCAACTAAAAGTGTTTGATACTTGGTATAGGCCGCGCCACACAACTTAGACGATGTGAAGTTAGCTACAAGCTGCGCAATATCTAATGCTGACTGAAGCTCACATAAAGCCGCACGTTGATTGGCTATTGCAGAGCTTGTAGCTAACTTCACATCCTCCAAGTTGTGTGGCGCGGCCTATGGACACCCATTTGGTTTTCATCAGTACTCGCATCTACCAAGTAGTCGGTACCTAGGCTGCTAATTAAAAATCTTATTATTAGTTCACCGTAACGTCACGACGGTTCTTTTTTTGCACATACTCTAACGGAAGTAATTGGGCACTTACTTTTTAAACACGCACTTTACAAGAAGCTCATTCGTGCTATTTGATATGAAAATAATCAAAACAACTAAGCTTAAAACATTTTTAATATTAAGGTTAGGTTTGAGGTAAAATATTGACTAAATGTCAAAATAGCTTATTTTTTAAAATAAAGCAAGTTTTTAGATACATGTTGCTCCAAGGGTTTTGGCGGGAACGCGGAAAAATCAGGTCGCTGCATTGTATTATTTTGTTACACTTGAGTTATTAGTTATAATCAGTGATATTAAGTGAAAAATTGTGGTATTACGTTGATTATGAGCTGATTTACGTGCATGAGTGTAAACAAGTGACATAATGTGACGTATCGTGTTGTTCCGTGTTGTTATCAAACTCCATAGACGCCTCCAGTAAAGCCTCCACTGCTTTACTTGGACGTATGACTTGGACTATGTTTGGACTTGACCGCGACTCTATTTAACTATGACGTGACTACGACTGACTATTTTGACCAAATAACATAAAAAAAATATTAAAACTTTATACTTGACACTGGCAAATGCACAAAAATGCGACGCCAAAACGAAGAAGAAGAAAGGAGGTTGCTCCAAAATGATGTTTGAGAAAATCGCGTAAATATTATAGCTTTATTTATGAAATTCAAAATATGTCGATTTCATTTAATGTTGGCGTCAGCGCTCCAGCCTGTATATCATGAGACGTGATAATTATAATTAGGGTATTATTATAACCGCATGCTTGGATATAATTTGAATGAAGGCGAGTTCATTCATACGAAACATTTCTAATCAGACTGCTAAAATAATATTTTTTTCACCCCAACAGTTTCTAAATTAATTAACAAAAGTTAACGTTGGAACATTAGTGAGATAATTATCCAGATAGCATTTATGAGCTGAAATTACGGCGAAACTTGAACAATCTATGCAAACTACAAGGCTTAATTCTGCACAGTTTTCATTAAACATGTTGGTTGTGAAAGAAAATGTTGGCAAATGATTTTGTTTGTAGAAATATAAAGAAAGTTTTTGTAGAAAGTTCTTTTATTATAGGTTTTTTTCCCAAATTTTGGAAATCGAAACCGAAATTAGGCTGTGTAAGGCTGATGGCTCACGAGCGTGTCGCCCCAGATACAAACGCTGACGTTAGTAGAAAAAAAATAGTTTAAAAATTTAATAATCTGCCAAGTACGAGTCGGACTCGCGCACGAAGGGTTCCGTACTGTATGGGAGCCCCCCTTAAATATTTATTTTATTTTAATTTAATTATTTATTATTAAAGTAAGCATGCAGCTGAATATTATGTGAATGTTTCAAGCATCCACCTATTACCATTTTTAATATCGAGCGAAAAACGGCTAAAAATTAGGTTTGTTATACAACAAACCTAATTTTTGGGGGCTCCCATACGGGAGCCCCCCTTAAATATTATTTTTATTCTGTTTTTAGTATTTGTTGTTATAACGGCAACAGAAATAAATCAACTGTGAAAATTTCATCTTTCTAGCTATAACGGTTCATGAGAAACAGCCTGGAGACAGACGGACAGCGGAGTCTTAGTAATAGGGTCCCGTTTTTACACTTTGGGTACGGAACCCTAAAAAGCTATCATTATTGTATTGTCAGAGAGAAATAGACTTTAAATGAAATCTAACCGTCAAATATGAAGAGTTCAAACTTGGAAAAAAGTTCAAAGGATTATAGTCTGATAGCGGCGGGGTGACCCCGCCGCTCGCACCTGTCTCAGTCCCCTTTGTCGTCTACCCCCGCGCCTCTGTACCGCGCAGGCGAGGTCTCAGTTAAACGGTCAGACTATAGGTTCAATTAGTCTGTCAGATAGATTATAAAAAAAAACATATTACTTACGATTTTCATTTGTCAATCAAACAAATATTGTTGTAGATATTAGCTCGTCAAAGTTCCGCATGACGTTACAAGTCACGTATACAAAATAGACTTTTATCAGAGAAGTGACGTCACGACCCTTTTAACTTTTAAGAGTTTTTAACTTTTAAAGGCTTATATTTAATTTTATTTATTAATCGATTTCCAGCCTAGGTGTAGATGTTTATGTCGAATATTTTACTGTGAATATTGACTAAGCAATCGGACGGTAAAAATAGTAATATTTCTGTTTACATGTTATTGCTAGTTACACACACAAGCATTCAAACAGCTGTTTAAACAAAACTTGTGTAAACATTAGTAAAAGACTAGATTTTTAAAACAAAAATAAAACAAGTCGCTTCTCGCTGTCTGTCCCCAAGTATGCATCTTTAAAACTAAGCAACAGATTTTGATGCGGTTTTTTTTTTAATAGATAGAGTGATTCAAAAGAAAGGTTTTTACTATGTAAAATAATACACCTGTACGAAGCCGGGCCGGGTCGCTAGTATCAAATAATCTTAACAAGCAAACCCACAGACAACCGCTCCAATTTTAATAAACTTCGTGACACAAAGCCAGGAGTTTTATTCAAGAAAACTTTCATGTATTTTAATATGGAGGAAGTTGAAGTTTTTTGGTGCTTGACATCGCTCTGAAGTTTGAGAATAGTTTTTGTGGGAATTTTCCGAGATAAGGCTACGTTGGAAAGTTCGGGGCAGTTTTGGGATGTATGCTGCAATTTATGGAACTCGTGACGTGACGAGACTTAATCTGGATATGGATCGTTAAGCTAATGTTTTCTTATTCGGGAAAAACTATTCCAATGGTTGAAGTGAAAGGAATTTTACGTTTAATTGAATTTTTCGAACTCTTAGTGCATTGTTGTTGATTCAATTTTATTGTTTAATGAAAAGAGTATTTCGCGCATGGGACGTTTTATATTTGTTTGGATATTTTGTAATTATTTTGGTAATTGGATACTGTTGTTGGTTGAAACGAACATTATTGCTAAAATTGAGTGGCTATTGGCCCTAAGCTTTCCTCATGTATGACGGAATACTTTGGCAAGATTATAGTGAAACTTAGATGCAACAGTGCTTTCATACACCCTGAAGGTAGCGTTAAACGTTTAACGCAACCTTGTTGGAAGTCGCATTAGAAGTTTCACTTCAATAACCCAGACCTAGAACAGACATTTAAATTCTTCTTTCAAGCATCATAATTATTACTCATATGCGTAAAAAATACTCTGGCATTCACGATGAAATAATGGTAATGGTAAAATTTTAATTTTCCCATTTCAATGCAAACAAACAAGCAATACCCATACAACATACACTGCTAATCTTCGCAAGTACCAGGAGCGAAGCTCCGTGCGGAGGTCTCGCGAGATAGAAGCAGTTACGGCGAACGGCAATGGCTGGTGCGCGAGATAGCGGGAATTACTACGTTCTATCTCGGCTATGGCGCCCTGGTAATCGTACCTGTGCAAATAGCAAATAGTTACACGATTACAGTTAATTTATGTGATAAAATAGCGCAAGGGTTGTTAACATATATTGTTATGGTGCTAGAAAGAAAGTGCTGTTTCTAATACATACGTAGTATTGGTTTTATTGCTAACAAACATGTACAGGTAACGAAAACGTACAAGTATTGTTTGAATATATAGTAATACTCAAATATTAATATCTTAGTGGAGCAGGAGAGAGGATGAGCGCAACTTGTAGTAACTTCACAGCCGCCCAGAATTTCGATTCAGCTTATACTTTTGTCTATTATAGTTTGAACGCAATATGGATTCATTACCTTGCAAGATACTCACTTACTTAGTCATGTAATTTGCTCATAGAGATCTAAGGTTTCTATTTCTTTTTAGACTCAGATTGAAAATCTCCATTTAGTTTAGAAAGGGTATTGAAAGACAAAACTATTTATACTTCATTAATTAATAAACCATTAATAAATTCTCCAAAAAATATTTCTACAAAAGTTTTCCAGACAGTTTTTTAAAAACAGTCTTAGAACCACAAGGTGCTAATTCTCAAACCGATTTGCAAAAAGCGGGACCGCGATAAATCGGACAGCGGAACAAACGCGCGCTAAAGTTGCCCCGAGTTGCCTTGAGCTGCCCCAATTGCTCAAAGTTGCCCCAGTTGCCCAAAGCTGCCCCGAACTTGACTAAATTTCCCCGCGATCTGATAGCGACGTTCGCAACGAAATTCACGGCGTTTTGACAGCGCCTGTAGCGGGTAAAGTTGGCAAAAGGTTGGCAGCATTTGCTTCCTAAAGAGAGTTTTAGTATAATAATTATGATTTTGGATGTGTCGAGAAATAACACTCGACGTTATATGCAAAAGATTGAGTGTAAATCTCTTGATCGCATAGAGAGCGTGTTTCATGTATGAATGTCAATTTTGAACAAAACTAAATAAGAATTGCGTTAATTGGGTGACAACTGCGGCGTGGTCGTATTGCTGTACAAATAATAATTTCAAATACAAAATACAAAATCGTTTATTTGTCCAATTAAGAAGCACAATTGAATTTTTTGGTTCCCTGGCCCTTATGCTAGGTCAATAACCTGTATAAGAGCCAGTACCTTCCTTTTACTTACAATGACTGCTGACAAAAAAAATAATAATTTTAGTTACACCGAAAAAGAAATGTTATTTTTTAGGTTATTTTAGGGTAAAGAAAGGTTATTTACCTTGGATTTTGGTGAAACAGAAAAACTACTCAAAATAGTTAAGTAGATAGATTAATTCTGAACAAAAATTGTATTGGGTAAATCAATTGTTTATATATGTAGCTATATAATTCTAATTATTCAAATTACTTTCCTAGCTATATCTATTATTTTTATACATGTAATGTTTAACACAAACTATAAATACATTAAAATATATATGTACCTTTATAATATAGATATATAAGCGCATATTATAATTTATTTAATAATCATGTTTCTGTTCTCGGAACATACGTAGTAGTACATGCCATACTATAATATTTATAACTTCACAACTCTTATTTCATACTTGACCTACTGCTTATTCTTACACTACACCACACATTCCACTACAATCGCGCGCGCACCTACGGCAAAATACGGACTTTAGCCCGCATGATCGCCACACACAAAGGTAAACGCATTAACACAACACGCGCTCACACAAAATGTGCTGCATCTATGGGTACACACACTCAGGAGCATCACAGCGAAGAATGACGTCACGAGCATAACCCGCCAAGCGGTATTGCTCCTGGTACTTCTACCCACTTTGCACATTGTTCAAAATAAACAATTTTGAATAATGTGTGGTGGAATCCATTGCATGTAGCACATAATTCAAAATTGATTATGGGCGTAGTTTTTTAAAATTATTATGTTGAGTCACAATGTTAAATAAGTATTTATGTAGGTAGGTGCTGTACTATTCGTATAAAATAATCATGTTAAGTTTATTAGTTTCCATAGTTAAAATGTAGCATTGTGTGAGTATTACCTTCCCCGTCTGGGAAAGAGCCTGGATCCTACGACACAAGTCATTTTAGTGTGGGATCCAGTGCACTATGAATATTAAATTAAGTTTGTATATTAGTGTAATTGTGAATTTGTTTTGATAAGTACTGTAAGGAAGAGCCTAGATCCCACGACACAGGTCACCCTAGTGTGGGATCTAGTGCACAACTTGTTTTGTGTTAACTTTTGTGTGAACAATAAACGTTTTTATTATTTTATTATTTTTATTTTAATGTTTTCTTACATCCATCGTTATTAAGCTTATAGTAGAGCTATGTAAAATGTCTATGTGTGTGAGTGTGTGTGAGTAACACTGCAATTAAAGTTTAGTCTTCCGGCTCGACGGCATCATTATTCATCTGACGTCCACTGCTAGACATAGGCATTCCCTATGGATGTCCAATAAGCCCGGTTAGACCCAGATCAGGACATTGTCAGTCGTATGACTTACACTGTTGGACACGCCTCTTCAATTGATTTTCAATAAGGTAGCGTGGTTTGCATCTTGCGCGTTGCTGCTATCTTAATAAAAATCGTAGGTCCATCTAGTCGATGGACGTTCCACGCTGCGCTTGCCGGTGCGCGATCTCTATTCGAGAACTTTACAGCCCATCGTTTTTTTTTATAATGAGCAATACATAAATAACTAGCGACCCGCCCCGGCTTCGCACAGGTGTATTATACTTATAAACCTTTCTCTTGAATCACTCTATCTACTAAAAAAACCGCATCATAATCCGTGCCGTAGTTTTAAAGATATAAGCATACATGGGGACAGACAGCGAGAAGCGACTTTGTTTTATACTACGTAGTGAGATTATAACACCTCTGATAGTCCATTCACTTTGCAATACAAACAAGTATACAGTATAAATATAATATAGCTTTCCACGAGCTGTATCTCAATTGAATTATATTAAAAAGCGTTAATTTTAAAATATTTTAATCCACAGTTCAAAAAAAGTAAAAACAAAGCATAATTTGCAAAAAGCATAAAACAAAGTGTATAATGCGAGCCGGCGCGGGTAGTGGGACAATACGTCCGCTCATCATAATAGAGTAATAGAGGGGAGCCTGGGGAAAACTGGAACACCGGGGTATTCGCGTTACTGTCCGTTATATTTAACATTCACCAATAAATATACTTTTTTTTTAATTCAAATAGTTTTGCGTTTGACTACACACTGCCTGATGTTAAGCAGATATGCGGTCTAGGATGTAACGCGCTTACCTAGAAGATACCTATTTACTCGGGATTTGAAGACACCTACATTGTACTTTAGCGGGAAGACAAACTTAGGCAAAGCGTTCCACATTCTGGCAGTTCGTATGAGGACTGTGGACTCGAAACGATTGGTTCTAATGCGCGGGATATCCAACATAAAAGGGTGTCGCTTTGGTCGCGTCTGTCTAGCCGTACGATAGAAGAAAGGGGCAGTTGGGACCAGATTGTGCAACTCCTGGGCGCACTAACCGAAGTGTATCCGATAGAAAGCTGATAGACACGCCACGCTACGTCGATGCTCGAGACTATGTAGCTTCGACTCAGTCAAAGTTGCGTTGTCTATCAGCCTCCTGCTGCTATCAGGCTTGCCTTTCAATGGACTCTAAAGCCTCCAGCTGGTATTTGGCAGAGCCATCCCAAAGGTGAGAGCAGTATTCCATGCAAGACCTGACTATACTTGACCTGACTATGATACTTTCTTCAGTACAAAGTCTACTAATGTGGTTGGAACACTATAACGTGAAAACGTAAAAAAGTAACATAGTACAGATAGCGCTCGAGTTGAATGCAGTCGGGGTCTGAGGTAAAGAGCGGGAGCATCTCCCCCCGCTATCCGCACGCCCCACCTCACGCGCCTGGGCGGGTTGGGCGTGCGGATAGCGGGGGGAGACATTCGCATTCCTAAGCTCTGCATTCAACTCGCGCGCTAACAGTAATAAAGTGTCACGTAATATGTCACGAGAGCGCCGAACAAGCGATAGAGAGGCACGACAAACCTAAGGGTTCGGTTTGTTTTAGTTGTTTACTAGCTGACCCGGTGAACTTCATCTCACCATCTGTCCACTGCAAGGATTTTTGTTTATGTAATACATCCATGGTCAACTGTCAATGACAACTTTTACATGCAGAAACATTTTGTATGGGAAGATTAAATTCGTGATTTTATTAATATGTATACCAAGAAGTTATTCACTCTTATCTTAAAAATATGCACATTGTTATTGTCAGGTAACAATGACGGAGGTACCTACGGAATTCCAGACTTAAACGCAACATTAAAATTCCTGTTATTTTTGACGTGATAACGTCTTAAAAATCGATGAAAGCCGGTTGCACGCACGAAAAAGCATGACTCATTGTCACGTTCCGCCTGAGCTGAGCGTCAGGCGAGACGGACCAAGCTATAGAAAGACACGATCGACCTAAGCGCTTGGCTTATTTCAGTTGTTGATTCAACACTGGTTTTTATGACGTAATTACATAAAATGTATCGTCTGCATAACGGACTTCACAAACAACCAATATTTTTAAATATATTTTTTTGCCCTTGTTTTCCTTATGTAGAGTCACGGGGAGATTTTAATAAGTACTTTGGTACTTAACTGTATTTTGTAATAATATGTACTTTAATTGAAACTTGTTTTTGGCAGTGTTAATGCAAATACAATAACAAGAATACGAGTACTTCATAACCGACACACTGGCACAAAAACCCTCGAGGCGAGAAAAAATACAAAAAACCAAGTGGAAAGAAGTGGAAGTAAACTGAAAATGTATTGTCCCTTTCATACCCTGTGAACTCGACATGGTTAGACGAGGACAGCTAGTGATGTCATACTTATGGGGGTCATCATTTCTTTGTTGTTAAAATTATGAAACTCCTGAAGCTTATTTTGTATTCAATAGAGAGTTTGACTGAGATTTAAAAGTTTCTACCAGTTGAGTAAGAGAAAAAAATACATAATAGTTTTATATTCTACTTGCACTTACTCCTGAGTTCTTTAATGTTCTGGGAATTAAAAGGACTGTGAAGATAAAAAGTATCACAGGCGATTATATAAGTTATGAGAGAAACAACAAGTACAAATATCTGAAAATACGTTTTTAATTGATTGAATAAACTTGTACGTTAGTAATAATTTCGCAAAAATAGTAAAACCGACTTCCATCGTGTACATAATTCGAATAGTTCGGTCGAATTGATGTATACAATTATTACATTTTACGCCGATTTCGATAAGATTTAAATGGGACTATCTCGGGAGTATACATTTTCAAATTAAAAAATCTTTTTTTAATTTGGTTCACGATTGGCGAAAATATCGATGAACATACATATCTTATGTATGTACAGTACAACACAATTAGCCAATATGGCTTACGAAAATTAGTGCTATTACTAATCATGATATAATGTCGATAAAAACGATAAATATTTTCATTTTTATAGGCATTTCCTCATTTTGACTCTGTAATTATTAAAGAAACAAAACAGGAATTTTAACGTATGAAATTTCAGAAATATAAACTTACTAGCTTTTACCCGCGGCTTCGCCCGCGTTATATTTTGATTTTGGCTTATGTTTATGTCGGCTGCGAAACCTAACCTAACCGACAAATATCAAAATACCTTAGAGGAATGCCTTTGTTGGTTAAGTTACGGTTGGAGTGTATATACAACCCCCCCGTGTATTCCCGCCTTGTCGTGGGGGAGGTCTGAGGCAGCTGAAAAGGCGGCGCTCGAAATCTCCCTCTTCTTTGGGTCTTTTCCCCCAAGGAAGCTTAGAGGCTGGCACTCGAGGTTCAGCCGCTTTTAACTAAAGAAGCTGAGAGGATGGCCGGTAGGTTGCATGCCTTATGAGGAGTGTCGCAACTTAGGCGGGCTGCAGTGCCGCTCTTGCGACGCTGCATCCGAGGTTTTTTTTTATTTTATCGCGAAATATCCCTGACATGATCCCCCTGATCTTAATTACAAATTAATAAAAACTATACCTATATTTCAATGTTTTTGGCTGTTTGCAGTTATAATAAACATTACAATGGTACAGCAAAGTTTATACCTACTTGTTCCTAATTATTGCTTTTTTACAAATATTTGTGCAAAAATTCGATAAAATTGTTTCTAGGTTTTTACGTGTTAGATTAATTCCAATTTTTTGTTCTAAATCAAATCTCTGCTTTCCATAAACTGGGCATTCCAAGATTATGTGCAGTGGAGTCTCCTCTTTTGTGGGTTCACAGACGCACGATGGGCTTTCTCTCAACTTAAATCGATGCAAGTATTGGGAAAACCCACCATGCCCCGTCAGTCCTTGAGTTATGATTCCCACTGGTGCTATTTCTCTTACGATCCTGTATGCCGCCCTTGTATCCGGAAAATATGTTTTGGTTACCGCCGCTGTGTGTCCATCCTGATACCGCCGGTTCCACTCGTCAAGAGAGTCCTTTCGGATTTCTCGCTTGACGAATGAAACGGGCAGTTATCGTAAATAGGTCTGCACTTCGAGTGCAGTGCTGTTTCTTTTGCTAGCTGGTCCGCTCTCTCATTTCCCTCCATCCCCGCGTGCGCTTTAATCCAATAAAGTTTCACTATTTTATCTTGTGCGTGTAGTAACTTTATGCTAACTTTGAATTTAGTGCTAAGGTATGTAGGGAAGATACGCCAACTACCGTTTCCAGTGCAGACCTGGAGTCACAAAAGATTTTTGCTTTTTCGGTAGCCTCAAGAAGTGCCAGTAACTCGGCCTGGTACACAGAGCACCAATCGGCCAATTTCAGCTTGCGGGTACTGATCTCAGCGGCATCATCCCAAATGGATAATGCCGCCCCAACTTTCCCTTTAATTTTGCTGCCGTCTGTAAATATGTTAATTTCTCGGTTAAAATTTTGCTCTAGTGCTGCTCCGTCTGCCAGGCATATGAACTCCAGCTCCTCCTGCTGCGCTGGGTGTGGCTTCTTTTCTGTCTCTCTATCTCCAGTTACTTGCTGGGAATAACCTTTCTTAGTTTCATAAAGCAAGGCTGCTTCCTGGACTCTGATATGACAGCCGAGGATTAGGGGCCGCGGTGGGATATATGGAACTGGTGGTGTGGGTGCCGCCACCTACCCTTTCTTCCGCTAGGCCGTCAACGTGTTGGCAGACGTAGTGGGGCTGCAGGGGAAGAGAGGTGTCGGTATCGCGATGGCCGTTCTCACTGCCCTCTGCAGTTGAAGAGGCAGGCGCTGGGCTACTATGACTGACCCGCTGCACTGGGACCAGGGCGTTGGAATTTTATCTGACGTTCAGTACTGGTTAGTCCCGAGTGGTGGATGACGATGTGTCTTGTGTTCCGAAACACTCCGTCATTATGGCGAGAGCGGAAGCTCCGTTATGGAGCCCGAGTCTGGGCTAGCGCTGTTGAGTGCCACGAAGGAGTGCGAAAAATGTAGGAACGTCCTAAACTTGCCATGACAGGTTATTTCTAGCGCTTAGACGGCTGCTACCGCAGCCTGCTCACTTAGTTTTTATCCTATCCTACGGGAACTGTTAAAGTTTTTGCGATAAAAAGTGGCCTATGTCACTTTTCGTCTTTCAAACTATATTCATGCAATAAGCCAAGGCAAGTTGCTCCGTTGCTCAGAAAAATTTATTGTTAAGTCCTACGGGAACCACAATTTTTTCGGGATGAAAACTATCCTATGTCACTTTCCGTCTTCCAAACTATGCCCACCCCAAATATCAAGTCAATTCGTTGCTCCATTGCTGCGAAACAGTTATTGTCCTATCCCATGGGAATCACGAATTTTCTCGAGATTAAAAAGTATCCTATAATCACTTTCTGTCTTTTAAACCATAGGTATCCATACCAAAAATCAGGTCAATCTTTTGCTCCGTTGCTGCGTCAAAGAGGAACAAACTAACAATCCTTTCGCATTGATAATATTAAAGTATGATGATTCTGTACCATATAGGTAGAATAAAGAAACATGTTAAACCTCTAATGATAGAAGATTTAAAAATATTTTTTATGTCAGACAAAATGACGGCCTGGTATTAAACGTCATAGTAACATGTAGCATGCAGAGTGAAAAAAAAAATTATCCAATTTTAATGTCAGTTGTCATTTTCAATCCATACTTTATTTCCTCTTCAAGGGGATATAATGGTGGAAAAACAATTTGTCCCCTTGCCATGCTACTTGTGATTTATAAAAGTCTGCAGACAATGTCACCTGTCATCTAATTACGTTTGGCTGTGACGTTTCGTTAGTCCAAATTAGCGTCATAGAGGAATTAATCACTTAGCGTCTTTGTGATAGTGGCGACAGTTTCGCTTTCGATGGTTTTTGTCCTGTCCTACAGGAACTATGCAATTTTTCGGGATAAAAAGTATCCTAAAGCTCCTTCCGCCTTTTGAACTATGTCCATGCCAAAAATCAAGTCAATCCGTTGCTCCGTTGGTGCGTGAAAGAGTAACAAACCAACAAACTTTTCGGATTTATAATATTAGTAAGGATATTAGTAAGGATAATATTTCCTAGTACGTAAGTAGGCATTAAAGAGATTCTAATTATAGTAGGTAAAATAAATATAGGATTCTACCTACCTGGTAGCAATAAAATACTAATTAATTTATACTTCTGTGTTATTATATGCTTCATTGTTTAACGAATTAATATTTTACGTTATCATAGATGATAGAGAATTCATATGCTTAAAATAGCATACTTTTATTGGTGAAACTAAGTTAAAGCTTGTAAAAGATGTTATTTACAATTGCCGATAGTACGATGAAACTGTTTTAGAAAGGAATACAATGTAAAAAGAAGTTTACGATACATCCAAAACTAACTTTTTAAATATTCTAGCGTCAAAATATTTCCAGCTCGGAGATAAAATATGTAACATTTAGGTTAGCAGCGCGTCCGTTCGTCAAAGCGTCAAACGACGGTGGACGTAGTCAGGGCGGGGGCAATGAAACCGTAGCCCCCGGCTAAATTAAACCCTAATTTCTTTAATATTCGGTAGAGTCATAAATGTCATTTAGTGTGTTTTTCCTATAGTTGCAACACAATTGGCTAAAATTTAGGATTTGTAGAGTCAAAGGATTGGTTTTTCGTGAAATAACATTTTGATATTACAACGATAGTTGCTGGCAAATTTCGGCAAATTATTTTAGAGGTAGAAACCCTTTGGAAGATAATTATGGTAGTCATCGCCGAGTGAAAATAACTGCGTCTAAATTTATTTTAAAAATACCATAGATCTGCCTTATGTTATAATTAGCACCATTTTATTACCCATGTTACTAAAAATCAGATTGCAGACACCTACTCACGTTTCCCTACGATTTACTTTGCATCTACGTACTATCTAGTGACTCTATCGCAAGAATAGTAAAAAAAAAATTTAGCTACATGAATAAAGTTGTGTTTAATTTATGTTTAAACAAAAACAAAACAAGACGATAAGAAAACTAGCCACTTCCGCTGCGGATAGGTAGGTCAGGTCTTTGCATAGGAAGGTCGTCAATGCGGCCAGTATGAACAAATCAGGGATGAGTTATGTCTATAGGTTTTAAGATTGACTTTATATATTGTCTAAATTACATTGTTATTAATTTTTAATTTGGGAAATAATGACAAATATAATGCCAGCCAATTTTGTGTGCCCCAGAGATAAATCCTAGCTCCGTCCACGGAAGCGCGGAAACCAGCGTCCATTTTATTTACCTACAAGTTAAATGCATTCAAAATGGCGGCGGTCCATCAAAGGCAGCAGCAATGAAAGCTCTTTCACACTGAGTATTATTAAAAATATTATATGTTTGACTAAATAGTTACAATTTTATGTTACGAGTATTAGTTTTACTGCCATTACTACATTTAACTAAGTAATTCGTTAGGTAATTGCATTATGATAAAGTTATGATTTTGAAAGACTTTCGGAGGCGCTGTTAGCCTGATAAAGTCATTAGCATAATATTGTTGTATACAAATTAATTAGACTGTGTTTAGTTTGTACGTTCTCTGTAAGTAAGTAAGTTCGTATAGGCCGGGTGGCTGGCCCTGGTGTCAGAGTTTTTAGGCCGCCTGTAGGCCTCTGACATGGCTACGTTCTCTGTAAAAATCTTTCTGACTAATAAAGAACTTTTAAAAACTAATCATAATCAATTGCGTCCTCCACAAATGGATGAAGATGATATCTTCATCCTATATTATAGAGACTCTACTACCCACTAAAGTTCGATGACGTGTCCAGTTTGTTGACAGCATTATAATATTGTAAACATTACTGTTTTTCAGATGCAGTTTCATTTTATATCCCAAAGTAGCAGTTTTTATAGTAAGTAAGGCTATTTTCACACGACAAGATACAATTTAAGGCAGAAAAATTAACCAAGCAGACACATTTAGCTTACATATTTCAATACCTTTGGTATTCTGTCGACAAAACTAAGTACTATACAATACTTAGTAATAGTAGTACAATATTTGGTGCTTTTCGTAGCAATCGTCATATAAGTAGAAAGTTGTCAATCATTGTTGCCGTTGCCATTGTGTGATAGTTGTTAAGCTGTAAGTAATTAAGTGTAAGGTAAGTAGGCCCGGTGGTGAGGGAGTATTTTTTAAGTCGCGTGAAGGCTTCTAACATGGCTAGAACAACCGGGGTCAGTCAGTACTCAACTCAGTTGTACGAGTAAAAGCCATCCGCAAAATTAATTGAAAATTGACATAATATCTAAACTGATCAGGCTTGATGCTTAAAAATTCTATAAGTTGCTGTAACAGGCATTATTAGAGCATTTTTTTGTTGATCAATTTGCACATAGCTCCACAGCGTTACGACTAGCCTACACAAGTACAGACATTCGACAGAGAAGTCACGTCACGAGCCCTCGCTCCTGAACTTTGACAAAGTTTATCTTTATCTTTATCATTTACAGTTTGACTGACAAAAGAAAAAATAACGTGTCCAATATTTTTTTATTATCAAACTAACGGACTAATTATTGTAATAATTTTTCTTACCTAGTCATCATGTGTATTGTACAAAAACAGTAAGCATGTCCCAATGTGAAAGGTCCCAAATGTCACGATGTCGAGGTGCACACGGGCAAATTGCGCCAGAACTAATGGACTTGCCCGCTGTTTTATTTGGAAACGGGCTTTATTCTGAAACATATTTCATGTATACTTAATGGTTTAATGCATCTTCGTGTTAGTGCCGCCAAATGAGGGGTGACGGGCGAAGCTGGGCTAAAAGGATAGATTCGCTTTTGAAAAATGCTGTGCTTTTATAGTTTATTTTGTATTATTTTATTTAACCCTTTCATTGTGTCCCAAGATTGGTTAAGAAGTATTTTTGGAAGCAATGAAAGATGAGTCACCCAAACTGACAAAACCGTTATTTTTTTACTGTGTATTATTTTCTTATTATTACTTTTTTGTTTACTTTATAGACACTGGCATCCGTGATCTTTTTACATTCATAATTTAATCATTCAGCTGAATACAAGGAAGGAAGCTTAATTTTGTAAATTATGATTAAGTAATACAGGTTTTAAAATTGTTACGGCGATTGCAGATTATCTTAGTCCTATATTAATATTTCGGTAGAACATCTATAATCATTGTGTAATTTTCAGTAGTACATATTTTTTATCGTATCTACGATTAACGAAAGATTACGATTACGAATTAATGTAGACTAATGAAAAGAAATAGTTCGTATTTATTTATTTGCCAAAAAGTGTAACAAAGAAAGGTATTAAATTAAAACATTGGACTTGCAAGCTTAGGTCCAAACTTCAATGTATAGATCTAATATTTTAAGAAGTAATCTCCTTCATTCTGAATATTTTGTCAAAAATAATCTCTCCAAGAAATAACAAAAAAGACACAATCCATCCCAATATCAATACAACATAACATCCTGTGAAATGTCCCAGCTCAATAGCTTCAACAGAAGTGTCAGTCTTCTTGTACTTAACTGTCGGCGCATAATCTTTGAAAAACTTCTCCGAAAATCCTGCCTCATTTAGCCTATTCAACACTTTATTAACAGCATCCGCCATAGGAGAGAACTTCTTGAAAAATAGAACTGCTGGACTCGAAACCACTTTCTCAGGCAAGAGATTAACCTTGATCTTTTCCTCCCAAATAATCGTCTTTGCTGTTAGCAAACTCATCGCAAGTACAAAGTCCGTGCCTTCAGCTATCTTCTTCAAAGTTGGGATTATTTCAGAAGGATCTATTTCATTCCAGTTGTTAAACACTACTGGATTGTCAATGTAATAGTCTTTTAAACCAGCAAAACCTCCAAAAGGAATTTCTTCTTCGATAACCTCTTCTAGACTTTTCAACTCCTTAAAATGGTAGTTTGATTTCATCACAGAAATTAGAGAGACCTGGTAAAATGTTCTTACTAAGAGGCAGTACCACACCCAAAGAAGTACTATGTATAGTAATGCCGTCTTCTTAGGTAATCTTGTAGCTGGTATGCTCAGTCCCATACAAATCATCCATGAATATAAGACTATGTTGTATCGAGGTCTATAAAGTTCCAATTTGGTTTTGACTCTGGTGTGTAATCTGATATGGAATATAAGTGAACATACAACAACAATGGCAAAGCTAATAGCCAAAGCAACTCGAGCATGTCTTGCAAAAGGGTATGATAATTTTAAAGAAGACGGAATGATCTTTGCAGGAGGCGTCACCCAAGTCACAATTTCTGTATTGTATCCGGTAGATAGTTGAAAATTGCTAGATCTAGAGAGCGTCACAGCTGCTGAAATTATGGAGAAGTTAGCGTAGTCGTAAAAAAGATCTGCTAGTGATCCAGACCACGAGGCATCTTCCTCTAACTTTCCCCAACCATCGCCAATCTTAGGTGTCATTACTTTAAGATTCCCATTTAACTTCTCAGCAATCAACAGCAGCAGATCTCCATCGGTGCCACTCGGTATGCCATCCTCCAGTTTCATAAAAGGCTGATGTTCAAAAGTTGTCACTATTAGTGGACATCTATTTAAATTGAACAATTTTACTGGAAACAAATTACATGCATCCGTGAAATTGAGACAGGAAGCCAGGTTTTTCAATCTTACCGGTTGATCGTAGACACAAACAGTATTATTCAGCGGGAAATATGTGAACCCAGCCACTTCATCCAAGTCACTTTTGAGAAAAATAACGTTGGTGATTTTGTATCGCCATAATATTTTCATCGCCAGACTCTCATTGCATTCGTCTCTATCTTGACAAACAATTATGAATTTACCAGTATTATCAAATTCGTGGTTTCGCATCCATTCCAAAGCATCTGCGACGTTGATTAAATTAGTTCCAAAAACCACAAATTGGCGAGTTTTTCCACCGAAATTGGGATAATGTGTACCCCGTCCGATAGCTATAGCTTTTCTGTACGACTTTAGAAACAATTCAAGACCAAAATATAAGCTGGAGTTGAAATAAACCATAGTCATGAATCGCCAGTCAAAATGTTGTAAGGCGACTTTTGAAGCAGTTTCACTGATTTCACGTAAAACATTCGTTGATATCTCACTCGGTAACAGTGAAGCGACGTTAATGGCATCACCAGTATCCATGTTCCGAATTATATGAACTGCCTCGGTATGAAAAGAAAGACAATCGGACAACAGAATTTAACACTAAATGACTTCTGCTTGTCACGCCACCACCACCGGGAATCCTACTAATATTATTAACGTGAAAGTTTGTAAGGATGGATGGATGGATGGATGTATGGATGTTTTTTACTCTTTCACGCAAAAACTACGGAATGGATTGAGATGAAACTTTGCAATTATATAGCTTACATATCAGAATACCACATAGGCTATCAATTATAATGATATTGCGTAAATTTTCCAAATTATAACAATAAGTGTTAAGTAAGTAGGAAAAATTCTGTCATCTGCGAGCTATTCTAGCGTGCTCTCCAATAAATGTCAAAAAAGAACTGTCGAATCGAGCAAATGTCAATTCGTTTTTTTTGTTTTTTTTTTATTTTCCACCTCTTTTAGGGTGGGAAGGTAGGGCCTCGATATATCATGCGGGCGAAGCCGCGGGCAAAATCTAGTATTCAATATAGCTGCACATTAGAATCACGGTGTTATTACACCAATTTGCTAATGCATTCTGCTCACATTAATTTTATGAGTCACGCTCTATAGAATTCCATTGCAGGGTGCATTACACACATACATATTATCATAATAAAATATGACATAAATATTTATTGCCTACGACTTAGCGCCCCGCCCTACTCTATGCAGACGACATTTGTTTTGATTATATCCTAATAATATCATAGATCTATTGAATGAATGAATGATATATTTGTCTGTAAAACTAGGTGAAATACAAAGGTCTTAAATTAAAGTTATGCTCTCTAGCTTTAACCTAAATAGGTGTACAGACGTTTACGTTACATATTATTAAACAATAGAATTATTAGTAAATTGATGTTAAAAGTATGATAATGTCAATGTCAATGGATTTAGTTATATAATGTCAAAATACTTCATCAATCAAATATTATCGATATTGGATCGATAAATGACCTATAGAGCATTAACATTAACAAATGACCTATATCCTACTAATATTATAAACGCGAAAGTTTGTAAGGATGGATGGATGTTTGTTACTCTTTCACGCAAAAACTACTGAACGGATTGAAATGAATTTTTGCAATAATATAGCTTATATATCAGAATAACACATAGGCTGTAAATTATAATGAAATTGCGTGAATTTTCTATAATATAACGAAAAGTGTTAAGTAAGTAGGAAAAACTCTGCTATCTGCGAGATATTCTAGAGTGCACTTCAAGAAATGTAAAAAAAAACAACTGTAGAATCGAACATAGTAGCGTAGTTTGACCAGGTGATTGTCTGTGATCACCGAAATTAAGCAACGTTCCGCACGGTCAGTACTTGGATGGGTGACCGCGGGTGGCATTTTCCAACTGAGCGCTACCGTGGCTCGGATGACACGTTAAATTGTAGGCCCCGGTTGTTTTAACCGTTTAGCCATGTCAGAGGCCTTCAGGCGGCCTAAAAACTCTGACACCAGGGCTAGCCACCCGGCCTATACGAACTTACTTACTCACCGTCAAATCGTTTTATTTTTATTTTCCACCTCCATTATTAAAGGTGGTAAGGTAGTGCCTCGGGTTTGAAAAACGGAAAGTGACATAGTCTTCTTTTTATCCCGGATAAATAAAGGGCTCCCATGGGATAGCAAAAAATCAAAATATCATGCGGGCGAAGCCGCGGGTAAAAACTAGTTGTAAAAATAAATGAAACATCAATGTTATAGTTTTAGAAAAAAACTGTTAAATAGGATTCTTTTTATCGCGGCTAAGTCCGCGCTTGACCACGAACTCGCCTGATGGTAAGCGACAGTGTAAATGGAGATTAAATCCAGACTTAAATATGCCTGTTCGACCTGAATTTTAAAACTTCAGATCATATCTCTCCGGAAACAAGAAAGCCGGCCGATCCCTGACAGTACGAATCAAAAAACCATGAGTCAAACCGCTGCGGACGAATCGAAAGAAAATCTAGAAGATAAGTATATAGAGTTGGTAGGAGCCGTCTTTCTACTGGTCTTATGCTAAATAATTATTTTTCGCAAAAAATGGCAAAACCGCCGTCCATCGTGTACAAAATTCGAAAATTTCGGTCGAATTGCTTACATTATTGTTTTTTTTTTCAAAAACGGCTCAGCCGATTTCTGTAAAATTTTATTGGGACCACCTAGGAAGTATACCCTTTCTAACAAAAAAAATTTTTCGATTTGTTTCACAATTGGCGAAATTATCGATGAACATACACAAAAAAAAGTACATACACACGAACATAGAACCTCCTCCTTTTTGGAAGTCGGTTAAAAAGGATGGTAGTATAAGGTCGTATGCCTGTGACGCACATGCTCCGAATTGAATCAATAAAAAAAACAAATTCGCAATCTATATGGCAATGTGTACCTATGTATGTGACACCATAGCTCCTTAAACGGATAAACCGATTTTGATCTAGTTTTGAGAAGAGTATGAGTAAGTTTCTTGGAAGAGTGTGAAAGTATTCTCAGCAGGAATTCAAGTGAATGTGATAAGATTTAATTTTAATAGTAGATAATTTAATTATTTATTTGTTGGAAAAGTTGACGCAAATAAGCAGCAGAGGACAGACGATGTTAAAGAAGCCATTTTACTCTCGATATTTTCAATTACAATTTATAAGCTCCAAATTAACTTAATAAACAATGACGACGAAAAGTATTACAAAATAAATTAGACCTGACGAAATAAGTTTAAAAACTAAAGCAAAGCGAAGTCTATTAAATGGGTGTTAATTTCAAAATGTGGTTGGTAATGCTGCTTTAATAATGCTGATTCGAAGTACCTACCTAGGTAGGTATCTACTACTTTTATTTATTAAGAACAAGTATATTATCGTAAGACGCAAGTCGACTTAACTGCCTATGTACGAGTAAGTCGGCACTCTGCGAGATAAAGATTACATAGATATATTATGATTTACTATCTAGTTACGAGTGGGTGAAAACCCTGCTAAATCAAGGGGGTTGTAATTTTTACAAATATAGAGTAAATAACAAAAAATAGCAACATTGTTATAAACATCAGAATTATCGACGTCATAATTAATTATCGCAAAAAATGGCTTGACCCACTTCAACCGTGTACAGAATTCGCGAATATTTCGCACGGATCGATATGTAGCATTTTTCACATTATTGTTGATTTATCAAAATTGGCTGAGCCGATTTCGATAAAATTAAAATGGGACCAATTTTAAAGTATACTCTTTCCAATACAAAAGGACCACTACGTTAAGAATATATGCGTAGTTACACATTAAAAAAAAACAAAAATACGCGTCGAATTGAGTACCTCCTCCGTTTCGTCCGTCAAAAATAGGAATAGCGCGAGGTCCAAGTCCGTGGCGGGTTACTAGTAAATATATTATTTTGCTTTCATATTCCAAAGTTATCCAATCCAATAATAGGAGCCAAGTTTATTTCTCTCATAAATCCAGGGAAACTTAACAATGCACACAAACTGGTCATAAATCTGGTTTATCTACGTAAATACACTTGTTTTTACGTGAACATTTACGTGTCGATATTGCAGTCTGCATTTATACTAGTAAATGTTGTAAGCTACGAGTATGATTTTCAAATGATGATTGGATTTTTCTATATTATATTGTATTTTTAAATTTGTAAATTACTGTAAGACCGCAAAATATCGCTGGATGCAAGTCGTTTCCAGCAGGGCTTATTAAACATACATAGAGGAGGCCTACATCTAAATATAATAAAGTTGGTTAATTATGAAATTGGTATAAATTAAAGTTTCTGCTGAAGTTATAGTAAGTAGTTATAATATTTATAAAATCAATTTTTAGTTTTGTTGTTTACTGACACTGACAACATGTCAGGTTAACATACGCACTACGAAATAATTTTATCAACGTATCAAAACGAGACAGAGTTAGGGTAAAGTACCTATAACATATACAGGGTTATCTGCTAACCCTGTACTAAGCCAAAGGGGGTGCTTAAGACTATCATTATAAACAACTTTTTCTGTGTGGCCAACCCGAAATTCGAGACAGAAAAATCAGCTGTTCCATACAAAATTGCAACTCGGCATCGACAAAATGTATGAAACAGCTGATTTTTAGGGTTCCGTACCCAAAGGGAAAAACGGGACCCTATTACTATCTTATATACTTCGATGTCCGTCTGTCCGTCTGTCTATCTGTCTGTCACCGGGCTGTATCTCATGAACCATGATAGCTAGGCAGCTGAAATTTTCACAGATGATGTATTTCTGTTGCCGCTATAACAAAAAATACTAAAACGAAAATAAAATAAATATTTAAGGGGGGCTTCCATACAACAAACCTGATTTTTTAGACGTTTATATTAATGATGGTAACAGGTAGATGTTTGAAATTTTCACAAATACAAAATACAAAAATACAAAATACAAAATAATTTATTGTTTAAAATACAAGTTACATAATTATTAAAGAAACCCTGCCTGCTGCTTTAGCGTTAACTGTGTTGCAGCAGTCAGTCTCTTCCCCAATTAGTGGGTACTTAAAACAATAAAGTAAGCAATAAACACAAAGGCATTATTACACTATTTATAGGTTAAACAAGGTTGTTAAATCTTTTTCAACAAAGACCAAATATAATTTTCAGTTTAAACTAAGAAGTATGTGTGAGTGTGACTATGTATATATATATATATATATGTATGTGCAACACTGCAATACACGAGATCTCATGAGAGTCAAGGTTTGCAGTGCTACACATGGTGTGTGTGCATGTGTGTGTGTGTGTGTGTGTGTGTGTGTGTCACAGAATATTTAGTTTTATAATCACTTCGATAATAAATAATAAAAAATTAAAGTAAAATAAATATTTAAGGGGGGCTCCCATACAGTACGGAACCCTCCGAACGCGAGTCCGACTCGTACTTGGCCAACTATTTTTCTCGAATTCCGGGTTGGCCCCAAAAAAAAGTTGTTGATAATGATGGTCTGAATGACTTTGGCTAAGTAGGTACACCAGTTCTGGAGTTGTATATCTGTCAATTTCTCACCTGTTGACAATAATTATAAAATGATGCTTATGATAGACTAGCTGATTGACGAACGAGGAGCCTCTCAATTCAGATCTGTTCTTTTTTGTGTGTTATACGATATCTTATATATCGCGACTCATGGAAGGAAATGGGAGAGAACTTTGCCCAGGAGTGGGACAGAATATGTTAAAATTAACGATATCTTACTTAATAATAATATCATGATTGTAAATTGTGCAAAACGTAGACTCTGTGGGCTCAGGTAGAGTCGAATCTTAGCATCACCAAATAATCATTTTTGCTGTAGAACATCTACTGTATAACTGAAACTTCTATAAATTATTTATGAAATTTAACTAAAAATTATTGGTTCAGGCTCATCCTAGGAATCGCCGTTTTAGTTTAGCATTGTGTAAATTTACCCACACAAATAAAATTCATTCAGCTATGAATAAATTACTACTATAACTTACTACAATCGTCTACGTAAAGATGACGACAATTTTAGTTTATTTTAGTTTAGACCTAATGTGAGAGCTATCCTGCCTACAAACCGCTTCGCTGTTTGGCAGTACTTTTAATTGTACCTATGTATGTTATATCAAGGATAAATAAATTAAAAAAAAAAAAAAAAAAGTTAAATTAATAGATATTTTATATCTTACACACGGTCTCTGACGCCAAACTAAGCAAAGCTTGTGATATGGCTACCAGAGACTGATATACTACATTTACATATTTTTAAATACACACTTATATAGATAGTAACTAAATAACACCCAGACGCAGAGCAAACACCTATATTCATCACAAAAATAATTGCCCTGGGTGGGGATCGAACCCACGCCTCTATGACCCAAAAGTTAGGGACACTAACCACTGAGCCATTGATGCAGTCAAATAAAACACAACAGAAAATATTTTTGGTTACATATTGTATCACACAAGATAACACCCCTACAAGCTGTATAAGCGCCTCATATAGAGCTGTATGCGAGTGAGTAAGTGCCCCATAGCCTCGGATGTAATATAAAACATTAGGTGGCGAGCATCGCGCGGTAATCACGACAAATGACACGAGAGCGAGCCTTAAAATACTGCCACCTGTGTACACTGCATGCCGGGAAAATGGCAAATTTCTTATACCTAGCTGACATGATAATGATAACGACAATAAATATGTATGAAATTGCTGAACTCGATTTTTTGTGTAATTGACACTGAGATAAGTAAATGTTCTCTGAATATGGTATGATAGAAAATAATTATTTTTCTCAACAAAAATGGCAAAACCGCCTTCCATCGTGTACAAAATTCGAATATTTCGCTCCAAAATGTTTTCATTATTTTTGATTTATCAAAAATGACTCAGCTGATTTCTGTAAAATTTAAATGGGACCACCTCGGGAGTATACCCTTTTGAACTAAAAATAATTTTTCAATTCAGTGTTCACAATTGGCGAAATTATCGATGAACATACACAAAAAAAATACAAACAGACGAACATAGAACCTCCTTCTTTTTGGAAGTCGGTTAAAAATGACCAATCACAAGTCAGATTAGAACAAGAAAGCATCCATGACATCCATTATTATCTAACTCTACCAAATCTCTTTCTTATGGGTTACAAATCCTAGTGGTAGTAGTTTACTAAGTTATTCATATAGTATCGCAAAGTTTAAAGCATCCGATTTAATGTTTTTACTACAAAGTAGACATTGTATTATACAAGATAACCCTTTCCATAAAGTTGTATAAGCGCCTCATATAGAGCTGCGTGCGAGTGAGTAAGTGCCCCATAGTCTCGGATGTAATATAAAACATTAGGTGGCGAGCATCGCGCGGTAATCACGACAAATGACACGAGAGCGAGCTTCTAACGACTGCTACCTGTGTACACTGCGTGCCGGGAAAATGGCAAATTTCTTATACCTAGTTGACGTGATAATGATAACGACAGTATAAATAATAATAATAATAAATATTAGGGGACATCTTACACACGGCCTCTGACACCAAACTAAGCAAAGCTTGTGATATGGCTGCCAGAGACTGATATACTACATTTACATATTTTTAAATACATACTTACATAGATATGTAAATGTATGTATAATTATGTATGAAATCGCTTAACTTGATTTGTTGTGTAATTGACATTGCGATAAGTAAATGTTCTCTGAATATGGTAATATGGCAAAAAATGACCAATTAAAAGTCAGATTAGAACAGGAAATCATCCATGACATTCGCTATTATCTAACTCTACCAAATCTCTTTTTTATGGGTTACAAATCCTAGTGGTAGTAGTTTACTAAGTTATTCATAAAGTATGGCAAAGTCTAAAGCATCGGATTTAATATTTTTACTAAAAATTGTATAACACAAGATAAATCACCCCTTAAAGCAGTATAAGCGCCTCATATAGAGCTGCGTGGGAGTGAGTAAGTGCCGTATAGCCGCGGATGTAATATAAAACATTAGGTGGCGAGCATCGCGCGGTAATCACGACAAATGACACGAGAGCGAGCCTCTAACGATTGCTACCTGTGTACACAGCATGCCGACAAAATGGCAGCTTTTTTAGCTAAGATGGTGATAATGATAATAATTACACGTAAGAAATCGCTGATTTCGAGTTTTTTCAATGGTTGATATCGCGATAATAGTAAATGGTCTCTGAAATGTGACTTAAAATAATCGGTTAAGTGCGAGTCGGACTCGCGCATGAAGGTTACCGTACCGTGTGCATTTTATTTTTATAATCATTTATTTTTGAAGGGAATACTTAACTTGTCAAGCATCTTCTTGTTGCCGTTATTAACATCGAGCAAAAAAATCACGTTTCTTGTATGGGAGCCCCCTCAAATATTTATTTTATTTTAATTAAATAATTTTTTTTTGAAGTAAATATTTAACTATATATTCTGTGAATATTTAAAACATCTACCTGTCACCGTTATTATTATGGAGCGAAAAACGGCAAAAAAATCTGGTTTGTTGTATGGAAGCACCCCTTAAATATTTGTTTTTTTTTCCTGTTTTTAGTATTTGTTGTTATAGCGGCAACAAAAATACGTCGCCTGTGAAAAGTTCATCGTTTTAGCTATCACGGTTAATGAGATCCAGACAGACGTACGGACAGCGCAGTCTTAGTAATAGGGTCCCGTTTTTACCCTTTGGGTACGGAACCCTAAAAAGCAAGACAAAATATGTAATTCCAACTAGTAGGTACACGAAGGGTACATTATAATAGGTAACAGTAAAAAACCCAGCTTTTGCAAAATAGACTTTAGTAAATTTGATTTCCGTGCGTAACTTTTTGTTGAAAAGCTGATACAGCATCTTAGTCTTAGCAACGTAGCGCAGTGTACAAGTAAACATGTGCGCACATCTCACCACATTCAGAAAATATGAGAAAATTGTTAGAATATGATACAAAAACTAATCTATCTCACTCTAACATGTAATGTCTGTGAGTGTTTCTCTTTCCTTCACGATATTTACGTTATAGTAAAATACCCCTTTGCTCTACAGATTTAATGCATAGCCTAGTTAATTTGAATTCCATACCACTGTTCTCATAGAGCTTTGCTAGACTGCACTCGCACCTATCCTACCAAATATCAGTAAATAAATGATTTATATTTTAAACCGATTAACTACACCGGTATTTTTTCAGAGACAGTATCTAATACTTGGCGTCCTTACCTAAGACAGTAATACTAATACGTGTTTATTCTCCTGCCCTGATTTTAAACCATGTTACATTTTTAGCTAATTTGCAAATAGTTTACATAACTGTAACGTAATTTAAAACAAAATGCTATTTGTAGTAGAATAAATCCATATTTTTCTAAAGCTATACATATTAGTTATGTATTTATAGTACTGCGCAGTCAACGTCTGACGCCATTCTTGGTTTTACTTTGATGGCACAAACTGTACAAATTAAATTAAATTAAATTAAATTAAATTAAATTAAATTGTTTTATTGAGATAAAAACGCCTTCAAAAACATTTACATTCATCTCACATTAATTAGACCAGATTAAAAAACAAATACAATTACAAGTCATTAAATTAATTAAGAAGTCAATGGAAACTAAAATTATAAACAATCAAATACATACCACATAAAATTATAAAATGTCAACATAATATAATAAATGGTATATAAAATTATAAAATGTCAAACTTCAATAATCATCATGAATCTCTACAATGTCAATCGATCTGTCCCATTGGTCGGTGAGGTTTTCACAATATGTCCTAAGAACAGATAAAACAGTTTTCCAACTATCAACAATTATGTCAAAATCATTATTGGTGGTCAGGAGCGCGTTGAAGTGGTTGCGAGCGCGAACTAACGGTGACATTGTGCGAGCCCGAGTTCGGCACTGTTCCACGTGAAACAACTTCGGCAGCCGGCCTCGCCTGTTCACCGGAACCCCGGGTCTATCCGGCACGAACAACACACACAGCAGGTCATGTAGCTCAATAGAGTCTACTGCTCCTCTGAGTACCTTGACGCATGTAGTGAGCTGGTCTAGTGTTCTCCTTACTTCTAACGAGTTATAGTTATTACAACTAAAGTTGCGCGTAAATCTCACCACGTTCAGATAATATTATGAGAAATGTTTCCAGAGACAGTAATACTTGGCACGTCACTGTAGCAGGTGAAACTTTACCCCCGCGTTTATACCCCATCCCAGCGTTGATTATGAACGATGTTGCTTTTTTATACACAACACGTCTTATTGTATTACGTTCCAGCTACGTCACGGGTGAGGTGCTCTTACACAAGTAGGGACTCATCTTTGGCAAGCTTAAAAACCATTTTATATTTTTTCGGATCATTTTGTTGTGCAGATATTTCATCTCGCGGTGGCTTTGACTCTGTGAGCACGTGACCAAGTGATTCATATTTTATTACTAATAGTTCCTCAATAATAGACCTCGCTAGTATGCACAAAGGTGAACCCAGCCCCATTGATTGAGGGGTGGGGGTTATCAAGTTATAATATAAATTAAGAGAGCCTAGCGAGACCTTTTAAGTTTTCTATGCAAATAATTTTGAAACGAGATTCTAAATAAGCAAAAGAAATGAAATTACTGCAAGAAAGCGCAATCGAAGCAAGCGCGAAATTTGGTCCGTTATTTCAGATATTTCAATAGAGACATGAGGAAAGAACTGTAAATGCTATTATGCGAGAGCATAGCGAGCGCGAATTTTTTTCAGTAATTTTATAACAGGTATGAAGAAAACAGGTCACCCTACTGATATAAAACGGAAACAAAGCGTAACGAACGTGTATTTATTGTTACTATTAGTTTAAGTTTCAGACAAAATTACATTTTTTTTTTGCAGTGGAATCTGTTTGAGATAAACATATAAAAACTTGAATAATCATTTGATAGCAATAATTTCCAACCAGATGTTCAAAAATCTTCTCGCGTAAGAGCACCGTCACGTTACGCTCCCTTTATGTTTACGTCACGCCGTGGTTACGCTGACGCCGGGAAAAGCACCCAGATATAAGGGTCTTACTAAGGCAGTGATTATGACATATTCCGTAGGGCAAAAGTATTTTTTCAAAACTAAGTATCAGGAAAAACACTTAATTTTTTTTGTGATGGAATCTGTTTGAGATTCACAAATCAAAATTAATAAATTAATAGTAATAATTTCTAAGCAGATGTTGAAAAATCTTCTCGTGTAAGAGCACCGTCACGTTACGCTTGCGTTATGTTTACGTCACGTCGTGGTTACGCTGACGCCGGGTAAAGCACCCGGATATAAGGGTCTTAGAGCGTGATGTTGTCATATTCCGTCGAGGAAAAGTAGTTTGGTAAGTTTATTATGAAGTCGGGAAAGATTTCTCGGGAAATTTTGTGTTATGAGGTGGGAGTTACTTTTTATCCACAAGTTTTTGTAATAATGTGGAGTTGTTTTGAAATATGTTTTATAAAACACAATATGTTACTATAACCGTGGTGGTCTAGTGGTAATGACACCTGCCTTTCAATCGTGAGGTCGTGGGTTCAAATCCCGGTCCGGTACAAATGAATTCCTTGGAATTCACGTACGGAATTATACACCACTGGCTTATTTTTATTTTTTATTTTATTTTATTTATTTATTAAAATCAACAGCCCTTAAAAAACATAAATTAACTTAAAAACTAAACTTAAGGCCAATAACTGATTTATACTATGTTACCAAACAATTTTTTTTTTTTAGCAGTTTCAAAGCAGTTTATCGGTAAAGAAAAATATCGTGAGGCAACCTGCATACGTCCGTAGAAGAAATTCGATAGCGTACGTGAATCCACCAAACCGCACTGAGCCAGCGTGGTGGATATGGCCCGATCGCCTTTAGTGCGTAGGTCTAAGTCCTGCAGTGGACTATTAAAAAGGTTGGTACAGTACTAGTAAATTATTTACTTTTTTACTGGCCTATGACCCATGACCAAGGCCTAACGAGCAATGGAAAGAGCTATGGATGGATGTACTCGAAGTCTCTCTGTGAGATTGAATCAGAAATAAAGAGATTCGTAGGTGAACTAAAGTCACCGATACACCAACAGATTAGAAAGTTAAAGTAGCAGTGAGCAGGGCACATCGCGTGGAAAACTGATGAGCGATGAGGCCGCAACTTTCTTGAATAGAGACAACGTGACTCAAGGGCAGGACGTCCACGAACTAGGTGGACAGATAACTTAATTAAGACCACAGGAACGCAGACAGAAGAATTTACGGTGGCCAACGCAAAAGCAATCGAATTTATAATCCGCAAGATAGATATCCGGGTTCGAATCCTCAGACATGCAGTTTTATTGCACTTATTTTTAAAGCTATGTGCATGTTATTCATCACCACTAACTTCAAACAATACAGAAAAATATCGTAAATAAAAAACAACAAAGCAAAATCCATAAAAGTACACATAAAATCCCATTGAAGCATCACAATAAAAATAAATCTTTTATTGTCTTTTTCTTCAAAAAACGTCGTTGCTTAACAACGGCCGTTTAAGTAGTCAAACGCGGACTTATTTGCATAGGAAAAAAAATCAAAAGCGTAAGTACACTGATAAATCACCCGGTCAAAGCGGTAATCTCCCTGTGGGCTCGAATTCAGCACTACACCCGGCCGGTCGGATTACCGGAACACTGGCGTCGCCTTATCCGCCCAAGATCGGCCACACCCGGCTTATCCCGCACAGATTTTTTCTACCCTTGAGGAAAATATCCCACTGGCTGTAGTGATGGGTTCCCAAAATATCGACAAATACTTAACAAGCTTTTTCTTTAGCCACATTCTGTTTGAAGCGTGGTCGGCTTACCGACCATGCTTAAATGTTCTTTACGACACCTTGTGACTTTTAATTTATGAAGAGAATTTTTGAACTAGGTCGTGCACTATCAATACCAGATTCAAAAGTGATTGACGACTTCATCGAGCACTGAACCTGCTAAACTTTCAATTTTAAAAACTATGTTTTATCTCAAAATAAAGTTGTGAAATATATAAAAAATGTAATTAGCCAGTAAAACTCTTTGACCAGTAAAATTTTGACCATCATCTCTCACATTTTTAGGCTCTATAGATTTTTTCCTACATGTGTACTCTATGACGATGCTCCATGCCAAACTTTAGTTCTGGGTCAACGGGAAGTACCCTATAGGTTTTGATTCCCTTGTGAGTGTCGAAATATGCTGTTTTTTGTTTCATACATAAATGGCTCTAACTTTTTTTATGATAACCAAGAAATGTTTTCACAACTGCAAGTAACCATAGATTTGCGTATATGTTTTTAATTTCAACTCTATATCTTTACACGTTCTCGAGATAGAAGGTCTTGACACAAGGACGGACAGACAGACGAACAGATGGACATACGGACAACAAAGCGATCCTACAAGGGTTCCGTTTTTTTCTTTTGAGGTACGGAACCCTAAAAAGGGACGTATACAAGTGCGAAGGTACTTATTCACTACTAGCGACCCGCCCCCGCTTCGCACAGGTGTATTATACATATAAACCTTCCTCTTGAAACACTCTATCTATTAAAAAAAACGCATCAAATCCGTTGCGTAGTTTTAAAGATGTAAGCATACATGGGGACAGACAGCGGGAAGCGACTTTGTTTTATACTATGTAGTGATGACCTTGAAACACTTAAGATTAAAATAAACTATCGATATCTCTGCACCCCATCACTACCAAGGAAAATATCAGCTGAAAATCTCGCATATCGTCCTTACACGCGTATGAAGCGACGTTAGGGAATCATAATTTCAAATGCGCGGTGTGTCGTCTCTGTTAAATTTTGTTATCTCACGTATTTGCAATCTGTTATGATGTTAGAGTTTTTTGCATTGCTGGAGAGAAAAGGGAGTGTCGAAAATGTTTCGAAAGAAAGGTTTTAAGTGAAAAAAGGAAATCTGCCGCGCTTGCTAAGAAATAGGATTACTTCTGTTCGAAAGGAGAATTTTGTACCGTTTAAAACGTTGCTTGAATGAGTGTTCTTTAGCGATCATCGAAGTGAAGCACAGCTCACATAGGTTTTTTTGAAGTGAAACTTCTAATGCGACTTCTAACAAGGTTGCGTTAAACGTTTAACGCTACCATGGAGGAGGTATGAAAGCACTGTTGCGTCGAAGTTTCACTTTTTCCGCGCGGAGGGTCTCCACGTTGTTTTTTTTTTTGTTTAGCTGTTCGTGCATCAGATGATTTCACCCTAGTTTTTAGGGTTCCGTACCCAAAGGGAAAAACGGAACCCTATTCCTAAGACTTCGATGTCCGTCTGTCCGTCTGTCTGTCTGTCTGTCACCGGGCTGTATCTCATGAACCACGGTAGCTAGGCAGCTGAAATTTTCACAGATGATGTATTTTTGTTGCCGCTATAACAACAAATACTAAAAATAAAATAAATATTTAAGGGGGGCTCCCATACAACAAACCTGAATTTTTAGACGTTTTTCGCTCTATATTAATAATGGCATCAGGTAGATGCTTGAAATTTTCACAGAATATTTAGTTTTATATTGTAGCATCAAATTTTAACACATATCTAATTTATGTATAATTCGGAACGCTATTTTTTTTATTTCACAGTTGTCAACAGTGTAAACGCTTCTAATTGATCAGGACGAAACGTCAACCTGTCTAGTGATTGACAGTTTCCCAATCAATACTCGTTTGATCCAAACTATCGATTTTTTTACTTGATCATTTTTTTCATTAATTCATATCGGCGTCTCCTTTTGATAAACAAACGCTTATTTAAAGCCACTCAACAAAGCGAAACCTTTGGATAAGCCTTAGTATTATTAATCTCACCTTTTTAGCATTTATCCGTTTTCTTTGGGAGTAATTTCCTCTCCTCGTATTATTTTTAGTCGATTCTAATTCGATTGTTTGTTGAGTTAGTTGCTAGTCTTTTTTTCTTCAACGTTGTCCCCACCGTCTGCGTGAGAGAGGTCATTGAATCAAAAGGACGACGAGATGGCGGACCGGGGCTCCGAGTTGCTTTCGCACCAAAAATGCGGTGGAAGGCTGAGCTTCGACCCGGGGATCCTGTGGAAGACCCCAGGAGCCACGCACCTCTAACTCACCGGGCGTGGAGCGGCCTCGAGTCGCCATTATTATATTTTTTCCCCTAACAAGGGTGTATAGGTGAGGCCGGCATGTTTGGGCATACCCCCAACCAGGCTTACCTGGATTAGCCGCCTGGACGTCGTTGGTGCACCCAGTCAACGGTGCGACCACTGGCCTTCACGTGAGCCCTGCCAGAGTATTGGCAGTCTACCTCCAGTTCCTATTTGTTAACCGGCGGCGCGTACAGAGGTATTTCATTCCCCTTTATTACCGTCGGTCATCTACTACCTATTGGTGACACCATCGGATGGATCCACCCATTTGCTGATTATAGTTTAAGTGAAGGGACAGAACTCGACCAAGCGACCCACCGTTATCATTATTTTATTTACCACTATTTTACATATTCAAGTCAGACGGCTTCCCCGTCTACATTCTACCTTACCTAGGATACCTATTTAATCCATTAAGTACCCATTGTAAAAAACCAAGCAACTCACCGTTGTTTACCTATTAGAGTTAGACGGCTTCCCCGTCTACATTTTGTGTTACCCATGGTACCTATTCAACGCTACTATTATACTCCCATTATACTACTCCTATTTACTCCTAAATACTACTAAATACTACTATCATTGTAAAAGTACCATGGTGACCTCACTGTTCCTGTGAATATTAATCCTTTAAAAACTTACAATAAAAACAAACATGCCGGTGATAAACGCTGTGCTTTTATTTAACTACCTTAGTCTATAAGTGTAGGTATATTTATCCTCACCCTTTCATAGGGAAGAAACCCTGCTACATATTGGCGCCCGAACATAGGGACGTGTGGTGTCGCAACCTTAAATACTTATCATAAAAGGTTCTTTTTTGGTGTCGCTTCGCTATCAAAAAGTTGGTCGAGTTCTTTTACTATAAGCTACATTACTTACTTAAGTTATTCTTAAGCTACTATATATTGTACTACCTTGTGACGTGTGGTCGAGTTCTAAATAATCACTACATAATACTACTACTTTTACCCGGATTTACTGGCGGATACCGTTATTAATCTTTTTTCTTTGTTGTCAAATTTTGAAACTATTGACAATTTAATACTGTAACTTTTTTAACTTATTTCAAAGCGACATCATATATTTATTAATATTGTTGCTGATACTTATACGGATTGGGTTATACTATGTCTATGATTATATAATGCTGATCTGATAAGAATATTATTTTTTGGTTGTTTTGGTGAAATTCCAAAATGAATAATAACTTTATAATGGGGGTAATTTTGAACTTAACTTTTAAACTTCTTTTATTTTAAGCGGCATTCTGTGTTAATGTCTTCCTATTTTTTGACACCGATGTGTGTATACTACGCGTATAATTATGTTGTGTTTTTCTTATATATACTGATATTAAGATGATAGGATTTTTGTTGTAAAATTGCAAAATGGCGGAAAATCCTTTTGTTGTAACTTTTTACATTCTACTTAACTCAGGTTTGCACATTGAAAAAAGATGTGCCGACCTCTTACTACTTGAACTAATACCAGCTATTTACTTAATAGCCATATTGACTTATACTACGTAACTAAGCTTTAAAAATGTGTTGTTATTGTACCTTTTACCGGTGGAAATACTCGCATCGCTTAGCATTGAATTTACCTTTTTAATAGTCAGTACTACTTACTAATGTTTAGTACTGGTCACTATTTTACCTATTTATACTTATGTGTACTGTTTTACCCAGTACCTTCGGTGATCACTTTCCCTGGTCACCATACATTCTACTACCTTTATGGTTAGTGTTGCCGTCACACGGAACACTGATCCATTATTTACCTATACCTACTTGTACTGCATACACAGTACCTTGGCTGACCACTTTTTCCTGGTCACGCCTTAATGGAACCGTTCAGCACCTTTGCTACCCTGTAACGGTAGCGCTTGTTTGTGCCCACTTTTTCCTGGTCACACTTCCTGCTGAACGTTTCCACCCATTATGGTTAGTGTTGCCGTCACGCGGAACACTGATCAATTATTTACCTATACCTACTTGTACTGCCCACACAGTACCTTGGGTGACCACTTTTTCCTGGTCACGCCTTAATGGAACCGTTCAGTACCTTGCTACCCTGTAACGGTAGCGCTTGTTTGTGCCCACTCTTTCCTGGTCACACTTCCTGCTGAACGTTTCCACCCATCATGGTTAGTCCTGCCCGTAAAAGCAGGCCTAATTTACCTTATTACTACCTACTTATTTAGTCCTGCCCGTAAAAGCAGGCCTAATGTACCTTTTTACTACCTACATAACGGTAGTGCTTTGTGCCCACTTTCGGTCACGCTTTGGCTGAGTCGTTCAGTACCTTTGCTACTTTGTAACGTAGCACCTGTTTGTGCCCACTTTCGCTGGTCACACTTCCACTGAACGCTTCAGCCCTCCATATAGTTAGTCCTGCAACTTACCGCAGGCCTAATTGACATTTTGCTGCCTATTAAAGGTAGTGCTTGCCTGTTGGTGCCCACCACGTTGGTCACCTCCGCTAATCTTGAGAGTACCTTTTACCAATCTTTACAGCATCTCCGTGCCTCGGACAACGTAGTTCTGTTTGTGCCCACGGTGTTGGTCACACTTACTTCCGCGTCCGAGATGTTTTAGTGCTTCATCAGGTGCAGTAAAGTTTCGTTTGTGCCCATAAGGATGGTCACACTCCTCCATTACTTTACGACCTTTTGAAGGTCGTAATGGTCTTTTTGTACCAACCAGTGTTGGTCACATCTTGGAATTTACCTTTATTCTATTACGCTCACTGTAGTAGCATAAAATTATTGGGATTGACATTATTAATATTATTATTTATTATGAAGTTATATAGCCTTCGGTCGTATCCTACTCTGTTTTGTAGCTTTGTTGGTTTCAGAATTTCTACCGCGACCCTTGGTTGATTGTCTAAAGATTTAATTTATCAAAATATTATTACTTACATTCTTATACGCTAACTTACCCTAATTTATTTACTACCTATTATTTTTAACCATTGTTTCTAGTTACCTTCGATTCCGGTCAGGAAAGCTGGAGGGCCAGCTTGAATTTTCCTCGTTTCCCGAGTAAAATTCCGGTGGCAAAGGGGGTCATTGTAGCATCAAATTTTAACACATATCTAATTTATGTATAATTCGGAACGCTATTTTTTTTATTGCACAGTTGTCAACAGTGTAAACGCTTCTAATTGATCAGGACGAAACGTCAACCTGTCTAGTGATTGACAGTTTCCCAATCAATACTCGTTTGATCCAAACTATCGATTTTTTTACTTGATCATTTTTTTCATTAATTCATATCGGCGTCTCCTTTTGATAAACAAACGCTTATTTAAAGCCACTCAACAAAGCGAAACCTTTGGATAAGCCTTAGTATTATTAATCTCACCTTTTTAGCATTTATCCGTTTTCTTTGGGAGTAATTTCCTCTCCTCGTATTATTTTTAGTCGATTCTAATTCGATTGTTTGTTGAGTTAGTTGCTAGTCTTTTTTTCTTCAACGTTGTCCCCACCGTCTGCGTGAGAGAGGTCATTGAATCAAAAGGACGACGAGATGGCGGACCGGGGCTCCGAGTTGCTTTCGCACCAAAAATGCGGTGGAAGGCTGAGCTTCGACCCGGGGATCCTGTGGAAGACCCCAGGAGCCACGCACCTCTAACTCACCGGGCGTGGAGCGGCCTCGAGTCGCCATTATTATATTTTTTCCCCTAACAAGGGTGTATAGGTGAGGCCGGCATGTTTGGGCATACCCCCAACCAGGCTTACCTGGATTAGCCGCCTGGACGTCGTTGGTGCACCCAGTCAACGGTGCGACCACTGGCCTTCACGTGAGCCCTGCCAGAGTATTGGCAGTCTACCTCCAGTTCCTATTTGTTAACCGGCGGCGCGTACAGAGGTATTTCATTCCCCTTTATTACCGTCGGTCATCTACTACCTATTGGTGACACCATCGGATGGATCCACCCATTTGCTGATTATAGTTTAAGTGAAGGGACAGAACTCGACCAAGCGACCCACCGTTATCATTATTTTATTTACCACTATTTTACATATTCAAGTCAGACGGCTTCCCCGTCTACATTCTACCTTACCTAGGATACCTATTTAATCCATTAAGTACCCATTGTAAAAAACCAAGCAACTCACCGTTGTTTACCTATTAGAGTTAGACGGCTTCCCCGTCTACATTTTGTGTTACCCATGGTACCTATTCAACGCTACTATTATACTCCCATTATACTACTCCTATTTACTCCTAAATACTACTAAATACTACTATCTGTTCCTGTGAATATTAATCCTTTAAAAAACTTACAATAAAAACAAACATGCCGGTGATAAACGCTGTGCTTTTATTTAACTACCTTAGTCTATAAGTGTAGGTATATTTATCCTCACCCTTTCATAGGGAAGAAACCCTGCTACAATATCCACTTCAATAATAAATAATAAAATTAAAATAAAAATTTAAGGGGGGCTCCCATACAGTACGGAACCCTCCGTGCGCGAGTCCGACTCGTACTTGGCCGATTATTGAATATTGTTATACTAAGTTGATGTACTTTGTTTGAGGTAGGTACTATACATTAAATTATTATCTTAGTCACTTGTTGTTTGCAACTTTCTAATGCAATAGGTACCTCTTAATTTCCGCACAACCAGTTTTTGTACACACAGTCGGTTGAGGTGTTAATAATAACAAAGACACGAAAAAAAAAAAAAATTGATAACGCGCACATTGAGCCACTTTACCTTAAACTACCTTAAAAACTCATAAAGCAGTACAAAATGAGTAAAACTAAATATTTTGAAAACCGCCTGCTAAAGATATTAATAAAACATAGCTAGACACATTTTGATTATACCTACCTTCTCAAAGAAAAAAAAAACTGAATCAAAATCCGTGCTTGCGCAATAGCCTTTGTTGCATACAAACACAGGTCAAACTAATATCGACTCTCACTTTTCTTTTCTTCGTGGGCTACATCAGTGGTTCCCAAAGTTGTCCGGGCTACGACCCTTCTAATACAAATTTAAAAACCCAGGACCCACAACTAGGAAATTTAACCGTTACCAATATGAGTAAAAGACATTAGCTACATCTTAACAACATAGTTATTCTTTAAAATAACTTTTTTGATGGCAAGGATTAAATTGTTTCTTATGTTTTGCCATTACAGCATAACAAGTTCAACTCCAGTTTTTCGTTATTGCAGTGTGAGTACCGAAATAAATAAGGCTATTGAAGGTGTAATTTATTTCGGTATTTAATTTTAATGTGGTAGCGTGGCCCACCAGTGTGTCGCGAACCATAGTTTGGGAAACCCTGCTCTGCATCATAAAGCGAGCTCAAATGAACTAGTGGCGCCAACTTGTGGCCAATTAAAAGTTGTGCCAATTAAACCAGAGCCGATGACGTAACGAACCCGAGGTGACTGCAGTCAGAACGCAGGAGTTTTATTAAATATTTCCGATATTTATTCATTTATGAACTGTAAATTTTGCCTTTTTGGGAAATCAATTTAAGTGACGAGATGAACAATTTAAGCGGTCCCCAAACAGAGAGAAGGTAGTGTGTGAGCCCTTCTTAGACAACCAGTACAATACAGATGACCGCTCGCCCGCTTTACCGCTCGTACCGTCATAGAGGAATTAATCACTACGTTAGAGTACCGCCTCTGTTTGGGGACAGCTTAACTGGGGTACAATTTTTGAAATTCGAACGGCTAGAAATAGGAACTTATACAGAATTTGTTTTTAGTTAACGTTCCATTTGACGAATATATCTGTTGCAGTTTACCGTTTTTTTAGATATTTCTGCGTAAAATGAATATTTGTCACTTTTTCACGTCAACAAAACTCTTTTCATGGTCGTAAGCTAGCTAAGTTATCTAGCCTGATGATAAGAGTCACGCATGGCCAATATAAGTCAATAGCACTTATAATTTTGAGGATTTTTTACGGGTCGTTCCTGTAAGTTCTACTATTAGCTCTACTAGTAGAACTACCGGGACAAAATTTTCTCGTTAGTTCTACGGTAAGACTAGCGGGAAGAAATTTTCACGGCAATTCTACTGTATAACTCACATTTCTCTTTCAGGGTGCTTAAGGTCGAATTTGCTAAAATCTTGAATTTTCATTTCGTTGATTTTTTAATTTGAACCCTAAATAATTGCGTCTTAATGCATAAGTATATCCAAATTGTTTTTTATTTAAGTATCCATCGAATATAATAACTTAATTCATTATTTTTACATATTTTCATTCTCATGGCAAATACGAGTGTATGTGAGGCCAAAACCCAAGCAAGAAAAAAGTGAGACATTTTCATTGTCGTTTTTGAAAATAATAATGTATTTTTGTTTTCTAGAATATTAATTACACAAATTGTTTTTTATAAATTACTAAATCTAATTTCTTATAAAGATGCCGTTAGAAATAATTCCAATCAAATTCTAAGGTAAAATTATCTTGGTACCGAAGTTAGTTCATGGTTAAACTAGGGGTCACGCAGGTTTAACTTTGATTCGTGTTTTAGTGATAAACTTTGTTTTATAATAACGTTTTTGTTAGTTCATGGTTTAATTCGGTATTAGGTCCAGTACTAAAGTTGAAACGTGTTTTGGAATAAGAGTGTTTATGCTTAAGCTGACTTTACCTAGTTGGTACCCAAGACGTCAGCGCCGTAATCTCTACGTATTAAACCAGTTCGCTCGAACGCTCTCGCTCGTAAAACCTCGGCGAGATCAGTGCTGATGCATCCTCCTTGCTCCGGGAATAAAGAGGACAATGTTGCGGTCATACGTAGACACGTAGATTACACGAGTTGCCTTGTTTTGAGAGTATGTCTGGCTAGAAATGTTTAAAAGATTCAGACAGCGACAGCACGAAGGACTGATGGCCGATAGGGTCGAAAAGTTCTTGAGTGGAGACCACGTTCCAGCAAGCGCAGCGTAGGACGTCCACCCACAAGGTATACGGATGACCTCATAAAGACCGCAGAATCGCGCTGGATGCAAGCCGCTACGAACCGGCCTTATCGGAGATCTTTAGGGAAGGCCTATGTCCAGCAGTAGACGTTCTATGGCTGAAACGAACGAGACAGCTCCAAGCTGTTTTAATAGTTACGGACGAACAATATATAACGTACATAACTGTACATAGACATCACTGTTCCCCGTTCATCGGTACATGAAGAAAATTTTACTTTTTGACCGACGAACCGGAGGAGGTACTCAATTCGACGCGTATATTTGACATGTTTCTGTTTCTAGCACGGTCACAGAGCTATTACAACCAGGGGGATGATTGTCGATAGAGAACATCTGAAGGAGATGGATTGATTTAAATGTGGCATGAGTAAGAAAGAGACTTTAAAAATATTCATATTCATATTACTTATTGGTATCAAAAATATAAAAGATACAAGTCAAAAAAAAAATTACATTTGTTATTATTAAAATAATAATATCACTTATAATATCATCTTTGCTTAGTAGCAAATCATTAAATTGTACTGAATTGAAACATAATATTACAAAATAGTTATGTTGTGTTTTTACAGACAACAACAAATAATAACAATAATCAATATACCTACAATATAATGAAATAATAATAAAATGTCAGAATTAAATTACAAAATTACATTTATGTCAATAGTAACATTCAAAAATAGTTCCAATGTCAAAGCACACATCGTTAAAACTCTTTTAAATTAATTATCTCATTAAAATCATATAATGTATGTTCGAGTAGCCAATTTTTCAATTGTCTTCTATATGACTCTCAAGAAGGCGCCTCTACCACCTCTTTTGGTAGCCGGTTGGTGATTATAGGCGCGTTCATGTGTATCAATTTACCCGTTTTTGCCAGTCTGCGAGGTAGAGCACACAAACGATGCGCATGCCGCGGTGGTTCTGCGCTCGAGCGCGTTGCTCCGAGGTGCGGGAATTCCTCCGAGTGATCCCTGGCGTACATACCCGCCTGGAAGAAGAATATCTCAATTCAATGGCTGTTTCCGTGTTTTTCTCCGGATAATGTCAAATACCAATTCATATTTGACAGTTTTGACAGCTGGTAAGATTTTTATTACCCTTTTGTGGTTGAGAATGGTCTCAATCGACAACAGCGCTATCTCTCTGGTATCTCCGTGAGCACGGTCATGGTTTAAAACATTTAATAGGTCATTTAAACAAGAAAGTGACTTAACCGTAACGGATAAACAAAAATGTAAAATGAAACAACGCCCCGAAGCGTATTTCCAAACTCCGATAGCATCTAAGCTTCAAATGGCGGTCGGAAGTTTTAATTGGAACAAGATCCGATACCTACAGTTACTATTGTTTCTGTACTGTAGACAAACTTACATTGCCTGCCCGAGGAAATGGCAACTTTGTCGATTATATCCACTTCATCCATCCATCAGTTGTTAAATGAATATAGGCCTCCACTATGGATTTCCAATAAGGCCGGTCAGAAGCGGCATCCAGTGCGTTCCTGCGATGTTTATTCGTCTACCTAGTCGATGGACGTTCTGCTGCGCGTGTTGGTCCGTGTTCTCTATTCGAGACATTTACTGCCACATCAGCCATCCGTTCTTCGAACTATGTGCCCTGCTTTCTTCCATTTTAATTTACCAATCCGCTGGGCTATGTCAGCAACTTTGGTTCGTCTCCGGATCTCCTCATATCTGATTCGATCGCGGAGAGACCGAGCGTAGCCCTCTCCATAGCACGTTGGGCTATCTTGAGCTTATTCATATGTCCACTTGTGTACCTACCTAGAATTCTGAATACAATGACTTTTATTTCAGCCTTGATAAAAACATCTTAAGAATATAACGTTTTAAAGAGTATTACTAGTAGTTCTCCGAGTAGCAGGTCTCGCATTTATAATACTGAATCTTTGTAAACCTATAATATCGACTAGCTCTTAAATAACTAATTTGATTCACACTCGTAAATCTTGTTAAGATTTAGAAATTACACGATATTGCCAAGGTTGATAGAGTCTAGGGCCCACGACACAGGTTACCTTAGTGTGAGCTCTAGTGCAGAACTTGTTTTTCATAACTTTTTTAGAACAATAAACATTTTTTTTATTATTTATTTACATCATTTGTTAAGAACCAATAGTTCGTACTGCTGGTGAGTATGTAATCATCATCATTATTCGGCGTACAAAGAAATATAACTCCTATTGCACAGTTAATAGGAGTTAAATCTCCTAGTACACAGCTTTAACTGCAGCAAGGAGATTTAACTCACAAGGCAGATGGAATAAAAGTTAAATTTCCTTGAGTGCAGCTCGATACACCAGCGTTCTTTTTACGTGACGACGTAGGTATACACCTCTTTAAATCTTTGATTTTTTTTTCAAAAGCAATTTTATTGAATGATTCATATACTCAAATACCTTCACTACAATTTCAGTTCCACCAGAAACAATTATTATTCAGTGAAACGTGCCAAGTCAATGGAAGTGCACTACAAAGGATTCTGATTCTCGGATGTTCCGTAACACAGCATGAAGTTAAATTAAAATTATATAATTCCAATAGTAAAGTTAACTTTGCTCATTTCAACGGGATATAAGATTGCAGTGAGATCTCGAACTTTGATTCGAGTTCTACGAGATGTTTCAGAATACATGTTAGTAAGATAATGTAGTGGTTATAGCATTATTCGAATAGACGCTCCTTATGGCAGCACTTCACATGGCTAAATGTATTTATGTATTTGGCATATTTGGCAAACTATTACCATGTGTGGACAGTTTATTTAAGAAAGTATTGGCCTTACTTACCTATTTGACAAATAAGGCCAATACCAAATACGTATTACCGTGCGCTTGTTGGTTTTTCGAGGCACATCAAAGGGATCAAATAGGCAAACACGCAAACAAACAGTCCACAAATTGGCCATATTCAGAAGCGCACGCGCCATACTCCTGTACGGACGTGTAGTATTTTTGTGTCTGTGTTGTGTTGTGAGCGAGAATTGGAATAACTACCTACTGAAAATGAATTTGGACAATGAAACAGTGCTAAAATTACACCCTAGCTATCTGTGCCAAATGTTTGTGTGTTTGTTGTTTGTCTTGCTAAGTGTGGATGGTCGTATTTGCGTCTATTTGCATGTTTGGATGAACGTCATTTATTTTCCCAAAATCGACAAACATCAAATAGCGAACACAAACAGCCATGTGAAGTGGCACCATTAGCTATCACTATAGTTCGGCCGTTCAGAGAATGCGTTCCTGACGTCATCTTGAAAAAATGTTTTTGGCCGATATCTCGGTAACTATGTACTTAAGGGCAAAAAACATTAAGATCATTATTGTAGAAAATAAAATTTCGCATGTTTTATTTCCAGTAAACTTTTTTGAAAAACTTACCGTTTACGATTTATGGCCCATTTAATGAAATTTCATTAAATGGACCTTAAACATTAAATTGGTCATAAATCGTAAACAGTTCAGAATAATTCAGAAGATCTAACAACTTCTAGTTGAGTGATAACCTGTCTAATTATACGGGTACCACAGGTGGCGCCGCCAGCGCTATAAGTTGGTGGTAATGATAAGCACTTCAAAAATTTGGCGCTTGCGTGGGAGGCGAGCTGGCTCAGTTGGTTAGAGAGTCGGGATAGTGATCCGAAGGGGCCAGGTTCAAATCCTGCGTTCGCTTCAGATTTTTGAAATGCTTATCACAAAGATAGCTCTTTGAGTTAAAATCTAGTGTGGAAAACACTCTAGAATAAAAATTATATCAAGGATTTCTTAAATTGTCATTTAACTTAATTTAAAAGGCCTAGAAACAGGGCTTTGAAATCTATCGTGTCTTGGATATTTTACTAAATTGTGGGCATTAGTTATTTTAAATTGTTTAGAAATATCACAATTCTATAGGTGGATTAAAAATTATATAACATCAAGACTTGACAACACTGCCCAGCCTGTACGACCTCACAACGCGCAATTATCAATATATATATGAAATGGCTGATTTTTTAGAATCGAATACCAGGTTGGCCCCATGGTAAAAGTTGTTAAAAATGATGGCCTGAATAACCCTTTTTTGGCTTAGTAACTATTTATACTCTCATCACTACGTAAACCAAAAGCCAGGTACCAGGATATCATGAATCATTAAAATCGGTCAAGTGCGAGTCGGGCTCACGCACGAAGGGTTCCGTATCGTGTTGGAGCCCCCTTAGCCCCATTCCTCTTGCCATTATTAATAGCGAGCAAATAAACTCCTAAAAATCACGATTGTTGTATAGGAGCCCCCCTTAAATATTAATGTTGAGTTTTTAGTATTTGTTGTTATAGCGGCAACAGAAACACATCATCTGTGAAAATTTCAGCTTTCTAGCTATAACGGTTCATGAGATACAGCCTGGTGACAGACAGGCGGATAGACGGACAGACATACATCGGAGTCTTAGTAATAGGGTCCCGTTTTTATCCATTGGGTACGGAACCCTAATAAGCAGAGTTCAGCGTTCTAGATGCAGATCATTGCGGATGCTTGGAGCTAAATGCCGAATTCAAGACTGCAGAAGATGTCAGTAGGTTTACTGTTAATACTCCCTGTTATGATGACACTTTCGGTTTTGCTGTGCTATTGAAGAAACTATTAATAAATTCAACTGATTTCTAAATACCTGAGAGAAAGTCATTGATTCGACTCTATGTTTCTTTTTATTGTATGCTAAGAGATTTCTAATATTATAATATTATCTATTACTCTTTATATACCATTAGGTACTGAACTAACTTTCTTGCTTAAATCGAGAACCAGGTACCAGGACATCATGAATCATTATAATCACAGTTCAGCGTCCTAGATGCAGGTGCTTGGAGCTTAATGCCAAATTCATGACTGCAGAATATGACAGTACTGTTAGTATTTCCTGTTTATGACAACACTTTCGGCAATGCTGTGCAAGACGGTTTTAATTTTCAGCTGATTTCTCACCCGAAGGTTAGGTTTTTTTTAGATTTTGGTAGTATTTCTTACTACCCAGCAAGCGTAGGTATCGAAGGACGTCTCCGGATTAGGTGCACTGATGATAATATATAGCACAGGAACTTAGCGCAGAAAGCAAGCTGCTTCCAAACGGGCTTATTGGAAGTCCATAGGGGATGCATATGTCTATCGGTTGAACTCCTGTAGCTGATGGATTCTTTTAAGTGTATTTTTATACGTGTAGTGGACCAACCCTAGTATTTCTGTTTTTAATCCGTGAATTGGGAAGTACTTAGGTCTCATAAGTCTTATTCATTTTAGTTTAATGGTTTTGAAGCAACAATTTTGGTTGGTCCAATGGCATGTTGGTAAAATCAGTATATGTAATTATATATTATATAATATACAGGGTTATTTCTGATCAATTAGCATCCTTCTAGGGGCTTATTCTGTAAATCAACAACTTTTGTTCTGCAACTTGTGTCAAAACTCAATAAAAAAATTTGTTGTTCTATGGAAAAATATTGTTCACCCGCGACAAAATGTATGGAACAGCTGTTTTTTTTTTTTTGAGTTCGGATAAAAGTCGCAGAAAAAAAAAGTTTATTTAATGTACAGAATAAGCCCTTAAAATGATGCTAATTGTTTAGAAATAACCCTGTATATACCTACATTTGAATTTTTTCACCAATTTTGAAAGTTTTTCATCGATGTTTTTCTTCACTTAAAAGTAAGTAAGTCAAAAAAGAAATCACTAAACCAGGTCAGCGTTACTCAGTAAATATCACCACGGGAACGTAAACCCATCTAGAAAGTGCGAAAAATTTATGAGAATGGGATATTTATGGGAAGCCATGGGTACTGAAAAATGTCCTTATTTCTCCCAAGGGATACAACGAGGGGACGAGATTTTGAAGCTGACTGCGAATTATTATCTGTTTATTTCTCACATTTCTACTTCCATAAATCATAAAAACAGCTTATAAAAGTCATAGCAAAATATCAACGTACTTTTGCGAGTAGGGTGGAATTGTTGGATAAGAATGAAGAAGATGAATCTAAATAGGACTTCCAATGACATGCTAGAACGATGATTTAAGTTATTAAAACCACAAGAAAACTAGGGATTAAAACCGCTTACAATCGGTTTTATTGCAAACTAGCTTTTGACTGCGGCTTCGGCCGCGTGGTTTTTTTTTGGGCTTTCCCATGGGGACACTTTATTTTACTGGGATAAAAAGTAGCACCTGTCACTTTGCGTTTTATAAACGATGTCCTTGCCAAATATTAAGTCGATCCGGTGCTCCGTTACTGCGTGAAAGAGGAACAAACCAACAAGCACACTTTCGGATTTATAATATTAAATATAGTAAGGAAGTAAGGATAAAGATACACAGAAGAGGCCTGCTTATAAAGATTTTGATGATCTTGTATATTTTTGGAAATTTTTAGTGTTAGCTAAAAAAGTCCAGCTGATTAGAATGTTGCATTGGATAAAGTACGAAGAGATGATGACTGATGGATTTGAAAGTTCTTAAGTAGAGACCAAGCACACACAAGCGCGAGAGGTTTTCACCTAAGACATTGATGGATGACCTCAATCAGAATAAAACAGAAAAATGCCAAGTCGATGATCAGAACCAAGAAATCTTTATGTTTTACACAAATACTACACATACGCAAGTTCGCTACGCGCGTATTAGTGTGCGGAAGCTCTTTGACTGTCAACGATCATCACAACGTGACGACATGCCGCGTGAGTGAGGCAGTTGCGTAATAAATTTGCGAAAATGAATAAAAATCTACTGCTTAAAAAGTATGACAATTACTTAATTTGAAAGTATTATAACAAAGAGTAACCGATCTACTTCATTTGAAAGAAAATGTCAAGGGGAAGTTGCCAAATTATGTAAAATAAATTCCATTTTTATTTATCCTTATAGGGAAACATTACAATTTCATGTTTTGTTACGTATCATTGAAATTCAACCATACACAGTACAAGTCTTCCCTATTGTCACAGTCGATGTATTTTTAGGGTTCCGTATCCAAAGGGCAAAAACGGGACCCTATTATTAAGACTCCGATGTCCGTCTGTCACCGGGCTGTATCTCATGAACCGTGATAGCTAGACAGCTGTAACTTTCACAAATTATGCATTTATGTTGCCGCTATAACAACAAATACTAAAAACAGAATAAATAAATATTTAAGGGGGGCTCCCATACAACAAACGTGATTGGTTAGGAGATTTTTACTCACTATTAATAATAGCAAAAGAGAATCCTTAATTTCGACAAACAAAACCAAACATTCAAAGATTCTCAAAGCTAAGGAAAAGAGGAGCAGCAAAAACATCGACCTAAACGAGACTGAGTCTAAGCCAGTAAGTAGTTTATCAGAATTTACGCCGCCCCAAGGAGGGCTGTATCAGATGTAATGAATACATATTTGCTTATGCATAAGCGCGATTCTTGACGTCGTGGGTTCAATCCCGGTCCCGTAAAAATGAGTTTCTTTGTAACTTATGTACGGAATTTCACACCACTGGCTTTTCGGTGAAGGAAAACATCGTGAGGCAATCTGCATATGTCCGTAGAAAATTCGATGGCGTTTGTGAATCCACAAGCCCGCACTGACCCAGCGTGGTGGATAGGTATGGCCCAATCACCCTTCGTAGGTAGGCCTACGTCCTGCAGTAGACTATTAAAAAAGGCTGGTACAATAAGTGTGATCGCGGAATAATGGCTCATCTGCATTCCACACGAAAATGGGGCTGGTTAAAAGTAGATTAGCCGAAACTAGGGCTTAGATTGTTTTAGACTACACTAGCCTAGGTTAAATAAAAGGCAAATTACAAAAAAATTAAAAGTAAAAAAGATTATCGAACAACCTCAAATTAAAAAATTCTAACCTGCAAGACTGTCAAGGTCACTTCAGTGAAACCAAAACAAACAGTAAGCCCGATTACAGAGGCGCCAGCGTGATTAACTAAACTAATTAGCTAAATAGCATAGTTCTGTTTCTTTTTCACTCTAGGCATTCGATAGAGAGAACGCTTTTTACTTTGCTATTTAATTTACGCTGGCGCCTCTGTAATCGGGCTTAATATGAGTGTAAATATCTCAGTGCTCTAAACGGGATGAGTAGCAAAAACAACGTCCTAAACGAGACTGAATCCAAGCCAGTAGTTAATCAGAATTTACGCCGCCCCAAGGAGGGCTGTATCAGATGGAATGAATACATATTCGCTTATGAATGAGCGTGATCGCGGAATAATGGCCCATCTGCATTCCGCGCGAGAATGGAGCGGGCTAGACTATATGGTTGAGATGCAGCTTGCATGTGGAATTGTGCAGTTACATTGTAGCTTCACGATGATTTTTGATGCTTTTTAAAACAAATAATTATATTTTCAAATCGTAAGATCTTGCTTTCTAGTTATTTGAAGTAAACAATTTTATTTTTAAATCGTGAGATAGTTACTAAGCTAGAGTTAGAGTGTTTACCTGGACGAGGCGATGTCAAATACAATTATAATTATTTTTCGCAAAAAATAGCATGACCGACTTCAACCGTCTACTGAATTCGCGAATATTTTGCACGGATCGATGTAGCATTTTTCCCATTATTGTTGATTTATCAAAAATGGCTCAGCCGATTTCGATAAGATTTAAATGGAACCAATTTCAAAGTATATTCTTTGCAATAAAATAAGAATTATCAAAATCAGACCACTATTTAAAAAGTTATGAGTGGTTATACATAAAAATAACAAAAAAATATATACGCATCGAATTGAGTACCTCCTCCGTTTCGTCGGTCAAAAATAGTAATGATTTGTTGATGAATTCATACAGGGTTATTCCTAAACAATAAGCATCCTTTTAGGGGCTTATTTTGTACACCAAATCTAACAACTTTTGTTCTGCGACATTTGTCTGAACTCAAAAAAAAATCAGCTGTTCCATACATTTTGTCGCGGGTGAACGATATTTTTCTATGGAACAATATATTTTTTTAAATTTTTGTCAAAAGTCGCTAGTTTTGAACAAAAGTTGTTAGTTTTGATGTACAAAATAAGCCCTTAAAAGGATGCTAATCGATTAAGAATAAACTACGGTGTAGTTTTGCACTTTTGGCAAATAGGTAGCAAAATTGGTGTTGGTATTGTCCAAGCAAAAGAAATATTAAAATATTAAAATTTAGACAAATTCAAAGTTCGTAATACGCTAAAGCCACGAAATAACAGGGTTTCTATTTTTGAGCCGATAACTTGCTAGCATAGCTGTGCGTAAATAAAAAGTCACAATAGCAAAGTAAAAGCAGGAGAGAACATTAAAAATCTATGTTCGCACGAACAGGGTAGGAATACAAACGAATTAGTAAAGTTGTTATTTGACATTTCTGACACAGAGCTACTGAAAATACAAAAATACAGCCTTTCTGTGCGATACAACGATTTGGCATTTTTAGGTTTCCTTACCCAAAGGGAAAAACGGGACCCTATTACTACCCTACTACTCCGATGTCCGTCTGCCTGTCTTTCACTAGGCTGTATCTCATGGACCGTGATAGCTACACAGCTGAAATTTTCACAGATGATGCATTTCTGTTGCTGCCATAACTGTACCAGCCTTTTTTAAATAATCTACTGCAAGACGTAGGCCTCCCCACAAAGGGGGATTGGACCATACCTACCACGCTGGCTCGGTGCGGGTTGGTGGTGCGGCCGCTATAACAATAAATACTAAAGACAGATTAAAATAAATGCATAAGGACTCCAACACGGTGCGGAACCCTTAGTGCGCGAGTCCGACTCTCACTTGGCTGATTATTTTTATTTTAACGTGCGAAACTACTAAAATTATATCATAGAATGCAGCTATAATGTATTACTATCAAATGAACAAGTTTTACAACGATATCGATCACTCTCAAAACAGATGTTCTAAATTTTTTGTTGAGATGTATTTTCTTAAGAAGCAGCAGATTTTATTTCAACTTCAAATTCTAATTACCAAGGCACTGATTAGGAAAATCAGACACAGGCGCTCGAGACGGTCTCATAATAACAAAACTAGATTTTACTAATTTGTTTAGCTATGATTAATTAGCGCGGGTTTAGACAGATTTTAAAGGTAATTCAATTTTAGCTAAGTTAATACCTATTTGACTTCATCTTTATTCCATGATACAAAATTCTACTCACATTCTGCTCAATAAGGTTGTGTTAAAAATTTTAGTGGTTATTCGTGAAAAGAAAATTCGGTTCACGTACCTAATCAAAAGTAATAAACTTTGTTCAAATTTGAAGTTTCTTAAAATTGTGGTCAAATTCTTAATTTGTGGTCAAACGCAAACCTATTCAGAATAAAAAAAAAAAAAAAAAAAAAAAAAAATGAAAAATAAATAATAAACCATAGTTTTCATTTTGATGAGTAGAAAAGAAAGACTAATTAGCACCAAACTTTAAACTCAAAGTAAGCCACTCTTTTAGTAGTTTAATTGGGCTTTCTCAACGCTTAATTTGCTAGAATTAAAAAAAAAATGTTACTTATTTATCTTGATTTTTAAACCCTTTTATTTTCTAGATAGAGCAAGCTAGATACTTCAAATCGTAAACCCTGGAACAGAAAAAATCCTAAAATGGAGCAGTTTAGGCAAATTCGTTCATTTTACGACCAACCATCGACGGCAAAGGTCATTTGTAAGGTCTGGAGCGGTAAAAATGAGAGCTAAGATGTCTAAAAAGAGGACAATCACTTAGACTCTAATCGAGAAACCAAATGTTTTTAGGGTTCCGTATCCAAAGGGTAAAAACGGGACCCTATTACTAAGACTCCATTGTCCTTCAGTCACCGGGCTGTATCTCATGAACCGTGATAGCTAGAAAGCTGAAATTTTCACATATCGTGTATTTCTGTTGCTGCTATAACAACAAATACTAAAATCCGAATAAAATAAATATTTTAAGGCTCAATACCTTTCATAGATGCATGCAGTTAGTATTTCACAAATTACGAGGCGTATCCTCTTTTCTCCCCTTACCGGGGACAATGGCACTTGATTTGTGTCATCTGGCCCGGTTAATATATCACCGGGCCAGTTAAAACTTTTCTTTCCCATGTGGCCCGGCGCCGGGCCAAGTCACCGGGCCAGATGGGATATACTCCATACAACAAACCTGTTTTTTGCTGTAGATGCTTGAAATGGTATGGAACCCTTCATGCGCGAACACAACTCGCACTTGGCCGATTTTTTTTGTTTTCAGAGAAGTTTATTAGAGTTTATTGACCAAAGCGAAGAGAAGGTAAGGTAAACGCACGTAATTGCGGACGAGTCCCAGAACGCGGACGGTACTCAGTTTTTTAATTTTTGTAATTTTCCACGAAAGTTTAACCTAATCTTATGAATGACAATAAATTCTTGGTTATATTTCAAAGTATTATACAAGAAAAACTGTACACGTAGTGTAATGGTGTCCAAACCAAATGATCTCAAAAGTGCGGTGTCGTAAAATTTTCGTTAATCTGTTAATTCAGTAGCTGAATTTGGTGTCTACCTTGTCATAAACTTCAGATAATTTCTTAGTTGTGTAATGTGATACGGTAAGTGTGCTATTATATTACGATACTTAGATAAATTACCTAATATTATAACCTCTAATCTAGACATAATCTTGTTGATTATTTATAATATTTGCGTATCCGCCTAATGGTACTCACAAAACCCGTACTTGTCCCAATGCACGGACAATAATCACATTTTTCGTCCGAGAAGTGGGACACACATCAGTTCTTTAAAACCTGTTGTACCAAAGGTTGGATCTCGACCTTATTGCCTTGAAATAAGTCTCATTTTTCCTTGCATGTAAGAACTTCGTTTTCAAAACCGTGAAAAAGCAATTATAATAATTCGGTTGCGTCTCATTCAAAGGAATTAAGAATTATTTTGGACTAGTTCAAACAATAGTCGTGTCCAATTTGCTTTAGTATTGTTTAAACTGTTTTTTGTGCATGACAAAAACAATTGTTTTTGATCGATTTAGAACACATATTTTAAACAATATTATATTGTGTTTAAAAGATTATCTTAAGTAAGATTTATTGTTCTCAGATTTTGATATTATGTTTTATTTTTTATGAAATACTAAACTTTTGGTGTTTTATAGAAAATAATAAACATTCAATTTGTCATAAATAGGTAGTAAAAAGTAAATAAGGACGTTCGTATGGGCCGCGTGGCTAGTCCTAGTATCAGAGTGAAAATCTGTCTCTTGATTGAGGCATTTTTTTTTTTTTACAAAAGTTTATTATTATATCGATACAATAATCAACTATAGTACTAAAATATTGGGATTTAGATTATATGATTAAGATTACAATATAATAAAACAATTTGATTTTCTGAGTTACAACTGAATCTTCTCTCTTTGGAAAGCGTGTCTGCTATGTTGTTGCCTGAACATGATCTGTGACTCTTGATAGAGTTTGGAATGTTGCATGACGCGCAGCGATTAACTTTGACCTTGTCTTCTGAGTTCATAGATAGTAGCAGCACTGTCAACTGTGAACATGATCACTTCTTTGGCCTCACTGTTTCCAGTAGCTGTTAGAAGCTCAGTTCATATAAAAGTTTATGTTTTTTTGCGGCTAGCAAAAGGCCCATGGCTTCCGCTTGCAAAGTTTATGTTGTTTTACTCAGGGCAAAGGAGTCTCTTAGTCCAAGCTTGTTTTTTGCACTATCCGCGTATATGTTCCAAGATAGCAATATATCGTCAGATACATCGTTCTCTATGACTAGCTCATGCTTTTCTCTCTCGAGCTGTTTTCTAGCTATTGTAAAGGTTCCACTTTATAGCTATTTTGAGTTTATTTCTAAAAGTTGCTATATCGGTATGCTTCAGGTTCGTGCTTCGGAATCAGAGTATTCATCAGTTGCCACGCGCCACTCATTGATTGTTTTAGAGATATTGCTCGTAGCAAGTATGATGTCGATAATTGATTCCCAAGACGTTACGAAAACAAACTCAGAGCCATGGTTTAGTAGATTTGAATAATGCCTGAAGATGAAGTCAAGTACGTCATTTCTCCTCTCATTTGTATTGGGACATTCCCAGACAACACAGTGGGCGTTTGAGTCACACACTACTTTAGTTTCTTGTTTTTTTCTTGTACTGAAAGCATTAATTCTTCGACCGCCAGATGTTGCGCCACTTCTACGATATTCAGGTACGCCGTGCTCTAAAGGTAAATATACTACTGAGGTTGCCTTAGAGACTGGTATCCAATTTAACTACCGTGAAATCATCATTACACAAATGTGTCACCTAAGGTGCCTTATACGGACCTGTGGGATATAATTATGAAAAAGAACGCATTTTATTTTACATGGGAAGACTGACCACATTACCTTGGGGATCATTTAAGCCGATTATCTTGCCACGGACTAAATACGGTTCCTATACCAATGCTATTGTGCTAACTACCTAACGTTTCAGTATTTTTTTTTTCATAATGTGATTATTGTTTTGTTTGAAATATAATTTATTGCATGTAAAGCATTGTTTCTTTGATTTAAGACACCTTGAATGGCTTTAGCTAAAATATTCTTTAATAATAGTAAGAAATAGTACAATATAAAGTCAATTTAAATTCAAATGTAAAGCAAATAGACTTCTAATTCGCATAGCGTCCGTGAATTAGGACGATTTGTAATAGATTTGGGTCGATTTTAAAGTTCACACAAATAATAATACGGTAGAAAGGCTATTTAAACTCTAATGTAAAACAAATAGAGTTCAATTTCGTATAGCGTCCAGGAATCGGGACGACATTCCGCGCATTAGGACAAATCGTCCGCGGTTTGGTACATTTGGGTCTTTTTTTACATTTTGGGTATTAATTCCCATTACAGCTCAAACAAATTAGATAAAATTAAATTATTATAAAACTCAGATAAATGCCCTATATGGTCATATTCACTTTGTTGTTGTAAGTCTGTTAGTATCAGCGTAGTATTACTGCAAAGTCAGCAAAGTTCAAAAACGTCCGTACATTGGTACGTTTACCTTATTTGCTTACAACGTTTTTGTTTCCGTCTGTCCAGAGTTGATTTTCCGGATTTATCTTGTCCGGATGTGTACAGGTCGCTTTTTTACCCAAACCGGACGACACTTGGATACTAAATTTTATTAATGGAGATTTTCTGTCATCGTAAAAATCGTTTCTGATTTTTGATTGGGGGACTATTTCCCTCAAAATGGGGGAAAATTTGCTGTCGAGCCAGTAATATTATCGCAATCGACTAATTGCGATAATATTTGGAAAGATTGTTTCTTATCTAAATTCTAATAAGATTCGCGAGTATGAACCAAATCGGCCAAGAGGGAGTCGAGATATTATCCGATTATTATTAGAGGCTTATGAAATCACTTAAATAGATGTGTTGCGAGGTCTACTGTTCGAAGAACTACTAGTACAAAACAGAAATTACAGTAGATTTCATACAGTTTTGTACAGAGCTCTTGGCAAAAACAAAAATGTATAGTGCCACACTAAACATATTATACAGGGTCATAAGTATTAACGCAAAACCTTTTAAGGGCGGGTCTAGTACATCTAGTTATCTAGACAAACCACTTTTGTTGTAGGACTTTTGGAAAATCACGAAGAAAAAAACAGCTTCTTCATACAAAAAGTTCGTCAAGTCGCGGCAAAATGTATGGAGAAGCGATTTTTTTTGCGTTTATTAAAAGTCGTACAAAAGTTGTTTGTCTAGATGTACTAGACCCGCCTTTAGAAGGTTTTGCGTTTAATACCTACCTATGACCATGTATTATAGTATTTGTTAGCTTATACTGATTCTTAGAAAACAGTTACACCCCACAACTAGTTGGGATCATCAGTTTGTATTATGAAGATAAATAGGTACAACTACAAACTTAGTTCTTGGAAAAAAAGATTTCTTCATCCCCACGCACAACACAAGTGTCATGTTATAACCAAATTTTACCAAGAAACAAGCATTTTAATTTAAAGCATTTATTGCAAAACGTGTTCTCAGCCTGTGAGCCTTAAGCTGATGAAAAATTACACCAGTATATAAATAGCTACAAGAAAAAAATCGCCGTCATTCTTCTTCATTCGCCGTTTTCACATAAAAACGCAATGGAACGCAAAATTAACTCCGAAACCGTCTCCAACAGTTCAATGCGCAATTTACTTTATTTTTGCGCAAGATTCCTTCAGAATGATGCTCTCGAAACGTGACTTCAACAATCGTTACCATAGTTTAAGTCCTTGGGATTGGTGTAATGACTGCGGTGCAAGGTGAAGGAGCAAGCGGTTAAGCGGCAAAAAGCTCGACTGCCTCGGTGGCTCAGTGGTTATTGACCCGAACTCCTGGGTCAAAGAGGCGTGGGTTCGATTATCACGCAGGGTAAATTTTTATGTGATGTACATAGGTGTTTGCTCTGTGCCTGGGTGTTATTTAGGTATTATCTATGTAAGTGTGTATTTAAAAATATGTATAAATCAGTCTCTGGCAGTCATGTAACAAGCTTTGCATAGTTTGAGGTCAGAGACCGTGTGTAACCGTGGCCCCTAATATTTATTTATAATGGTGTTTTTGACGTGATAACACACAAAAAGCATGACTCATTGTCACTTTCTACCTGAGCCGAGCATGCAAGGAAGAGCGCGGAACAAGCGATAGAGAGGCATGATCCGACTAAGCGTTCCACTTGTGACCCATATGACATTATCATGTAAAATTTTCGTTTTACTGACCTTACAGACAACTGTTTTTTTTTGTTACTTAGTGCATTGATATTTATTTTAATTAGATTTTTACACAGTATCGAATTATTTAAGAAATTACTTTGTCCCTATATTGAATAATCTACTATTTCTCGTCTCTCCGCAGTTTAAAAGCTGTCATAAGTCGTCCAAGCATCGATTGATGACGTAAAAACGTGTGACAATACTGTGTTAGAAAGTTTATGAAGCTTATCCGCAAGTAGGACGTCAAAGATGCCTGAAACGAAATTTACGAGAACGTATCGTACTCACAAGGTACACAATAAACCCGCTCCCGCTACCTCCCATGCCTTACACCAGTCTATAAATCTAGCAGGGCTTAATGTTGGTAGCTCGGCCCGAGTCCTTTTTACGATATGAACGGAGCCGAGTTAAAACCCGATCTCTGCGAACGATGGCGTACTCGTTTGCTTTTTATACAGCTTACTTGCTCACTTACTACTTATATTGTGCACTTACTGTGTAGTGCATACTTACTTGGCTGGAAGTAAAATAATATCGGCAAAGTGAGAGTCGGTCTCGCGCACGAAGGGTTCCGTACCGTGTTGGTGCCCCCTTATTCCTCTTGCCGTTATTAATAGCGAGCAAAAAACTCCTAAATAATTATATAATTAAATTTAAAATTTAAAAAACATCCGACAACAATTTTGGGCACATTTGTAGAATTTTGGGTCTTCCATCCCCACTTTAACCCACCATAACTCTTAAACAGCTCAATCGATTTTTATAAAACATAGCTAAGAACACTCTCGATTAAGTCTCCTTTCATCCAAAAAAAACTAAACTGAAATCGGTTCAGTGGTTCGGGCGCTATGATGCCACAGACAGACAGACAGACAGACAGACACACAGACAAACAGACACGTCAAACTTATAACACCCCTCTTTTGCGTCGGGGGTTAAAAATCACGTTTTTTGTATGGGAGCCCCCCTTAAATATTTATTTTATTCTGTTTTTATTTCTGTGTATTTGTTGTTACAGCGGCAATAGTAATGCATCTTCTGTGAAAATTTCAGCTGTCTAGCTGTAACGGTTCATGAGATACAGCCTGGAGATAGACAGACGGACATCGGAGTCTTAGTAATAGGGTCCCGTTTTAACCCTTTGGGTACGGAACCCTAAAAATAGATGTCATTCTGGGCACAAAATATATCTATGAAATAATTGCTCGTTTAAATAATGAAATTATAGATAGGTATCTTTACTGTGCTTACACTGTACTGTGCTTTCACTTTCAGATTTAAGTTATAATAAATGGTCTTCTACGTAATTTTTTACTAAATAAATAAATATTAAGGGACATCTTACATACGGTCTCTGACCCCAAACTAAGCAAGCCTTGTGATATGGCTGCCAGATACTGATATACCACACATACATATTTTAAATACATACTTATATAGATAGTACCTAAATAACACCCAGACACAGAGCAAACACCTATGTTCATCACACAAATGTTTGCCCTGTGTGGGGATCGAACCCACGCCTCTTTGACCCAGAAGTCAGGGTCACTAACCACTGAGCCACGGAGGCAGTCGAAAAATTACCTACCTACTTATATTTTACGCGAAATTCTTGACAAATAAATGTGGGTCACGTAACGCGCTATTTTATAGAGAATCACAATTCTGTTAAACTGCTGCGTAACTCGCAAAGATACTCGTATTTCTATATTTTTTTTTTTACATTTTAATCCTAGCACTATTGAAATCCTAGACATGCCAAATTTTGTTCGTTAGTTTATTATATAAAAGCCCTCGTAAACATGATTTTAACTAATTGGCTTGTTCTACCATGTTTCAGTTCGTTTTAGTATTTCAGCTATGAAAACTGCTCTTGTTGTTTGGTCAAAAAATTACTCATATGTGGAACAAAAGCCACGAATTCTACAAAACCCACAGAGGAACAAAAAGTCGCGACGTGCAGCGACGGGTTGTTTTGCCACCCATCTGCGTAAACGAACGAAATAAAATCAAAACTTTGTTACACCTACAAGTTTTTGAACAAAATTCAATAGGTAATAAAGATCAGATAAATCTGAACTGTAATTTAATCTACAATCTACAATTTATTGCATAACACAACGGAACGGTTAATCGTTTTGCCACCTTGAAAAAAATGTTCAGTTCAACCGAGTTGGATTGGGCGATTAGCCTCTTTCTTGAAATCGGACCTACGAGTACCTAACTGGACTATTTGTTCTAGGTAGACGTACGAGTCAACAACTTCATGAACCGAGCCATCAACAGATATTGGGGAGGGTACGACATGGGCGTTGCACATGACCTTTGTTTTGTCCATGTTCATTTTGAGACGCATCTTGACAGGTTTAGCGAAGGAAAAATACGCATAAGACCCGATACGCACACGCTCTCAGAGCCTTGTCTCCGCAGCGTGTCTTATTTACGTACCTATTGTACATTGAAGTGTGAGTCTCAATTTTTAGGGTTCCGTACCCAAAGGGAAAAACGGGACCCTATTACTAAGACTTCGATGTCCGTCTGTCTGTCTGTCACCGGGCTGTATCTCATGAACCATGATAGCTAGGCAGCTGAAATTTTCACAGATGATGTATTTCTGTTGCCGCTATAACAACATATAAAAAAAACAAAATAAAATAAATGTTTAATGGGGGCTCCCATACAACAAACCTGAATTTTTAGACGTTTTTCGCTCTATATTAATAATGGTAATAGGTAGATGCTTAAAATGTTCACAGAATATTTAGTTTTATATTCTCTTCAATATTAAATAATAAAATTAAAAATAACATAAATATTTAAGGGGGCTCCCATACAGTACGGAACCCTTCGTGTGCGAGTCCTACTCGTACTTGGCCGATTATTTTAATTGTATGCCTGTAAGATACGCGACGCCGCGGTGACGAGTCTCCCAGACTAAAGTCATGTGTTCGTATCGTAATGAGACACGCACCGAACTTTTACAATCGTTCCATAGCGCTCATAGCGTAGGTAGTTTGACTTGGCGTTTTTTAGCGATCATCGAAGTTAAGCAACGTTCAGCACGGTCAGTCTTCTGATGGGTGACCGACCGCGGGAGGCATTTGACAGCAACCTACAACAGACTGAGCGCTACCGTGGCTTGGATGACACGTTAAATTGTAGGCTCCGGTTGTTTTAACCGTAACCATGTACGAGGCCTTCAGGCGGCTTAAAAAAACTGTGACACCAGGGCTAGCCACCCGGCCTGTACCAACTTACTTTTTACTAATAGATAGGTTGCGAGTTCTGAAAAAGAGCTCTCTTTCTTGATTTTCGTATCATCTCTTCTATTTACCTACAATTAGTATCATATGTTCGTTATTGCTTCTGGACCAAGGACCCAGCGGTCGTCAAGCGATATCTGGTAGGCTTTGGAAGTTATGACGTCACAAATATGGCCGCCGACCGTTGTAGATATTTGCTTATATCTCGGGTGCTATTTCATGAAAAAGCTCGTGATGGGTATCGTTTGATAGGTCTTTTAATGCCCCATTATTGTTTTCTACACATCTATTACATAAGTGAAGTCATTCAAAAAATATTTTCAAAAAAATGAGACTTTACGAACTTTACGAACAATCGTTCCAGTTCCGTATCATCTCTGGAAGCTGAACAAGGGCTCCTATGTACAGGCTGATCCGAAAGTCAACGGACTTAAAGCGAAATTGTTAAAACGCCTCGACATTTCACACCTGCCCGCCCGGAAAACGATTAAAATGATAAAACGGCCCGCGTGCGATTTGGACACGAAGTTAAACTTTTCGGATAAGTTTGCCGAAGTTGTGACGGTGGGGTGTGGCACCAGTTAATTAAAAAAATGTGCAGTGAATTTTCGAATAACGTTTAGAATTCTTTAGTTCAAAAAATCACTATTTTTCAGGGTGGTTTTTAAGGTTCTCTATCCAAAGGGTAAAAACGGGACCCTATTACTAAGACTCCGCTGTCCGTCTGTCCGTTTGTCTGTCACCAGGCTGTATTTCGTGAACCGTGATAGCTACAGTCGGCGCGCGAGTTGAATGCAGAGCTTAGGAATGCGAATGTCTCCCCCGCTATCCGCACGCCCAACCCGCCCAGGCGCGTGAGGTGGGGCGTGCGGATAGCGGGGGGAGATGCTCCCGCTCTTTACCTCAGACCCCGACTGCATTCAACTCGCGCGCTATCTGTAGACAGTTGAAATATTCACAGATGACGTATTTCTGTTGCCGCTATAACAACAAATACTAAAAACAAAATAAAAATTGATATTTAAAGGGGGCTCTCATACAACAAACTTGAATTTTTAGCCGTTTTACGCTCGATATTAATAATGGTAACAGATAGATGCTTGTAATATTCACAGAATGTTTCATTTCAACATTCATTCATTGTGAGTCATTAGTGAAGAAGCTGGTTACTTTAATAATCAGCAAAGAACGAGTCGGACTCGCGCACGAAGGGTTCCGTATCGTATGGAAGCCTCTTTTAATTTAATCTCTTATTTTTGGAGGGAATAATTTACAAATTAATATTCTGTGAATATTTCAAGCATCTTCCTGTTGCCGTTATTAATGTCGAGCAAAAAAATCACGTTTCTTGTATGGAAGCCCCCTTAAATCTTAAAAATTAAGCGGCATCAGAAATACGTCATCTGTGATAATATCAATGTTCATGAGACACAGACGGGCGGACAGCGGAGTCTTAGTAATAGGGTCCCTTTGGGTAAGGAACCCTAAAAATGCATATATTTTTACTTTATACTTGACTGATGATGAAGAGAAAAATTGATAATGTACTATCTTTTTCGCTAGATTTTAGGACCTATTTTGTACAGTTATCAAGCTTAACTAGATACAACGTAAGTAGATGATTAAATTAATTGTAGTATATTAGTGAAGTTTTACTAGTGAGTATGCCGTCTCAATTAAGATTGATTTTGTACTTCGACTTTCATTAGCGACTTTTTTTTTTTCTCCACAGACTCCAGGGTCTGTGCTTTTTAAGATTAACATTTTTTAAAATGACATGTGAACAATATTGCTTATAACTAAAGGCTTTACAAGAGGACTTTAAAATGAATTTAAATCTAATTTTCTTTCTCTTTAAATACGATTTTAAACTACGATTAAATTATTTATTTATTATTTTCCAAATAACTACTTATACCGCTCAGAGCCTCCATCACCGCCGCGTTCCAGTCTTTAATGGCCATCTTTAAATTATAGTCTACGATGACCTTAGGTGACGCAGCGACTTGCTCCTGGTCATATATACCTATTAGCTACTAGCGACCCGCCCCGGCTTCGCACAGGTGTTTCATACATATAAACCTTCCTCTTAAATCACTCTATCTATTTAAAAAAACTACATCAAAATTCGTTGCGGAGTTTTAAAGATATAAGGATACATGGGGACAGACAGCGGGAAGCGACTTTGTTTTATACTATGTAGTGATAGTGATGATGTAGGTACACAAGATATTTCATTTGGTAACAGCAACTTTTTATGTGATTTTCTAAATATTAGGTGTCAAAAATTAAACTACTTAAGGTCAGCCTAGCTCAAATTTTCTAATATTCTTAAAATTGTCCTAAAGTTGGATTTTGTGTGGGTACCTAATTTCAACTAATAACTAACAAATAATTGCTGAGCAGCCATAAAATACTTGTCATAATTGATAAATTCTTTGCTGCTGCTGAACCGCATAAAAATCAATGTATTTATTTAGATTGACATAAACTACGTTTATCCCGTAGCCACATCTAGCATCTCTACATCGATGGAACCCTGATTTAATCTTTAGCAAAACTCGTATTGCTTCAGTTAAATTTTCCGAGCGGCCTGCGAGCTTGACAAACGTTTTTAGAACGCCCTGTGTGCTGCAAATCACTGCTCGTCGTAATATCTCGGATATTCCCATTAAAAATCGGGACACCAGAGTTTTATGTCCGGATTTTTTCGCACACAATCGGGACACAGTGTTTTATGTCCCGGATTTTAATAGAATGATAAATTGTTCGGTAGATAAATGTGCTTTTTTGATCCTCTCTGATATAGAGATATTGAATTTTTGTACAAGGCACTATTTGTACGCTCAATTAAGACTCGTCAGTCTTGTGCTTTTTTATGCTTGAGAGATGAGACAGTGGGGCCGGAGTGGTCTTATTGGAGATCCATAAGGGAGGCCTATATCCAGCAATTGTCAAACTCAATAAAGTGCCCTATGGGCCTATGGCAGATCAGTAAATCAGTAATTTATTTAAGTAACAAAAAAAAATGTTAACATAAGCTACAAAAGAAAAAGAACTTACCACTACACTACACTAATACACAAGGAAATTTAACACTACACCAAACTAAATACTAAAAAAACATTTTATTTCTGGTACAAATCGGCTCCATCTTAGCAAAAAGCTCCTGAACGACGTACAACATAAAACCGCGGTTTTAAAGTTTATTTAAAGTTAATGCCGGCTGCGAACAACCTGATCTTCCGATGACGCCGACAGGTGACGTCACACACGTGTCACACTCAGTTACATGCCATGGTTTAAAATAAACTTAACAAAATATTTAGCACAGAGACAATTAAAACATTAAATTCTATAATAATCGGCCAAGTGCCAGTCGGGCACGAAGGGTTCCATGTGGAAGGAGTGAAGTGAAGGAGCCCCCTAGCCCCATTCCTCTTGCCGTTATTAATATTGAGCAAAAAACGAAAAAAACAACATGTTTTTTGTATGCGGAATTCCCCCTTAAATATTTATTTTATCACGGTTCATAAGATATAGCCTGGTGACAGACAAAAAGCCGGACGGAAAACAGAGTCTTAGTAATAGAGTCTTAGTAATAGAGTCCCGTTTTTACTCTTCGAGTACGGAACTCTAAAAAGAAAATGTGAGGCCCATGTCTAGTAGTGGACGTTCTACGTGGTTGCTATAATGACAATGATTTCCCTTGAAATATGGTTATCTTTCGTTTTTCTATTATTTTATTTATATTATTACTAGCTTTTACCCGCGGCTTCGCCCGCGTTATATTTTGATTTTGGCTTATGTTTATGTCGGCTGCGAAACCTAATAACCTAACCGACAAATATCAAAATACCTTAAAGGAATGCAAGGTTGGAGTGTATATGCAAGGGTCAGGGGTCTTAATTACAAATGAATAAAAACTATACCTTTATTTCAATGTTTTTGGCTGTTCGCAGTTATAATAAACATTACAATGGTACAGCAAAGTTTATACCTACTTGTTCCTAATTATTGCTTTTTTACAAATATTTGTGCAAAAATCGATAAATTTGTTTCTAAGGTTTTTACGTGTTAGATTAATTCCAATTTTTTGTTCTAAATAAAATCTCTGCTTTCCATAAACTGGGCATTCCAAGATTATGTGCCACTGCGCATGAGTCTCCTCTTTTGTGGGTTCACAGATGCACGATGGGCTTCCCTCAACTTAAATCGATGTAAGTATTGGGAAAACCCACCATGCCCCGTCAGCACTTGAGTTATGATTCCCACTGGTGCTATTTCTCTTACGATCTTGTATGCCGCCCTTGCATCCGGAAAATATGTTTTGGTTGCCGCCGCTGTGTGGCCATCCTGATAACGCCGGTTCCACTCGTCAAGAGAGTCCTTTCGGATTTCTCGCTTGACGAATGAAACGGGGCAGTTATCGTAAATAGGTCTGCACTTCGATTGCAGTGCTGCTTCCTTTGCTAGCTGGTCCGCTCTCTCATTTCCCTCCATCCCCGCGTGTGCTTTAATCCAATAAAGTTTCACTATTTTATTTTGTGCGTGTAGCAACTTTATGTTCGCTTTGAATTTACTGCTAAGGGATGGAGGGAAGATACGCCAACTACCGTTTCCAGTGCAGACCTGGAGTCACAAAAGATTTTTGCTTTTTCGGTAGCCTCAAGAAGTATCAATAACTCGGCCTGGTACACGGAGCACCAATCGGCCAATTTCAGCTTGCGGGTACTGATCTCAGTGGCATCATCCCAAATGGATAATGCCGCCCCAACTTTCCCTTTAACTTTGCTGCCGTCTGTAAATATGTTAATTTCTCGGTTAAGATTTTGCTCTAGTGCTGCTCCGTCTGCCAGGCATATGAACTCCAGCTCCTCCTGCTGCGCTGGGTGTGGCTTCTTTTCTGTCTCTCTATCTCCAGTTACTTGCTGGGAATAACCCTTCTCAGTTTCATAAAGCAAGGCTGCTTCCTGGACTCTGATATGACAGCCGCGGATTAGGGGCCGCGGAGGGATATATGGAACTGGTGGTGTGGGTGCCGCCACCTACCCTACCTTCCGCTAGGCCGTCAACGTGTTGGCAGACGCAGTGGGGCTGCAGGGGAAGAGAGGTGTCGGTATCGCGATGGCCGTTCTCACTGCCCTCTGCAGTTGAAGAGGCAGGCGCTGGGCTACTATGACTGACCCGCTGCACTGGGACCAGGGCGTTGGAATGCTGTCTGACGTTCAGTACTGGTTAGTCCAGAGTGGTGGATGACGATGTGTCTTGTGCTCCGAAACACTCCGTCATTATGGCGAGAGCGCAAGCTCCGTTATGGAGCCCGAGTCTGGGCTAGCTCTGTTGAGTGCCGCGAAGGAGTGCGAAAAATGTAGGAACGTCCTAAACTTGCCATAACAGGTTATTTCTGGCGCTTAGACGGCTGCTACCGCAGCCCGCTCACTTAGTTTTTATCCTATCCTACGGGAACTGTTAAAGTTTTTGCGATAAAAAGTGGCCTATTATGTCACTTTTCGTCTTTCAAACTATATTCATGCAATAAGCCAAGGCAAGTTGCTCCGTTGCTGAGAAAAATTTATTGTTAAGTCCTACGGGAACCACAATTTTTTCGCGATGGAAAGTATCCTATGTCACTTTCCGTCTTCCAAACTATACCCACCCCAAATATCAAGTCAATCCGTTGCTCCATTGCTGAGAAACAGTTATTGTCCTATCCCATGGGAATCACGAATTTTCTCGAGATAAAAAAGTATCCTATTATCACTTTGTCTTTTAAACCAAAGGTATCCATACCAAAAATCAGGTCAATCTTTTGCTCCGTTGCTGCGTCAAAGAGGAACAAACCAACAAACTTTTCGGATTGATAATATTAAAGTATGATGTATACCATAAAGGTAGAATAAAGAAACATGTTAAACCTCTAATGATAGAAGATTTAAAAATATTTTAAATGTCAGACAAAATGACGGCCTGGTATTAAACGTCATAGTAACATGTAGCATGCAGAGGTAAAATAACATTTTATCCAATTTTAATGTCAGTTGTCATTTTTAATCCATACTTTATTTCCTCTTCTAGGGGATATAATGGTGGAAAAACAATTTGTCCTCTTGCCATGCTACTTGTGATTTATAAAAGTCTGCAGACAATGTCACCTGTCATCCAATTACGTTTGGCTGTGACGTTTCGTTAGTCCATATTAGCGTCGTAGAGGAATTAATCACTTAGCGTCTTTGTGATAGTGGCGACAGTTTCGCTTTCGATGGTTTTTGTCCTGTCCTACAGGAACTATGCAATTTTTCGGGATAAAAAGTATCCTAAAGCTCCTTCCGCCTTTTAAACTATGTCCATGCTAAAAATCAAGTCAATCCGTTGCTCCGTTGGTGCGTGATGGAGTAACAAACCAACAAACCAACAAACTTTTCGGATTTATAATATTAGTAAGGATTTTATTTATTTCTTAAAGTAGCTCTGATAGATGTTTTCTTACTTGAAGCACCCATCAGACGGTCCAATTTGTCAGTCGTCGAGTTTGTTTGTCTGTCATTAACGGCACACTTATCAATTTTAATTGAAGACTGGGAGTAAACAAACGATCATTAGTATAAATTTCAGTGTAACATTAATTAAAATTTTCAGAAGAGATTTAATGCGTATATTTTTTACCAATACGCCCTATAAATTTATTTTTTTTGACATTAAATACATTTGAATATTTTGATGATTATAAAGCTGATAAAATAATTAGGGCCATATAGGGCGAGTGGCTTGCCCTGGCGTCAATGTATTTTTTAGCCTCTTGATGGCCTCTGATATGTCAGAAATAGTCAGAATGCTTAGGAGAACCGTGACCTACAAGCTATCTGAAGTGTGAAGACTAACCGTATTCAACTGCTACTCGTAATTGCTAATTTCATTCCACGCAGACCATGGACGTTTAAGCCGGAAACATACCATTGGACGCGGCTGACGGACGCGACTGACAGCCGCGACTGACAGGTATCTAGATAATGAAAGTCCACTGAGCCGTGCAAACTATCGGACATCAGTCGCGGACGTCACCTTGGGCTGACCTGGAGCGTTCGGACGTCCGAGAGCGATCTGGCGCGCCGGATGTTTTAAGACTGTGCACACTGCTAAGTCGCGTCCGTCAGCCGCATATGATATTATATGTATCCGGCTTTACTATACTTAAAATATCAAAATAGTGCATTTTCCATTCAAAGTTTTTTTACAATTTGCAATAAAACAAATGTATTAGATCAGGATCAGTAGATAGTTTATTATTATAAAATGTGCGCCGTCTATATATCTAGTACAAGGTATATTAAAAAAAAAAAACAATGTTTTAGCTATCACCGTTCATGAGATACAGCTTGGTGACAGACAGCTAGACAGACGGACAGCAGAGTCTTAGTAATAGGGTCCCGTTTTTACCCTTTGGGTACGGAACCCTAAAAAGGTGTTTCTCTAGAGCAGGTTTTTTATCTTTTTTCGTACAAACAATAACTAGATATATTTGAAAGTCCAGGTACAAAACAGCTCTAAACATTTCTGAAATTCTTCATAATCCTTTTGACATTAAAATCAGGGGCAAGCTTGTTAAAAGTTTTCTAAAGTCATTAAAAATTCAACCACCTTCTCTGCAAAGTTGGAATTTATCTATTTCCCGGGGAAAGGTTCAGATTTCACTAAAACGAAGCAGGGCGAGTTGGATGGAGCTGGCAGAACGTAATTAATATTTTATATCTTATAAATTCTATATTTTCTTACTATACTGTATTAGTTTTTAGCGATTCACTGTTAGAACATAGGCCTACATTTCTAGAGCAATCAAGCTATATCCACCACACTAGCCCAGTGCGGTTTGGACACCATTATTCAATGGCGTCTGTGACGGTGCCTTCTCCAAACGTATGCAGGTCTACACCAAACACCAAAGCCAATGTTTAAAAAATCTAAAAAAATACGGGACAAACTTGAAATCCAATACTAATAGATATCTCACGATTAGTACGACGCGTAGGGTTTTCCGAAAACTTCAAAGTCCCGGGACACGAGACAGCTAGGCTACAACCAATGTCACGGGAATTCTCAGGAATTCAAAACGATTAATTTTTTTTTAAATGAGAGCCTGGGCGTATTTTAAGAGGGTAAGTAAGCCTTTTTCGAAGAATTTTAGCTGCGCATATTTTTTTGTATGACTCGGCATTTAACAGAAAATACAAGTCACAGAACAACGAATAGGAGGCGTGATGGTGGCACGGCAAACGAATGTACTCAGTGGTTACATAGTAGAATATGCAATCCATTAAACTAACAGATTGCACAAAGCTTCTTCAATTTTATTTGAAAATTAAAATAGTCACATAATGTCTTTTCTAAAATCTTTTCTCGTCTCGAGTCTCGACCCAAAAATCCCGGGACTCGAGACAACTAAAATTACGAAAAGTCCCGGGACTTCAAAACAAGAGACGGCCCGAGAGACCCAGCTTAGTGAAGAAAAATAAACAGCTTCGCTCCGCTAAAGGCTGTGTTTTCTTTCTTGCTTAGCAAATATGACTCACGCTCTGCCGCAGCAGTGCTTGCTGCAGTTTTTGGCCTGGAAGAGAACAGTTTCATTGTTTAGGATTTAAAATTAGTGAAATTCCTTTTAACACTGACTGACATAACTATAAAATAACATGATCACATTACTATAAAATACTCTTTAATTAATTGAATTAGACTGAATAGTTATCCTTTAGGTACATAATTAAAAATACGTTATAATTATCTGAATTATGTAGTGGAGAGTGAGTCTATCAATCAGTACAGGTACAAAGTTCATAAATCAATATCTATCTTCGCACCGCTTCGTTTTGATGGACTCTGGACCAAAGTCCGGAAGTGCGACCCGGGGCTAACAATAACAAAATCTGCGGGAAACAATATTTTGTTTGATTCTATATCCGACTCGCCTCGCGACCGCACGAGATGGTTTACTCTCAAGTTACGAGTTTAGAGCGGCGTTCAAACGATTACATGTGTTTACAACTGCCGATGAAAAAAAATCTATGATCGCTATGAAAAGATCGCGCTGGATGCAAGCTGCTAGCAACCGGTCTTACTGGAGATCCATAGTGGAGGCCTATGTCCAGCAGTGGACGTCCAAGGCTGATGGATGGACGATGATTATGCAATGATAATTATTTTGTAATGACGTTTCTAAGCACATTTGATATGTCAATGGAATAAACGAATTTTAAATTTGAATGATCGATGACAAAACCTGTGTCTCGGCACACATCTCTCGTCGAGATTCTTTGAAAAATGCGACCGTAGACGAACACCAACATCTGGACAGAAGAAAGCAATATCTCGGTGTTAAAACGGAGATCTTTGCTTTCGTTTGATCAATTATAGTTCGGCCGTTCAGAGAATGCGTTCCTGACACGTCATCTTGAAAAAATGTTTTTGGCCGATATCACGGAAACTATGTACTTAAGGGCAAAAAACATTAAGATCATTATTGTAGAAAAGAAAATATACCGTTTACGATTTATGGACCATTTAATGTTTTAAGGTCCATTTAATGAAATTTCATTAAATGGGCCATAAATCGTAAACGGTAAGTTTTACAAAAAAAGTTTACTGGTAACAAAAGATGCGAAATTTTATTTACTACAATAATGATCTTAATGTTTTTTGCCCTTAAGTACATAGTTTCCGAGATATCGGCCAAAAACATTTTTTCAAGATGACGTGTCAGGAACGCATTCTCTGAACGGCCGAACTATAGTACATATAACAGAACAAAATTTATCTACCGATATTTATCGCCGCAACGTTTTGGTGAAGTCTGGACGAAAGTCCCGGAATTGAGCCCCGGGGCAAACAAAAACAAAATCTTCTGGAACAAAACAATATTTTGTTTGATTCTGTATCCGAATCGTCTCGCGACCGCACGAGATGATTCGCTCTCAAGTTACGAGTTCAGAGCGGCGTTTAAACGATTACACGCGTTTATAATAATCGGGAGTTTCAAACTTTTGAGGTTGTACTTTGTACTCCTGTGGAATGTTTAGGAGGTATATTTATTTTGTATAAGTAATCTTCTCAGGGAATTTATGGAATAACAATTTTATACAGGGTAAATGTTCTTACTAAGTTGCAGATTAAAGATTTAATCATTCGAATATTGAGTACAAGCCACCAATATTTTATCAGTGAAACTTTCCCTTGAACATAAATATAAATTAGGATGGAAACAGCTTAACGGTTAAAAGGTTGGATTAACGGCTTCCTTGACCTTGTCTTGACCGGAAAATGTCTTGAACCTATTTTATCAACATAGCAAGGTAATGGTTTCACCATTTTATCGTACTCGTACTATTAGATATGTCCTACTGATTTTTGAACGATTGCTTTTGTTAAAAGTTGAAAGCGAAGAACAAGTTAGAAACGGCTTATATCTAAGCTATAAAAATTTAGAATTTAGCCCTCAGTTCTGCATGTTGCATGCTCATTGTTATTGTAATTTAATAGAGCTATGTAGGTATATCACATAAGTTGTATTGGATTGGTTAATTAGATCGTAAATTAATCGAATAGAGACCACAAATCGGTGGACATATGATCGGATTAAGACTTCAGAGATGCGCTGGACGTTTTGTTTACAATCAATTTCATTAGAAATCTACACTAGGGGTATATAAGCCGTGGTGGTCTAGAGGTAGTGATGCCCGCCTTACAATCGTGAGGTCGTGGGTTCAATCCCAGTCTCGTACCAATGAGTTCTTTGGAATTTATGTACGGAATTTCACACCACTGGCTTTTCGGTGAAGGAAAACATCGTGAGGCAACCTGCATATGTCCGTAGAAGAAATTCGATGGTGTATGTGAATCCACCAACCCGCACTGGGCCAGCGTGGTGGATTTGGCCCAATCACCCTTCGTGGGTAGGCCTACGTCCTGCAGTGGACTATTAAAAAGGCTGATACAGTACAGTACTAGGGGTTCAACTTTCCGCTGTCTAGGTTATACAATAAACGAAAGAAATACTTCTTTATTAACATTATAAAGAAGTAAAGTTTGTGAGTTTGTGAGGTTGTAGGGGGTAATCTCTGGATCTACTAAACCGATTTTGAAAATTCTTTTACCAATAGCAAGCTACATTCTTTGCGAGTGTCATAGGTTATAAATTAACTCGAAAACACATACATGATAGTCACAATATTTATAAAATCTGTCTTCTTTAGCCAATCGCACCCGGGCGAAGCCGGGAATGGCAGCTAGTCTAATATATTTTTAGAAGTAAGTACTTACTCTAAGAAAGTAAGTAGTTGAGCTTGAGCTAGTTTCCCGCTATCAATATTTTTGATATTAAATACCAACCAACACAAGCTGGTTTTCTACCAATTAGCGTAATTTTCAGGAAGATAGTATTAAAACAAGTTCCTTTTACTGTCTACTCGTACCTTACTCCAATTTTAACGACATAAGAACCAACATCATGGTAAGTATTCGCTGAGGAATGTGTTTTATATATCGTCCTATCGTCCTTCCGTCCGAACCCATGCGTGTTATAGCAATCGAATCACGCGCTGAGTCGAGCTAACGTGTAAAGCGCCAAGCAAACTTCTAAACGCAAGTTACAAGTCAAGCTACGCGCCAAGTCTTCCTTTTACTGCCTGTCTAGACACCAGAACTTTAAGCACGAGCATATACTAGTTTTCCGCTGTCTAGCTAGGACATAAATACTGCAAAAGCTAATTTTTAGCTGTTTTCCCTCCGAACACATTACATGCATATTAGCCGTTGGGTTTACGCGCCGAGTCTTGCTTCTCCTGACTGTGTCTTTATAATTTATTATTGTACGATGTACTTAAGTATCAGCGCATGTTATTTTCCCGCAATCTAGCCCGATTTTTAGATAATGAGTATCAGCGAAGAGTCTGCAACACGGACCCTGATCTGCCACAGATAAATAATTGGAGAAGTAATAAAAAATGTATCAGATTAAACATGTTTCCGGTGCCGTCTCTCCGTCCAACCACATGCGTGTTAGTACTCGGGTCACACGCCGAGTCGAGCTACTCGTAACGTGCGCCGAGCGACCCCGATACTGATTCATATTACTTTGGAATTATGCCTCTAGAGTTCCAACACTAACAGTTTCCACGATTTCATTTGTTCAGATATTTAAAAAATGGGAAATGAGTAGAAAAAGCTAGTTTTCCGCTGTTATCTCTTCGTGTAAGAAGAGATACGCATGTTAGAAATATGGTTACGTGCGAAATCTTCCTTCTACGTCTGGCCGTCTTGTCACAATTGTTTAAAGTACTTTATTACGAGCACAAGCAAGTTTTCCGCTTTCTAGCCCAGTCTAGTGAATAAGTATTGCAGAGTATCAGCGGAGGCATGTTTCCGCTGCCATCTCTCCGTCTGACCAACATGCGAGCTAACGTGCTCCGAGCGATGCCGATACTGATTCCTGTTACTTTAAAATTATACGGGTCAAACACAAGCAGCTTCCAGGATCAAAAATACAGTTTCCCGCTGCGTAGCATAAATTAAGATATTTTTAGAAAATAATTTCAGTAGTAGTGAAAGACAGTTTTTCCCTGCATTATTTCAGCCCAACAACATGCCCATTAGCAGTTGGGTTATGCACCGAGTTTTTATTATTCTGACTACGTCGTCATACTTGTACTGTACTGTACCAGCCTGTTTAATAGTCCACTGCAGGACGTAGGCCTACCCACGAAGGGTGATTGGGCCATATCAACCACGCTGGCCCAGTGCGGGTTGGTGGAATCACATACGCCATCGAATTTCTTCTACGGACGTATGCAGGTTTCCTCACGATGTTTTCCTTCACCGAAAAGCCAGTGGCGTTATATTCCGTACATAAATTACAAGGAATTCATTGGTACGGGACCGGGATTTGAATCCACGATCTCACGATTGTAAGGCGGGTGTCATTACCACTAGACCACCAAGGCTTAGTCATACTTGTATGAAGCATTAAAATACTAGAGCTAGCTAGTTTCCAGTTGTTTAGCCCGATCTTTAGATAATGATTATAATCATTCTGCTTCTTTTGATAATTATCAGCTAAGGCATGTTTTCGCTGTCTTCATTCATTCATTCAAAAAATTATCAGTGGAGGCATGTTTCCGCTGTCTTCATTCATTCATCCTGATAATTATCAGCGGAGGCATGTTTCCGCTGTCTTCATTCATTCATTCTGATAATTATCAACGGAGGCATGTTTCCGCTGTCTTCATTCATTCATCCTGATAATTATCAGTGGAGGCATGTTTCCGCTGTCTTCGTTCATTCATCCTGATAATAATCAGCTAAGGTGTGTTTCCGCTGTCTTCATTCATTCATTCTGATAATTATCAGCGGAGGCATGTTTCCGCTGCCATCTCTCCGTCCGACCACATGCGAGTTGGCAGTCGGCTCACGAGTCGAGCTAACATGCGCCGAGCGATACCGATACCGATTCCTGTTACTTTGAAATTATACGGTTCAGACACGGACCGACTTCGGCGATTGAAGACACTAGGGTTATTTTCCTATATAATGTATTTAGAGCATAGCACTTAGTGTTCATGAAGTAGTTTGACTAGGCGATCACCAAAGTTAAGAAACGGTAAGCACGGTACGGCACGGCAAGGTAGACAGAGACACAGCGACGAAGAAAAGGTTTTTAGATAGATATGCTGAACACTTTCGAGGCTAGATTTAAAATGGAATATTTTTAAAGTCGCGTGGTGCTCATAGCGTAGTTTGACTAGGTGTCTGCTGGCGATCACCAAAGTTAAGCAACATTCGGCACGGTCATTCTTGGGGTCACCGCGGATGGCATTTACAACTGAGCGCTACGTGCCTGAGATGACGCGTTAAATTGAAGGTCTCGGTTGTTTTAACTGTATAACGAAGTCAGAGGCCTTCAGGCGGCTTAAAAACACTGACACCAGGGATAGCCACCCGGCCTATATGAACTTACTTTAGTTTAGATCAAGGCTTTTGATTTTAATTAGATTAAGGCACCTTTGCCTTAGGGCTTGCAGTCAGTTTCAATGCTTTGCGATAAACGTTTCAGAGCCTTAAAAATCTGTCATGGCTGGAAGACGGAGCTTAAATTGCTGCTTCAAAATGCTGCAAAACGGAACTTAAATACATCATATTATTATGCCATTTCCGTTCCTATTATTATTTATACATTTTCAATGCATGGTCTTGTTGTAACCACGTTTCGTGACCATTTTTTACGGATACGCCGGTTATCTACAAAGAGCGTCTGATCTGCCGGGCTAGGATGCGCACCACGAAACATTTCTTTCGACGTGTCATGCAGAACGAGACAGCGTTATGGCAAAGTATATATCTGTCACTTTTTCACACGTTGAAAAGAGTTCTTTTCGTGGCTTTTCGTGGTCACACGCCAGCCAAATAAAAGTGAAAAATCCGTGATTCGGATGATACGTTAAACAGTGGGTCTCGGTTGCTTTAATTGTTTAGCCAAGTCAGAGGCTTTCAAGGTCAACTTTAGGCTAAAACTTATTATTCATAGCGAAATATTTTCGTAGAAACTAGCATATTTTTATGTCATTGGTTCCGTACCCAAAAGGAAAAACGGGACCCTATTACTAAGACTTCGATGTCCGTCTGTCTGTCTGTCTGTCCGTCTGTCACCGGGCTGTATCTCATGAACCATGATAGCTAGGCAGCTGAAATTTTCACAGATGATGAATTTCGGTTGCCGCTATAACAACAAATACTAAAAACAAAATAAAATAAATATTTAAGGGGGGCTCCCATACAACAAACCTGAATTTTTTGACGTTTTTCGCTCTATATTGATAATGGTACCAGGTAAATGCTTGAAATTTTCACAGAATATTCAGTTTTATATTCCCTTCAATAATAAATAATAAAATTAAAATAAAATAAATATTTAAGGGGGGCTCCCATACAGTACGGAACCCTCCGTGCGCGAGTCTGACTCGTAATTGGCCGATTATTATTTATCGCGCTGCTGCGCTGTACGTATATGGCTCTAACGTTCCAGTAACGAATACTCAATAGGTATACTGCAAGTGCAAACTTCCAAGTGTATTTAAGTTAGTGTCCAAGCACCGACTGCAAATTAAACACCGTATCTTAAGTTAGTAACTCGCCAAGTTAGAACTAAGTTAGCTAAACCCGGCGGGCTGACTGCCGGGAATCAAATTACTCTTCATCAAGGGGTCCCAAATTGTTACTATTTGTTTATTTATCTTTGGACCCCTTCAAGACTTTGTATTTGATATTGGCAAAGTGAATTCCAAGAAGTAATTTTGGAAACTGGATGTTTTGGACCTGTTTGAGTTGTGCAGTGTTATATTGCTGACTGGGTGGTCAATATTTGAGTAAGGATGTTCTCTGAGACGGTTTAAAAATATTGTCGTCATGGAGAACCTGGAGCTCGATTTTTGACCGACGAACCGAACCGAATAATTCTTTTTTATCTGATAGAGTATACTTCGAAATTGGTCCCATTAAAATGTTATTGAATCGGCTGAACCATTTTTGATAGATCAACAATAATGTGAAAAATGATAAATCGATCCGTGCGAAATATTCGCGAATTCTGTACACGGGTGCAGTCGGTCATGCTATTTTTTTCGATGATGAAAGAAAATGTCTTTTTTTAACTGCAAACCATGCTGTCCCGTTTTCACGTACTTCTCCAATATTAAAATGCCAAGTCGTGCTTAGATTTCAATGCTCGTTCCTGTTGTTACTTACTCAGTTACAATAAAATTATGCATAGCTCCTAGCCCATAGCTGGCATCTATTCAAAAATGGCCTGATTTAGCCTATATAGTCAAGCACCTGGCGGTATTAGTACATAATTCATCTGCCATTTTTGTGTTTACACTGTATTGTATTATAGTTAAAGTCACTTAGCTGACTTCACATTGTTAACTAACATTTGCCCATAATAAACCTGCATGTATCTTAATGTGCTCTGTCAGTCCTTCATTCAGTCCAGTTTTTAGTATTTTATCCTATAATGGCGATTAGACTTTGCCTACCACGCTGGTGTGACTATGACCACGATTATAAGTTAGTGAGTAAACACAAAACAGATGAATATCTATGATTTCCATTTTTTGATCCAATTGTATGCTTCCTCACCATGTTTTCTTCATTAAAAAGACTAGTGGTGTGAAAATAAATATTCTATCCTATCTGTATACAGAAATGCCATTTAGGAATCTATTGATCTTAGAATTTATTAAGAATTTATTTCCATACAGATAAGAATTTTTAGTTCGAAAACAAACGATGCCCTTCTAGACCACTAGGGCTTCAAACATACATAAACGTAACAAATCAATTCAATTCAATTTGTTGGAGGTAACTGTTTTAAAATTCCATTGACCTTACAAAACAAGACAAATCAATAAAACCTTGTAATATTACACAACATCTCCGATACCGAAAAATATACCAGGAGACGAAGATCTCTTGTTTCAATACTGTCAAAGCGTATGCGAAACACACTTAGTTTTTATAGACACATTCGCAACACAATATTCTGTTTTTTCACAATTTTCTCTGCGCCTTGATCCCAGAGTTGGATTTAGAAAAGTTGAAAAAGACAGTACCTAGCATTAAACATTTTGATAAGATGGTATTTTTGTACGCATTATTCTTTTTAAGTCAAAGGAGAATAAATAAAACTAACATAATATAATTATTTTTCGCAAAAAATGGAAAAACCGCCTTGTATCGTAAACAAAATTCAAAAATTTCTCTCAAATTAAATAAATAAATAAATATAAATAAATATTTAGGGACATCTTACACACGGCCTCTGACCCCAAACTAAGCAAAGCTTGTGATATGGCTGCCAGAGACTGATATACTACATATACATATTTTTAAATACATACTTATATAGATAGAAACTAAATAACAGACACCAGACACAGAGCAAACACTTACGTTCATCACATAAATACTTGCCCTGGGTGGGGATCGAACCCACGCCTCTTTGACCCAGAAGTTAGGGTCACCAACCACTGAGCCACCGAGGCAGTCGTTTACATTACTTTGATTTTTCGAAAACAGCTTAGCCGATTTCTGTAAAATTTAGATGGGACCACCTCGGGAGGTATACTCTTTCGAACTAAAAATAATTTTTAGATTCGGTTCACAATTTGCGAAATTATCTATGAAAACACACAAAAAAAAGATAAACATACAGACGAACATAGAACCTCCTCCTTTTTGGAAGTCGGTTAAAAAATAAAGCATTCATTTCTCTTTTATATCGCATATTTTTGATGGTACAATATTGTCGCCATTTTTAATTTGAGAAAATTTGTAATAGGATGATATCTACAATACACAGTAAATTTTATGATTTAACATAGATAAATCGCTTAAACTAACTCTTTCTTAATTATATTTAATATACAATAATATCCTAAGGTTTATTAAATTTAATAAAAGTTACTCTTCTAATGGTTGAATAAAAAACATCAGTACTATCACAACTATTATTCTTACCTTTTTATGAAGCAACGGATGAACTTTATATTACGATTATAAGTTATTTTGTCTAGATTCAGTTTGAAGTTGTCGAAGAGTGTCATAGTAACTTGTGGCTAAAAGCTAGTCAGAGTATAAATACTATGATAATTTTAGTACGAAATCCAGCCCTGCTCACACCCGGCTCCATTCCATGGAGTGTAGCAAAGGAGTCTTAATATTTAATCAGCTTTCTCACTTTCAAATAAACGCTTATTTTTTTCACGTCCCCGAAGCAACACTTATCGGATAGGCGGTCGCAATGACGACCGACGTGGGACGATTTGACTCTTGTGGTGTGAAAATCAACTGAGAATATTGATTGGGTAGATTGCAATGATTTGGAAACGTGTTTGGAGCATTCTTGGATGGTTATTTTGTTACACTTTGCGGTTACGCTGGGGATTTTCAATATTATAATTTTTTTGTGAAAAATGTTGACATACAATTCACGTGCTTTCTTCTTCGCATTTTAGGAGAAATGGGTTGGCTTTTTTGGGTTCCGTACCCAAAGGGTAAATACGGGACCCTACTACTAAGACTCCGCTTCTTCTTCTTCGTGTCGATGGTTCTAAGGTGATAGATCTAGATGGTGATGATCTATCTAGATAAGCTTCGCCCAGTGGTTAGCGACTGCTACTCCAGGAGGGGTGGCTTCCACTAGGTCGCTCAGTGTGCAAGTATTTGGGCACTGAGGACAGGACAATAGGTGTTGCATTGTCTGCACAGCTCCACAGTCACACTCCACTGAGTTTACATCAGAAAAACCCCATTTAAAGACTCCGCTCTCCGTCTATCTGTCTGTCACCAGGCTGTATCTCATAAAACGTTTTAGCAAGAAAGCTGGAATTTTCACAGATGATGTAATTCTGCTGCCGCTATAACAACAAATACTAAAAACAGAATAAAACTAATATTTAAAGGGAGCTCCCATACAACAAACCAGAATTTTTAACCGTTTTTCGCTCGATATTAATAATGGTAAACAGGTACACGCTTGAAATATTCACAGAATGTTTAGTTGCACTATATACAATTCAATTATAAATAATTAAATTAAAACATAATTAATATTTAAGGGGGCTCCCATACAGTACGGAACCCTGCGTGCGCGAGTCCTACTCGTACTTGCCCGATTATTTGAAGGTTTGTGTTATCATTTGCAATTGAAGTTAACTCTAGAACCAAGTCGGAAGCCTCCAGGAGGCATTATAACTCTAACAGGGGCGCCCGACCTAAACGATCTTACTTATTAATACCTGACAGGTTTGTGATGTTTAGCCATATTCTTATTTAAACAGATAAATAAAAATGTCCGTTTAATTCAGCTATTAGAGACGGAACTGAACTGGAATGTTAGTGAGTTTTAACTTATGTTAGTTTAAAACCGACTTCCAAAAGGAGGAGGTTCCATGTTCGTATGTATGTTTTTTTTTTGTATGCTCATCGATAATTTCGTTAATTGTGAACCGAATGGAAAAATATTTTTTAGTTGGAAAGGGTATACTTTCGAGATAGTTGCATTTAAATTTTACAGAAATCGGAAAAGCCGTTTTTGAAAAATCAACAATAATGTAAACAACTCGAGCAAAATATTCGAATTTTGTACACGATGGAAGGCAGTTTTGCCATTTTTGGTGAAAAATTATTATTTATTTTTTAATAATATTACAGGAAACACGGAACACAGGACAATGTACTCGTAGGACAACACCACACAATTTTGACGAATAACTCGTAAGAATTCACTAAGTACCCAGATACAATGTACTCCGCTTACAAAAGGTTAGTTTTAACGTTACTTTAAAAGCAATGAAATGGATAACTTAAGTTAGTGTAATATAAGGGTGGGTTGCACCAAATTACCTTAACGATAACCAAGCCCTTACCAGTCGTAATATCTCTGATTAAGTAATCAGAGCATTAGAGAGAGAGAGATTAGGTAAAATATTTTAACGTGGGTACGTCAAAATATTTGACGTAACCCGAGCTTATACGACAAATATTTTTGACGTAATCAGAGATTTTACGACTAGTTAGGGTTTGGTTATCGTTAAAGTAATTTGGCGCAACCCACCCTTAAGGCCGGGACTCCACCAAAGCAGAGAGGTGTGCGTTGTGCTGTGTACTGTGCGCGAAGAGTTGTTTTTCAGCTTGGGTGCGAGGCGTTGAGTGCTCAGTACGCAATTTGCGGGTTGCTGGCGGGCGAGAGGGGGCAGGGTGACATCGCTCACTGCACGCCGGTCACATCTCTCGTCTCCACTGCGCGTCGTCTGCGCACAGCTCACATCTCCGCGTCCATCGCTCCATACAAATATTACACATCTCTGCACAGCGATCTCCACTGAAGCTGAGCGGAGAGGAGATGTGTCAATGTGTGGTGGAGTCCCGGCCTTAGTTTCTGATAATTACCTACCTATTTATTAATATTCTCTAATTACTAATCCAATCGACCTTTGTAGCAATAAATCGATGCTGATTAAACTTTGAATGAAAAACTTAGAACCAATTGTAAGCTTTTTGCCTAAATTCATAACTTTGGCGAGAGTCGATTAACTTTTTATATGGAATTGTTGTTTTTTTTTTCTAGGTTTTAGGCTTGGCCCTATAGTTAGGTTTGGCCATAATGACGAGTATAACGATATCCTAGAACAGTTTGTCGTCTAGACCAGCACTCCGTATTATACTACTGAAATTAAAACTTTCAAATAGAGAACTGCATCAAAATCATTTGTTTAAGGGAAAGCAAGCCACATACACTTTTACCTATATTTAATGTTTCTTTGGGCGTCCGTAAAAAAGGTTTACCATAGTAACGCTACCGATCATCATCCTCGTTATCAGCCATAGGACTTCCACTTCTGGGCATAGACTTCTCTTATGATCCAACAGTATCAATTCGAACCAGCGCTCACTATCGTCTTCAGGGCTCATTTTCAATTTGGATTATGAGGATTCTGAAGCGACCAGTGTTTTCGCTTTTTCTGTAGAATATCGAGAAAATTTGCGGTACATTTTTGAAAAAAATTGTGTTCCGGGAGAAAACTCATTTCATCCCTTAAATTGTAACAAAATGTTATGTTTTTGGTGTCAATCGCTTGAGTAAGAAATATTGCACGTTAGTACGTCTTACTTTTTTCAGATAAGTTATTTAGTTTATATATATTCTTTTCAGCCTAAGTTTTGCGTAAAAATATGAATTTTTAGATGGTTATAACTTTAAGGTCATTTAAAAACTGCAAAATCTTAGACGTACAATCCTAGCGATTGAAGTGTTGATTACGTGATAGTGAAAAAATCGGCCAAGTGTTGGTCACGAGTCACGAGTTGGACTCGCGCATGTAGGGTTCCGTACCGTATGGGTGCCCCTCGGCAAAAAAAGCACGTTTGTTGTATGGGAGTCCCCCTTAAATATTTACATTATTCTGTTTTTAGTATTGTTGTATTTGTTGTTCTAGCGACAATCGAAATACATCATCTGTGAAAATTTCAACTCTCTGGCTATTACGGTTCATGAGATACAGCCTGGTGACAGACAGACGGACAGACAGACAGACAGACAGACAGACGGACGGACATACAGACAGACAGACGGACAGCGGGGTCTTAGGGGTAATAGGGTCACGTTTTTACCCTTTAGGTACGGAACCCTAAAAACACTCAAACCGGATAAATATTTGGAGGTAGATAATAGTTTATTGTTTTTATATGAACAAGTTGGCGCCTCGCGATTGCCTTAAGAGCAAGGCTCTTAATTGTCGGTGACACAACTTCCAAGTATTGCAGTTTTCTGCCTGTGTTTTCACCTCCCTGTAGGACATGAAATTTGAAATAGTAACACATTGTTTTTGACCGAAGCGAAAGCGAAGGTCATTATGAAATTAATGATGATGAAAATGAATCAAGAAATGATGCACTTACTAATATTTGAAATTTTAGTACATCATCATTTTTTACTGGAAGGGTAAATAATAATTATTTTTCGCACAAAATGGCAAAACTGCCTTTCATCGTGAACAAAATTCAAAAATTTCGCTCGAATTGCTAACATTATTTTTGATTTTTCAAAAACAGCTCAGCCGATTTCTGTAAAATTTAAATGAAACCGACCTTACCTCGGGAGTATACCCTTTCGAACTAAAAAATAATTTTTCGATTCGGTTCACAATTGGCGAAATTATCAATAAACATACACAAAAAAAATACATATAGACAAACATAGAACCTCCTCCTTTTTGGAAGTCGGTTGAAAATGTCTGTTATCATGGCGTCTGTCCATATTCCGGACAGGGCAAGGTCACAGGAACAACGAAGCGGCTCGCTCCCGACATGCGCCGGCTAAAGTGGAGTTAACTTTTCAATTTGAACACACGTGTTTGTAACATTCGCACGTGTGACTGTTTTTAGGGTTCCGTACCCAAAGGGTAAAAACGGGACCCTATTACTAAGACTTCGATATCCGTCTGTCTGTCTGTCACCGGGCTGTATCTCATGAACCATGATAGCTAAGTAGGTAGCTGAAATTTTCACAGATGATGTATTTCTGTTGCCGCTATAACAACAAATACTAAAAACAGAATAAAATATAAATTTCCCATTCAACAAACGTGATTTTTAGGAGATTTTTTGCTCGCTATTAATAACGGCAAGAGGAATGGGGCTCCCATACGGTACGGAACCCTTCGTGCGCGAGTCCGACTCGCACTTGGCTGATTTTTATTAGATCCGTGGAAATGGTAGAGAAAACCTTTGGTGGTGAAATTATAGTATTATATCTATTCATTTTCACAAAATCTCATGGCAACAATGTTATTTTTCTTATTAGTGTTCCGTACCCAAAGGGTAAAAACCTATTACTAAGACTCTGCTGTCCGTCTGTCTGTCACCAGGCTGTATCTCATGAACCGTGATAGGTAAAACGTTGAAATTTTCACAGGTGACGTATTTCTGTTGCCGCTTAGCTAAAAATAGTAAAAAAATTTAGGGGTCTCCCTTACAACAAACCTGAATTTTTAGCCGTTTTTCGCTCGGTACAGAATGCTTTAAATATTCACACAATATGTAGTTAATATCTTCTTTAAAATTAAATATGACTTGATTTTAATAACAGTAACAAGAATATGCTTGTAATATATTACAGAATATTAAGTTATATATTCCCTTCTAAAATAAATATTTAAAATAAAATATATTAAGGGGGGCTTCCATACGGTACGAACCCATCGCGCGCGAGTCCGACTCGCACTTGGCGGATTATTAAATATATTTGTCACATATTTTATCGTACATTTTTAAGTGTATTTTATATTTTAGGCTTCACCTAATTACATTCATGGTTATACAAATGACTGTCTGTCTATTATGTTTGCTATTTGTATTTGGAGTAGGTAAAAAATAGCCACCTACCATGAATATAAATATGCTTTAAACTTTGAATATTATCACATTTTAAAAATACGACCACACGTATTTTTTATTCTAACACAAAAATAAGCAAAATATTTTTAATTGAAAGGTGGAATAACAGGAAAAATAACAACAAAGGATCGTAAACATTTTCATTGTTTTATTTTAAACCTTTTCCGTAATTAAAAAGTACAGAACCCGCACAAAGAAGGTTCTCTCACGTTTTGTTTTTATTTATATCTGGAAAGGTTAAGACGGTTTCCGTGTTCTTGCTATCAGAACAACATAAGGAGTTTATTATTGAGAGTTTTCCTTTACTTTTCGATTCCAGAAAGGAAAACAGGAAAATATGGTGGGCGCGTGTAGGTTTTTGAGTTTAGATTAGGACAAAATTTAAAGTATCTCATTGTTATATTTTTTGGTTAAAAAGTTAGTAATTGTTGTTTTTAAACTTTCGCGATTTGAACACATACCTAATTATTATGTACTACGGGACTAATTGCGCACTAAAATTACGAGATAAATAAATACCACATCATCCCGACGTTTCGACCGAGTTGCATCGATCGTGGTCACGGGCAGTCTACCCGTACCCGTACCCGTGAGGTATTTATTTATCTCGTAATTTTAGTGCGCGATTAGTCGCGTATTACATAATAATTAAAAGTTAGTAAGTTCGTATAAGCCGGGCGGCTAGCCCTGGTGTCAGAGTTTTTAAGCCGCCTGAAGGCCTCTGATACGGCCAAACGGTTAAAAAACCGGGACCTACAATTTAACGTGTCATCTGAGCTACAGAAGCGCTTAGTTATAAATGCCTTATAGATTACAATATTGCGCCTAGCTCCACTCTGCTCCTCGTTGATTAAATAACACTGAGTAATAGACTAGGATCTAGATTTGACGAGGTAATCTCGGATTACAAAGCCCCCTTTCCTGCCGTCGGGTTGAGAATTGATTGCGTCCTGTGTCGTCAGTAACACGTGCAGAAGCTTGGAGTTGTTTGTATCACTGACCGAACCGAAGCAAAGGTTTTTGCTTCAACTCGAAAACTTTGCTTTCGTCTATTCAGATGTGGTCGCATTTTTCAACAAATTTAGACTAAAATTTTTGCACAGAATTAATTTATAAATATTTTTTGTCATTGCCTATTTTAGATTGGGGGGATTATCATCAAAAAGGGGCGGAATTGCTGCCGCGATTTTTATCAGCCGATTTCGACAGTAATTGGCAGGATTGTTTAATATTAAATGCTAACAAGATTTACGAATAGAGTCTGGCCAACAAAAGCTGTCCAAGAAAAAAGGCGGGAATTTTAAAAAATCAAGAGCTGTTAGCTTGTTTTCTAGTACCGCTCAGCTGATCTCCATGAAATTTAGCATGCACGGAGTTTACATTCCCGCCTTTTTTTCTTGGACAGCTTTCGTTGGCCAGACTCTATCAACCAAATCGGTCAAGACCGAGTCGAGGCTTATGAAGATTTAGTTAAAGATATGTGTCACGAGGTGTATAGCTCGGGGAACTACTAGTAGTTAAATGTTATCACTTGCTTCGGTAAGACTTTATAGTAAGAAAACGGCAACGGCAGCGTAGAACGTTCTGAGGTGGACAGAAGACGTTATCAAGACCGCAGAATCACGCTGGATGCAAGCCGCTCCATAGGAGAGGCCTAGGTCCAGCAGTGGGCGTCTTATGGCTGATGGATGGAAGTTTTGTTTTTAAACTTTCGCGATTTTTAATATTATTCATCTCGTAATTTTAGTGCGCGATTAGTCCCGTAGTAGGTACATAATAATAATGATGGATGGAAGGATTGTATTAAAGGAAGCGTGGGTCGGCCACCAGCTTATTTCACATTTATTTCAACAATGTACCGAGTTTGAGTTTTTTGCTAGCTTCACTTCGGTACGCTGCACAAGTTTGTGCAAGCACGGTGTGTGGGTGTATTTGGCGCCAATCGGTCCGTGAGACCAACGCGAGTATAAGTGCAACAATTTTTTTATTGTCTAAAATATTGTAAGCTACAAAACTCAGGTATTAAACTGTTTTTTTTTAGTATTACAGATTTTAGTTTGTTTTTTCTAAACTTGAACATAAAACTGATATTTTTGATAGCTGTTATGCAAAGACTGCTACTCAGTTTACGATGAAAATACTCGTAGGGTTCCGAAGTTACGGTCTCTGACACCCTACGCGGGTTACAAAATTTGGCGCGGGTTCAAGAAAGTTAAATAAATTTCAAAGCTTGAATCAGAGAGACACTAAAATTTTCGGGCGCAGCGTAGGACGTCCACCGGCAAGATAGACGCTCAACAAACAGAAAAAGACAGAAACCCGCTAGATGCAAATCGCATGCAACTGGTCTAATTACGTAGAGTAAGCCTTTGTCCAAACAGGATACGTCCACCAGTAGGGTAGACGCACCGGCTGTGGCCATCTTAGTAGATATCATTTGTGGCCACTTTGAATTTTAAGGATTAATTAGACAATTTTATGTTAAAATAATGTTTTTAAAGAAATTTTCAAACTTTTAGATTCAAACAATATTTATGGTATTACATTGTTTATAATTATCATTAATGCAATAATTTTGACACCAAATGGCCACAACCGGTACACTTACTATAATTCGTGACTGATGATGATGAATAAACTGTGCTACGTTGGTAGAGAAAATATATTCTTTGTGTCGTCTTATAATAACTTCCACAGTACAGGAAATAACCAAAAAAAACTCAAACAACGCCGGGATAATCTCGGAAAATGTTCCATCTCAAGAAATAACGAGTCATCTGACCGAACTGCTTATTCAATATCTTCAATATCTCGATCAAATAACATCTAAAGGAATATCTCGAGAAATAATGTGATAGCAAAGAGATCATCTGGGAAAATATATATTGGGAAAAATTGTTTTCTGGAGCGAATAAATATGTCCCGCCGTCAGAGGGAGCATCGATCAAAAATCCACAAGTCACTGTCGGGGAAAATCTGCCGAACATGGAGCCACGAAACTGGGGAGGATAGTTTTACCTACTGACTAAGAAGGAGGCTGTTTTGTGGGGTGTTTATTTTTAGTTTAAAGTGATTAGAAGAAAACTTGTCTTGATACGATACCACAAACTAGCGGGGATATTTATAACCTACTGCCTAAGAAGGAGGCTGTTTTATGGGGTGTATATTCGTAGTTAGTATGTATTTGCTAGGAGGAAATTGTACCCACCATAGAGCCACGAAACTGGAGGGAATACTTGACCCTCCAGTTTCATGGCTCTCTTAAGTATAACCTACTGCCTAAATAGGAGGCTGCTTTATGTCCCGGTCCGACAACTCACTGCTACGGGAAGTATTCCGTATTTGGTGGAAGCGCCGGTTACCAAAGGCACACCAACGTCACCGACACACACCGAACCCGCCGGCGAGGTCAAGGACCCTCAGGATCTGTCAGAAGATCGGTTGGATTCTGTCTAAATAGTCATCCAGTGTAACCCATTAGGGTCCTTCTTGGGTGCCCGGGCATTCTTCAGACTTCGGGATATTTTTTTAAAATTTACTCATTTGCCTAACGATGTGGAGGTATACTGGGAAACACTCTTCTTAAAAATGTTGTGAGTGGGTGTCGTCATTCGGAGGTAGAACTAAGTCCAGCAATAGACAAAAATAATCGGCCAAGTGCGAGTCGGCTCGCGCGAATGGTGCTGTACTGTATGGAAGCCCTCCTTTATTCATTTTATTTTAATTATTTATTTTTGAAAGTAATATAATTATAACTTTATAATTTGTGCATATTTCAAGCATCTTCCTGTTGCCGTTATTAATATCGAGTCGATATTATCGAGCAAAAATTTCAAGCATCTATCACCGTTATTAATATTGTTATCGAGCGAAAAACGGCAAAAAATTCATGTTTGTTGTATGGAAGTCACCCTTACATATTTATTTTAGTAGGTATTTATTGTAATAGCGGCAATAGAAATACGTCATCTGATTCTATGAAAATATCAACGTTCTAGCTATCACTGTTCATGAAATACAGCCTGGTAACAGATAGACAGACGGACTTACAGACGGACAGCGGAGTTTTAGTTATCGGGTCCCGTTTTTACCCTTTGAGCAGGTACGGAACCCTAAAAAACCAGTACGGAGTGGTTACAGCACAGCACAGTAACCGATTCCCTAAAAAAAAGAAGCTTTTGGGATATACAGGGTTATTTCTAATCAATTAGCATCTTTTTAGGGGCTTATTCTGTACATCAAAACTAACAACTTTTGTTCTGCGACTTTTGTCAGAACTCAAAATTTTGACCGACCACCACCACCAGTTAACCTTATCATGGTTTTAAACGTTTTATTTTTGTTTGACAACAAACAAACTCGTTCAGAAGAGTTGGTATTTCTAAATAATCGCTGTGGAGAAAAACCACCTTTGAGACATCACTCTCGTTGATTTATTTTTATTTCAAGTAAAAGCTTAAGAGCGATATATTTTCTATTTTCTCACCTCTGAGTCTTTCGGATTTTCGTCGTTCGTCACCCGAGCTAACGACCCGCCCGCCCTCTACACTGGATATACCAATACAGCCGATACACTAATAATTTTAGCCAAAAGACATTCAATACTGAACATAGTCCACCACTAGAATTAAACATTTTTTTATCGGGCAAAAGTGCCTACACTACAACAAAACTACACTACCTACTGCTACATAAAAAGCATTGGATTATCCACAGACCTCTGAAGGTCTAAAGATATTCCGAATGCTCAAACCCACTACCAGTTGGCAGCGTGCCCAGCATGCTGGCTGGAATTAAAAATAAGGTCAAGTATAAGCACATAGCACACAGGACTGGTGGTCGATGCAGTCGTAAGCTTCTGAACGGAATCACACACTGACAAGCGTAGCGTAGAACGCTCACCCGTCTATATATGCATGATGACTAAAAAAATTTTTGGACGCCGCTGATAGATTTAAAAAAATATTAGACACGAATATTTTTCTTTTGTCAGTTAAATAAAAATAGACGAAGACATAGCACGTTAAAGTTTCGCGTGACCGTACGAGTGCACTACAAATGTATAGACTACATTGTACTAGTAACGTCACGAAACCCCACTCCCAAACTTTGACAATGTTTATCTTTGTCATTTATTGTTCGATTGACAAAAGAAAAAAATACGTGTCCAATTTTTTTTAATGATCTAACTAACGGACTAAATAGACGAATTATAATATATTTTTTTTACCCATAGTCATATTGATGAGTTATCATGCCTATTGGACTGACAAAACAGACTATCTGATTAGAATTATGATTGCGAAATCGTGTTGGATATAGGTCCAATAGATGAAACATCGCAGTGGTTGTACAGTAGACGTCATAGAGCTAATATATAGGTACCTAGGTAATAATGATAATAATCGGCCAAGTACGAGTCGGACTCGCGCACGGAGGGTTTCGTACTGTATGGAAGCCCCCTTTAAATATTTTTTTATTTTTATTATTTATTATTAAAGTGAATATACAACTAAATGTTCTGTGAAAATTTCAAGTATCTACTTGTTACCATTATTAATATAGAGCGAAAAACGGCTAAAAATCAGGTTAGTTGTATGGGAGCCCCCCTTAATTACTAATTTTATTCTGTTTTTAGTATTTGTTGTTATAGTGGCAACAGAAATGCATCATCTGTGAAAAATTCAGCTTTCTAGCTATAGCGGTTCATGAGATACAGCTTGGAGACAGACAGACAGACGGACAGCGGAGTGTTGGTAATAGGGTCCCATTTTTAACCTTTAGGTACGGAACCCCAAAAACGAGTCCTGAATCGTTTCCACACCAAACCACACTCTTAAAATCTTTTTAAACTCTTTAATACGGATAATATTTAAGGTCGGGTTATCCCGCCGTCCGTTAAAAGTGCTGACCTGTGAATTTCAAATCACTGATTAGTATTCAATGTTCGGAAATGCATCCAGTGGAAAATTTTATGCATTTCAGAAATCGTGAAAGGACAATGGGAAGAGCTGACGAATATAGATGGTCATAATATATTCCATGTATGAAATTAATTGAATTGTTATTAGTCTTCCACTGAATTTGAAAAATTAGAACAATTCATTGCTACTGTGTTTTGACCGACTTCAAAAGAGACAATTTAGGACTTGTTAAAAAAGTATCTCATGTTTTTTTACAAATACACAATAACTTATTGTTTAAAATACAAGTAACATAATTATTAAAGAAACTCTGCCTGCTGTTTTAGCGCTAACTGTGTTGCAGCAGTCAGTGTCTTCCCCAATTGTGGGTACTTAAAACAATAAAGTAAGCAATAAACACAAGAGCATTATTACACTATTTATAGTAAATAATTACTGAAACAAAGTCATTATATCTTTTTCAAGATAGGCCAAATACAATTTTCAGTTTAAACTAAGAAGTTAGTGTAAGTGTGAGTGTTAATGTTTGTATCATTCTTCGTTTTGTAAAGTAAAATTGTGCAAAAATACGTTAGTTTGCTTGATTAAGCCCCGAGTTCACCAACGCTTGTTTAAGTTAAACGTGTAATCACTGTATTTAACCAACGGTTTTTGCTTGCTGAACAGCAAAATTTCGTTATAAAGCTGTTTAAGATTTAACCAACGGTTGATAAATTAACATCTGTTGGTGAAGTAGGGTCTAAAACCCGAGTTTAATCGTTGTTTTAATACAGTAATCACACGTTTAACTTAATCAAGCGTTGGTGAACTTGGGTCTTGATTAAAAGAAAGAAGTTTTCAATTTGATTGTATTTTATTTTGATGTTTAGGTAGAAATAAGCATATTTTGTAATAGTTATGTATAATGGATCTCCTTAAATCCCTGCACTTTGAAAAATATCATTTAGTGTGCTTAATCATGTACCGTCTTACCACAAAAGTTTTACGCCTGTAATTATAACTGACTACTCACTGTTAAACATACTTATTTACGGTTAAACAGCGTTTAAAGCGTGTTAAAATCTTTTGTGGTAAGGCGGGTAATGTCTCTCAAGCTGGCTATAGAGCAAGCCTTTCGCAAGATTTTAATTAGATAATTTTTAGGGTTCCGTACTCAAAGAGTAAAAACGGGACCCTATTACTAAGACTCCGATGTCCGTCTGTCTGTCACCAGGCGGTATCTCATGAACCGTGATAGCTAGACAGCTAAAATTTCACAGATGATGTATTTCTGTTGCCGCTATTACAACAAATACTAAAAACTGTAGAGTAGGAAAAACTGAATAAAATAAATATTTAAGGAGAGCTCCCATACAACAAACGTGATTTTAATGGAGTTTTTTTGCTCGCTATTAATAATGGCAAGAGTAAGGAGGCTCCAACACGGAACCCTTCGTGCGCGAGTCCGACTCGCACTTGGCCGATTTTACTAGATATTTTTATTTCAACAGAAAACACATTCATACAGTAGTTTAGATTACAGACTTAAGTTGCAATTATTACAATACTGTCACACAGTTGATATGTGTGTAATGTATTCATAATGATGTCTGTAGCAGAGTAGTTTTTACCGACTTCAAAAAGGAGGAGGTACTATGTTCGTCTGTATGTTTCATTGTGTATGTTCATCGATATTTACGCCAATTGTAAGTTGATTTTAAAAAAATCTTTTATATTTCGCAAGGACAAGCTCCCAAAGTAAACCCATTTAAATTTCATCGACATCGGCTAAGCTATTTTTGATAAAATCAACAACAATGTAGAAGGATGTCACATCAATTCGTGCAAAATATTCGAATTCTGTACACGGTGGAAGTCGGCGTTGCGATTTTTTGCGAAAAATAATTATCAAACAATTTAACCGATTTTTAGAGTTCTTTCTTTATAAATACGATCCTTGAGATAACTTCGGGAGTTCTATAATAATCAAATAAAATTTACACGTGTACTTAAAATGTTACAATTAACGATACCATCATACAAATATTATCCAGTTTTGAAATGTAAACAATAACATCGCTACCGTCTACGCGTATATTTCAGTTGATTTAAAAACAAACAGTCTGATAACTTATCAGGGCCGGACTTAGAGGTGTGGAGGCCCCAGGGCAAAAAAAGAGTGAGGGCCTCTTGGTAACAAATATAGGAATAAGTAGGTACTCCTTTAAGATGGGTACCAAATTCCAAGTAGGTGTATATCTACTTATCAGGATGATTTGGAATTTTGATATTTTACGGATTGCTTGATTAGAGTGAATAGTTCATAGTTCTTTAATTTGACAAATGGGTGTCAGAGACACACTTTTGAATAGTCAACAAAATCTACACAATGGTAAAGACTTAACAAGAAATCAATTACTTACATAAATAAATCATCCATTTCAAACTAATTCACACTCCACAATTAATTAAATCACATTACATTATTACACTAATTACAGTCAAATTACAGTTTACACATTAAAAACAAGTAAACACAACAAGGTGCCAAGTGTTTGAATGACGAAAACCTAATAAATATAGATCAATCATTTCTGTCAATATTTGAGAAATCACTGAGAAATCAATTCTACAACTGTAGGTAAAGATGAAACAGCAAAAAAATTAAGGAAAGTTGTTTGTTGAGTCTATTCGTTGAAATTTTTTTTTTTTAAATTCATTGTGGGTGCCCCCTATTGAGGCCCCGGACAGTTTGCCCGTTGCCCTCCCCTAAATCCGACCCTATCACTTGTTTATTAAACGTATGAGTAGACACACAGTACACTAAAAACAGTAGACCATTTAAGGTCGGTCGAAGAGTTCTTGCCAATGATTCCAACTTAGCACTGTTGGCGCTGAAATTAAATTTCAGCTCCTAAATAGCACCTAACACTATTTTAACAGGATTCATTTTGATTTTTCTGGGTAGAACAAAATAGCCACGCGAAGCGTACTAAGAAAATACCTTAGTGTTTTTAGTACTAAGAAAACACTAAGTGTTTTTTGTACTAAGAAAACACTTAGTGTTTTTCAGTACTCTTCACGTGGCTGCAATAAATGAATGAAAAACTATAGGCTACAGTTTTATACATTAAATCTTCATATTATTGGCGAGCGTTTATAGTTTAGTATTTTTGTCATGTTCAAAAAGTTTTGCACTATAATGTATTTGCAACTTTTAATATATTGTCTAGCACTATTTGAGATGGAATTTAGCACCAATCTGATATATCGAGTTGGCAACCCTGGTTCTTGCGTCAACGCTCTGGGTTGTCAGTGTCACTTTCTTTTATTTTGGAATACATATTTGGAAAGTTACAAAGCTTACATTTTACGTCGGAATAGTGTAACGATTACTGGCCCACAGTTTCGCCAGTGTCGTCACGTGAGTCACACGCAGATTGTACTCGTATTAGTGTGCAGGTACGGCAATACGTGCGTCACGGTAATTAGTTATCACTATCAGCCCGCCCCGGCTTCACCCGGGTACGATTGGCTAATAGAAAACAGATTTTATAAGTATTGTGCCTACATTTATACCTACCACGTAATGTGGTAATCACACACATGATAATGAAGTGTTCTGCAAAGTTGTGATAAATTATTTTATTCTATCATCAATAGTTTTCGCAGCGCACGCGATGTAAAGGATATTTTAGGCATTTTTTTACACCTTGGGTAACATTATTGTAGTTTTAGAATGGAACCTTATTTTTTCTTGCAATAAAAATAGCTTATATTGATCAGTGATAAAGTAGCATTCAAATGGTTTAAGAATTTTTAAAATCGGTGCAGTGCTTTTTGAGCCAATTCGTTACAAACATACTTAGAAACCTTTCCTCTTAATAATATTAGTATAGATTACCGTGCGTGCGTACACGGCGCGGGCACCCGATACATACGTGTCATTCAAACTGGTAGCGGCCAATTCTCTGAAGATGTCTTACTGTACTTATTATACTGTGGTAGAGGTCCTCATATCGTAACTATTGTCACAATAATTATAGATAATAGTTACTACGCTATTGTTTTGATGTCCGATATCAATGAACTTGTACTTTGAACTTGAATATATTTCTACCCGACTACGTAGAACGGTGGTATTGTTTCTGAAAATGTATGTTTCATAATGCACGTAAATATCAAGGTTTTCTAACAAAACTGTACCTACAACCGATTTATTATAATCTAGCCCTAATTATGAGCCACCGTGTTATTTTAGTGTTCTAATTACGATAAACATAAGTTATTCATGCCACTGAGAGTACATACATGAAATAATTATTTAAGTTCATGGATTAATTTTGGTCCCATACCAATGAGTTCTTCAAAATGTATGTACGGATTTACAAATCCCTAGCTTTTCGGGCAAGGGCATCATGCGGCAACCGGTTAGTGTATGCATCTATAGAAGAAATTCGATGGCGTATTTGTATTATTGTGTATCCACAAACCAGGGCCTTTAGTACAGCTCTGTTGCTCTGTCATTGCTAGTACAACTAAAAGTATTTGATACTTGGTAGACACCAATTCGGTTTTCATCAGTAAATTATAAAATAAATAAATAAACATTTGGGGGCATCTTACACACGGTCTCTGACCCCAAACTAAGCAAAGCTTGTGATATGGCTGCCAGAGACTGATATACTACATTTACATATTTTTAACTACATACTTATATAGATAGTAAATAAATAACACCCAGATACAGAGCAAACACCTATGTTCATAACATAAATACTTGCCCTGGGTGGGGATTGAACCCACGACTCTTTGACCCAGAAGTTACGGGTCACTAACCACTGAGCTACCGAGGCAGTCAAACTCGCGTAAGTATTCCATGTATAGTCGGTACCTTGGCTGCTGATTAAAACCTTATTGTTAAATCACCGTAACGCCACGACGGTTCTCTTTTTGCACAAACTCTAGTAATAAAGGGTCGGTACAGTTAGACAAAGTTGTTTCTCTATTAGTAGTGATCACTAGGCCAGTTTTGGCACCACTGTTTACTACGCCCAATTACGCCTCAATTGGTGCCCGTGACAATTGTGCTCTGTTCGTAGGCCCACTATAAATTGTAGTTGTTGTAGTTGCATTGGTTTAAGTCATAGGCTTCGCAATCACTACACATTACTAGTAGTTCTTGGAACAGTAGACCTCGCGACACTTCTCTTTAACTGAATCTTCAGAAGACTATATCTGGAATCACTCTTGACCGATTTAGTTTACATATACCTGGAAATCTTACTTAGATTTAAATATTAAACAATCTTGCCAAATACTATCAAAATCGGCTGATAAGTAGCGCTACAGCAATTTTCCCCTCAGCAGCATGCCCTAAAACTTGCAGCACTCAGGACCTAAATTAGGAAAAAGCTAGCGCCATTGAGGTTGCTAATTTTTGGTCAAAAGCCGGACTATAAAATTTATAGCACGCAAAATCGACTCGAAAAGAATAAGATTATATACAGGGTTATTTCTAATCAATAAGCATGCTTTCAGGGGCTTATTCTGTACATCAAAACTAACTACTTTTGTTTTGCGACTTTTGTCAGAACTAAAAAAAAAATCAGCTGTTTCATACATTTCGTCGCGGGTGAACGACATTTTTCTATGGGACAGCAAAAATTTTTTTTGAGTTTTGACAAAAGTTGCAGAACAAAAGTTGTTAGTTTTGATGTACAGAATAAGCACCTAAAAGGATGCTAATTGATTAGAAATCACCCTGTATAGTCAGTCCTTCTGGTGTCAACAATTTTGACTAATTAACATCGTTTTTTTGCCGAACCCGATTGCGCCTCAATTGGTTCTCTCCGACGACGATTTGACCTCGTGTGTTTGTGATAAATTAGATGTTATGTCCATATCGTGGGCGTAAGTCATAAGCTTTTAGCACGGTAATGGTAACTATCTTTGTAATATTGCGACTCGGTCCTGTTCTTGAAATAAATACCTACAGCCCCGCGTGCCCACACAGCACGTAAAGCCGCTGATTTACGTGCAAAAAATCGTAAACTTTAAAATCGCGGTTAAAGTCGTCGACATTTTAACGTTCTATTTGACGCTTTCCTCTTCTGCAGCTTACCTTTCCTTTTAAAATAGCGCAGTTGGCGAAACGGCCAAGTCACATAAATATTGACTAAGCTGTAGAGTTTGTGGAGTAAGGACTTGTAGAGTAAGGCGTGTAGAGTCTAACTCTTCTAAAGCTTGGCTTTACGCGAGATCTGACAACTTTTTGATAGTGGGAACTGTGATTTAGACTTGGCTTCATTTCACATATAAATGTTTTTGTTGGATGTTAGTCACTTTAGAAATGTTCAAATGTGTGAAAGAAGTATTTGAAAGAAATCGCATAGAAGAAGTGTGTTTGTAAACTTTAGATAGGTACGCTTCGAGCAAATATCTATAGAGTCACAATCGAACAAAAAAAGTGTCCGATCCAAAACTCTGCCCAAGCCACGTAGGCTTTTTAGTTAGTCGTAAGGCGGTTGCAAGCCGACTACAACGACTTTGTTTTTTACTATGTAGTGATGTATAATGTTTTTATTTATGTTTTTCGTATAAATTTGCGTTTGACTACGTAGGTACTACCTGATGTTAGGCAGGTTTGCGGTCTAGGGTGTAGCACGCTTACCTAGAAGATACCTAATTACTCAGGATTTGAAGACACCCACGTTTTACTTTAGCGGGAAAATACATTAAAGGTTGAAATTAAATATTTTGTTTAAATTTCATCACCATCATCATCATTATCAGCCGTAGGCCGTCCCCTTCTGCACCAATACAACCATTTGGAAACAACTTGTTAGGTACGAGTACATCAAACGTGTTCCTATGGTCTTGATTATATCTCTTGTTGGTTAACATCCTACGCTACGCCTGCTCGAACGAAGACTCCATTCGAGTACTTCACGGCCCCATTTCATCAGTCCACTATCTGACTAGGTCTACCTCTCGTCTCTTAGACCACACAAAGTGTAGAGAACTCATATCGTCCCCCCAACCACGATAATGGTATCTATACAGTATTACGACTCGCTGCCCTTGAAATAAATACCTACAGCCTCGCGTGGCCACGCAATATTGTGTAACAAGCGCTAGTGCTGCCCGCCTTGTAGCGCACGCTTACTGAGTGTCAAGTGGGAGTTTTACAAATCAAAACGAATTACTTTTACGTCGCGTTGACCGAGCGCGCCGAACACACACGCGAGCACATTGATACACACGCTTGAGTTAGCCAATCACTGACGTTGCCGCGTTTGTGTTGGATCGGTTTGGCGCTCGTTACATTACCGTAAAAATACTCACACTTAGCTATTCAGTTTTCTGTACATGACACAAGATGGCGCTGTGCCATTTCCATAGAAATCACATCAAACGTTAACGCGATCGGGTTCGAGCGAGAAACTCCCACTTAGCCCTCTGATTACAAACCCACACGTTCGTTCATAACTAGCGCGCGGCGGCGGGGCGGCGCGGCGCGCCCCTGTGACTGTTGTGTATCGAACTCCGAGGCGCGTAGATATGATTCGCGTTCCGACAGTTTGTATGAAGACGTAATACTGCACAGATACCATTACCACGCCTTAACTATTGTTGGTGTTATTAAGTGTTACAGCAGTCAAACTCGATCATCCGTACAGGAAACATGATAGCAGAAATACTGATATTTCTTATAACAACACTAGTGATATACCTCTGGTACTCCTACAAATGGATCGAGAAATATTTCGAGAAGAGGAATGTGAAGTATTTGCCTGGATGGCCAATTTTTGGAAACAGTTTGAAAAGTACTCTGCAAAAAGAACATGCTTTTTACGATGTCGATAGAGTTTATAGATCTTTTCCTAAAGAGAGGTAAGTTGTTTTGTATTATGGACAATTTTGTAATGAGTAAAATAAATAATTATTTCATATCATTCCTCTATTTTATGAGCAAAGGCTCTCTCTTTCGCTTTTTTCGTCTTCGATTTTTGATAGGCGACATAAAATTATTTTATAAAATCTGAAGTTTTGTCGAGATCCGTTGAGTATGCGACATGTAGACAAAAACCAAGAAAAAAGACAATGCCGTGTCTAAAACGGAAATGTTAGTTTACGCTCGATCAATTAGTGACAAGAGAAAAACCCAAAATATTTGCTATTGATACCATTATTGATCGACATTAAAATGATAATGTATATTTCCAGACCGTTTTCTGCCATGGCGACTGCGTACTACGCAGTGCGTAGTTTCTTCTTTAGTTGATGACTTGATGGGTCCTCCCTCACTAATACTAAGTAGGATATCAATTTTACATGTACCTGTGTGTGTACACATGTATGTAAATGAAGTGAATATACAACTACATATTCTGTGAATATTTACATGTTACCATCTATTATATAAAAGGCTTCGCTGAGTGACTGACTGACAGACAGCCTACAGCCCAAACCGCTAAAGATACAAACATGAAATTTGGAACAAAGATACATTGGACCACGTAATGGAGCACTAAGAACGGAATTTTGAAAAATCGACCTCTAAAGGGGTAAAACGGGCCCTTTTCGTTTGTATGTAACTTTTTATTCCCTTTACCGATTGACTTGAAACTTTGTATACATGCTACTCAAACAAAATAAAAGTTACGTTTGTTCCTGTTTTTCCGAATATTCCTTATCTAAGGGGTCAAATTGGGTCCCAAAGTTGGTGAAAAAAGCGTCTATTACATCCAACGAGCTGAACGGTTATGGATGAAATCTGGTATGGAGGAAGCACACAACATGTTTCAACACATGAACTATTATTATCTCGGAAATTCTATGGGGATCCTTAGGGATAGCCAAAATTAATCAGTTTCGGCTGCCGCCCAAACCGCTAAAGATATAAACTTGAAATATGGAATATAGGTACATTGTATGACGTAATGGAGCACTAAAGACGAAAACTTTGAACTTTTGACCTTTGACGGGGTAAAACGGGCTCTTTTCGTTTGTATGTATATTTTGTATTCCTGTACCGATTGACTTAAAACTTTGTTAACATGCTACTCAGACAAAATGAAAAATACGTTTGTTCCTGTTTTTCTGAATTTTCTTTATCTAAGAGGTCAAATAGGGTCCCAAAGTTGGTGAAAAAAACATAAATTACATCCAACGAGCGGAACGGTTATGAATGAAATCTGGTATGTAGGAAGCACATAACATGTTTCAATACAGTAACTATTTTTTTCCGGAAAATCTATAGGGTCTCTTAGGGATAGCCAAAATTATCAGATAAAGCTAAGATAAAACGGGTAAATGAATTCTAACAAAATTTGGTACGACAATAACACAAATTACCACTTGGGGTACCTACTGCTATCCAGGAAAATTTCAGTGGGTCACGATAACAATTTCTTAAAAAAATGCTAAAAATCTATTCGTAAATCGATGCAATGTTGTTTAAAAATAGCCCACCCTTTTAACTAATAGATGACTATATTGACGTTTTGGGAAAAGTCCCGGATTCCTTGTCGAAATCTAGACCAAACGTCCTATAAAAGCATGAAAAATATCTTGAACGCACTTTTTTAGTAATATAGTGAAGTATCTAGAATAAAATTTAGATAATGACTCATCCGTCAATGGGGCAAAATGGGCCCCTAATAGTTTACGAAAGATTTTATTTTGTGAGCCAATAGATTTGAACTTAGGGTACATACGGATAAATAAACTTACTTTACTATGGGTTCTACCTGAAAAAGCGAAAATTACCTATTCTTTACATTTTGCCGCGGGTCGATGAACTTTTTATGTTGAACAGCAGATTTTATTTACTTACGTGATTTCGGGGTTAGTACCATAGTAAAAGTAAGTCAAATGATGAGTATAATAGAATCCTAGAACATGCCTGTCGTCTAGATATAGGTACAATATGTATTTCTCAAATAAAATATACCTACTTGTGTGCTACTTTTTCATCTGTACAGGGTCAGAGAATGCCTGAAAGTCCTACAAGTGTCTCGGCCACTTTTGACTGGGTGAACGGTTTTGGGCAAGATTGTCATTGAGTTCAGGATAATCAAAATTAAATTTCTAATAATTTAATGAAACATGTTGAATACCTGTACTGCGCTTTTTTAATAGTCCACTACTGAACGTAAGCCTACCCACGAAGGGTGATTGAGCCATATCCATCACGCTGGCCGAGCGCGGGTTGCTGAATTCATATACATCGATTTTTCTCTATGGACGTGCCTTTGCAGGTTGCTTCAATGTTTTCCATCAATAAAAAGCCATTAGTGTAAATTTCGTACATAAGTTTCAAAGCTCAGTGGTCAGACCAGGATTAGGACCTTACGATTGTGATGTGGACCATGACATGCGAATGGAGTTGGATATAATTTGGTATGCGAGTGGGAAACTACATGGTTCATGAGTGAGCAATTTACCGAAAAATATTCTTTTTACCACATAAAGAATGAGTAGGTATTTTAACATATAACTTTATTAAGTATTTATCTTTTGACAAGTTATAAGGCAACGCGGGCCAAACCGTAGGCTATTAAAGTCAAAGAACATATTTACTGTTGAACTGTGTTACATTGAGATCTTAATACTAAGAACAAAAATATTGAATTAACCGTTAAATCCAATGCGGCTATAAAATAATTATTTGAACATGAATAAATCATACAATTATTATTTAATTAATTTCAAATATTTTGCAAATCAATTTCATCTAAAAATTGTCGTAGGTACTCCGTAATAAGCTTTAGACACGAGCGAATTTAAGCAAATACTGAGACAAAGCAGGCTAATCTTATCTTTGCAAGTAATACGAAAACCCGAGCTAAACCATGAGCTATTATTTTAAGCAAGAAAGTACTAAAACAACGCGGGTCAAACTGTGGGGAAATACCATTTAAAGTAAGTACTCATTATCATTTTGAGAAAATACTAAAACAACGCGGGCCAGACTATTATCATGGGCTATTATCATTGCAAGTAATACGACAACGCAAGCCAAACGGCAGGTTATTATAATTTGGGATAATATAAATTGCATATCAAATAAATAATCGCCTATCAATACATACTCATCATTTATATTCTTTTTTACATCAAATAACTTACTTCACTACAAATAAACTAAATGTTTAACAAAACTCAAACTGCAGATAATTCGAAATTTTACATCAATATGACATTACTTTTTTCCTCATAATGTAATACAGTTAATTTATTTTTGTACAAAAATACTACATACATAGCATAAATACTGACTGCACAGCAAATTTTTCATATTTCATAGCAAAATAACCATCCCAGTCGCATAATCCCTAAGTTGACCCTCGCTTCCTAGGGAATGCTCTGTTATCAGGGGTCTAGATCAATGGATGGTTTCTTTAGGGTAAATTAGTGAAGAAATTAGATTAGGTGTGATACAAAAAATAGGTTAGGTTATGTTAGAACATGACAAAACAACGCACGAGCCGAGCGAGCGAAGCGAGCGTGCCGCGGCAGCGGCCGGCGAAGTGCCAGAAGCCAATCGCCTTTATAGATTAGGTGTGAAACAAAAAATAGGTTAGGTTAGTTTAGGTTAAATATTAAGACGACTGTGATTAATAAAATGCTGTTTTATTTAGAAAAACTGCTGTAAATAATATAAAAATAGAAGCTATATTTAAAAGAAAAAGAGTTAACAGGTATAATGTGCATTAAGATTATTAGCTGTGCATTGATGAAAAAGCTTTTGCTTTAGGAAAAATCGCTGTACGCTGCGAAAATAAATTGTAGTGTGTTTAGTGATATTTTGAGTTGAATATTATGCTGTGCAATCAGTAATTTTGATGGGAATTTGGAATCTTATTGCATAGAATAAGGATATTTTTTGATTTGCGTTTAATTACTACCCTTATAATTTTAAGCAAGTACTACGACAACGCGGGCCAAGCTACGTGCTATAAATTACCATCTTAAGCAAGTACTGAGAATGTGCAGGCCAAACCACGACCTGTTATTATTCTAGCCAAATACTGGGATAATTTAGGCCAAACCGTAGACATTATCCCTTCAAGTAATACGTTATACGATAATGCGGACGAAACCACAAACTATTATTATTTTAAGCAAGTGCCAAGACGACGTGGGCCAAACTGTGGTTTATTATCATTTTAAGCAATTACTAAAACAACGCGGGCCAGCCCGTGGGCTATTATCATTACAAAAAATACGACAACACAGGCCAAACGGTAAGCTATTATAATTTTAAGCAAGTATTAAGACAACGCGGGCTAAGCTGCGTAATTTATATACCATCTTAAGCAAGTACTAAGAATACGCAGGCCAAACCGCGACCTATTATCATCATCATCCTGCCATTAGATTTACTTGATGACAATAAATATTATCTTATCTTATCCCACTAGGTGGGGTCGGCACAGCACGTTTCTTTTCGCCACTTCACTCTATCATACGCTATCTCATCATCAACTCATTTCTCTCGCATATTATCTTGCACACAATTCATCCACACTTTTTTTGGTCGTCACCTCCTATTTCTGCCGCTTACCATCATATTTAGGGTTCTTTTCGTGACATTACTCTCTTCCCGTCTCATGCCCTTACCAAGATAGCCTGCCACTCTTTAATTTCTCAGTCACTGGCGCTACTTTCAGACTTCTTCTAACATACTCATTTTTAATCTTATCCATTCTTGTCTCTCCGCACATCCATCTCAGCATTCGTATCTCCGCTGCATGCAATTTCCTTTCATTCTCCCTATGGTGGCCGAACACTCTGACCCATACAATACGTTTTTTATCCAGCCAAATACTATGACGATTCAGGCCAAACCGTAGGCATTATCCTTGCAAGTAATACGTTATACGACAATGCTGGGCTACACAAGCTATTATTATTTTAAGCAAGTGCCAAGACAACGCGGGCCAAACTGTGGGTTTTTATTATTTTGAGCAATTACTAAAACAACGCGAGCCAGACCGTGGGCCATTATCATTGCAAGTAATATGACAACGCAGGCCATCAGACAGCCTTTTTTAATTTTAAGCAAGTACCAATACAACGCGGGTCTAACCGCGGGCTATTTTCATTTTAGGCAAGTACCTATGTACTAAGACCACGCGGGCGAAGCCGCGGGTTTTAAGCTAGTTATTAATATCGAGCAAAAAACGAATAAAAAATTCAGGTTTGTTGCATGGGAGCAAATTAAAATATTAATTTTATTTTGTTTTTTGTATTATGTTGTATTTGTTGTTGTAATACTTACATCATATGTGAAAATTTTAGCTTTTTACCTGTATAACGTTTCATGAGATTCAGCCTGGTGACAGACAAACAGACTGACAGCGGAGTCTTAGTAATAGGGTCCCGTTTTTACCCTTTGGGTACAGAACCTTAAAAATGATTTACACACGTAAAGGTGTATCGGACTTCATTCAAAAGAGCGCAAGAAATGGTGCCGAACTGCAATTTGAGCAAAAGTCCCTTACTCCAATTGAGATTACAGCCGTCGACATTTTCCAGATACGTGGGATTTATTGACGGTTCAAGACCAACCTATCTGATTAGGGATCCGGAGCTTATCAAGCTGATCACGGTGAAGGATTTCGACCACTTCGTCGACCACAAGGACTTCTTTTCAGAACACTCGGAACCGCTTTTTGCCAACAGTCTATTTAGTATGAAAGGTAAAACTTTTGATTCTAACGACTAAAAGAACCTGAATTTTGTAAAATAAAATCTTGTTTATCCCTAGTCCAGTTACGCGAACTGCATTAGTTTTCCTGTGGCTCCATACACACACAGCTCTCGTGGCTGATACGAGGAAGACCTGATAAAAATCTTTAGACTTTGTGGTCGTCCATACGACGATGATGATGTTAGGAGGCTCACAAAGGAGTACTCCACCGAGCGAGGTGTTGTGCTCGGGGATAGTTATCCGAGAGTCATATTAGTTCTTGATATTCATATGGTGGACGGATGACCTCATTAAGACCGCAGGATCGCGCTGGATGCAAGCCGCTTCCAACCGGTCTTATTGGAGATCCATAGGGGAGGCCTATGTCCAGCAGTGGACTTCTTATGGCTGATGTATGATGATGGATGGATGGATTATTATGGTTCGGCCGTCGCTGTGAATTTTGTTTCTGCGATGCAGACTCCGGCTTGTGATTGGCTAAGTTACGGCGACACGGCTTGTGATTGGCTGAGGTGCGGAGATACGGCTTGTGATTGGCTCGCGTAGCTGGCGCCATCATGTAGTGAATGTAGCGAAGTTAGTCGCTACAAATCTATTGAACCACACGGAAACGAGAATTGTTTTCATTTGCTATACCAACTTATACTTAGGCCTCAATGAAAGTTCTTTCAAATGAATACATATCTAGACCTACCTCTGAAAGTACCTACACACACATTGTAAAACAACACGTAGTATTTTTCCCATTAAGCTCACAGTGAGCGGCTGTGACTGAGCAGCGCATCGATGGCTAACTCAATATAAAGTGAGCGGCGAAACGTAGCATTATTAGCTCGAAGCGCTTCCAAACTCTTCGGTAGTCCCGCTCCACCTGAGTGCCGAGTGGGAGTTTTACATTTCAAATCGAATTACTTTTACGTCACGTTGATCTAGCGCATCTAGCACACACTCGAGCACATTAACACACACACACATGACTTGGCCAATCACAGACGTTGCCGCGCTAGTCTACCGCGCTAGTCTAGCGCGGCAATGTCGGTGATTGGCCAAGTCAAGTGTGTGTGGCAATGTGCTCGAGTGTGTGCTCGACGCGTTCGATCAACGTGTCGTACAAGTAATAAAGTGTTTGATCGGTTTTGGCGCTTGTCACATTACCGTCAATAAAACTCACACATTCAGTTTTCTCTGCATGACACAAGATGGCACTATGTCATTTTCATAGAAATCCTATCAAACGTGAACGCCATCGAGCAGGTTTCGAACATAGTCTCGGGTGATCCAAAAACTCGCAGCCCCCAATGTCCCTGGAGGCAGTGTCTTCCACCACCCAGCTTTAGCAAGGAGGAAATCCTCGACGCTGATTCCTGACTTCCACAACATCGAGAGGAAGAAGAACCCAGATTAATTTGAACATAGTTAAAAACTCCCATTTGGCCCCTCTGATCATGTAACGTCTCGTAGGGCGCTACTGGTGAGCTGCCGATTTTAGCATCGTTCGCTGCGACTTAGCTTTATGCTTTAAATTGCTTTAATTGTTGCTGTTTGATTTTTTGTGTGCTGAATGAGTTGGCAAGCGAAACGCCGCGAATCGCGTACAGTACGCGCTGTCCGAACACTCCACATAAAATATGTAAGGGAGAGAACTAGAAGCAAATAGTTTGCTACTCACTGTGACCCTAATGGGGACGCTGCTTCGAGCATAAACCAATGGAGTCACAATCGTGTAATAAAAGTGTCCGAGACAAAACTCTGCCCAAGCTACGTAGTAGGCAGGCGTTTTAGTTAGTCGTAAGGCAATTGCAAGACAATAAATTATTACAACGCCGCGCGATGCCATAGTGCTCGGTTACAAGCACTAATTAGGTGACAAAACGTCGAGATTCGAGATAACGGGTCATTGTGAATTATTTAATGTAAATATCTAAGTCGGTATGTATGACGGCGCTCGGTCATTTTTTTACTACTTTCACTTATGGACTGTGGCTCTGTAGATATTTGCTCGAAGGGACGCGGTCTAGATCTTAATGAACAATTTGCTACAACAGGTGACAACTGGCGATCAATGCGGAACACCCTGAGCCCCGCCTTCACGGGATCTAAGATGAAACATATGATGCAGTTCATGGTTGACATTAGCAAAAACTACGTGCAGTATCTGAAAGGTATGATCACAATAATATTTGATTACATTGCATTGTTTATTTGTCATTTTTTATCGGATAAAGTCCTCATTTTTATCCGTTTTTTTTTCGTAATATGTCCGTAATTGGCAGCCGACGGACGTGCCTGATGGTAAACGATGTTGTCATCGAAGATGAAGCTCGCAGACTTTAAAGATCACACAAGTTTTTTATGTTTTAATCTTACACAAGTTAATTTCACTATGGAAACTAACGTGGTTTTCGTACATTTTAATTAAGTAAAACACAGGTGTTACTCACGTTTGATTTTAGTAGGATACTACTATAGTTTCGATCGCATTTGGCGATCTTTCTCAAGGTTGGAGTACTAGCACGCGGGCTCGTCTCGCATAGCACTCAAATAATTTATGCACCTTAGTTGTTTGACTACATGGGCGTAAGGAGAAAACTTATTAACTGTTCATTACTTTACTTCTGTGATACAAATAGATCTTGTTTTAAAGAAACGGCCAAGTCACACATTTTGACTAAGCTGTAAAGGCTGTGAAGTAAGGACTTGTAGAGTATGAGCGTGTAGAGTTAGAAAACTGGCTTTACATGAGATCTGATGACTTTTTGATAGTGCGAGACCATAGGGTCTCGTCTTGGCTACATTTTACATGAAAATGTTTTTGTGGGATTCAGTTGTACTTCTCGTAAGACCTCAGAATGTGGTGAATTATTAACTTGATGTATGTGCCTAATATCCTATAGTTGTAAAAATTGGCCAAGTGCGAGTTGGACGAAGGGTTCCGGACCCTATGGGAACCCCCTTAGCCCCATTTATTATGGAGCAAAAAACGGCAAAAAAATACGTTTGTTGTATGGGAGCTCCCTTTAAACATTTATTTTATTCTATTTTTAGTATACGTTGTTACAGCGGCAACAGAAATACATCAAAATTATAACATCACGGCTCATGTGAAACAGCCTGATGAAAGACAGACAGACTAGCTGACAGCGCAGTAATAGGGTCCTTTACCCATTGGGTACGGAACCCCAAAAATGGCCAATTCCGTAATGTTCAATTGTTATTTCTTCTGTCTCCAGATCGAATCAAAATAGCTTCCTACTGATTCATCTACAGACCATGTAGCGCTCGCCGAAATTAAGCAACGTTCCGCACGGTCAGTATTTGGATGGGTGACCGTGGGTCCAACTGGGCGCTACCGTGGCTCAAGAGGCCTTCAGGTGGCCTAAAAACTCTGACACCTGGGCTAGCCACCCGGCCTATCCGAGCTTACTTTATCTACAGACCACTGAATGTCTAGAAATTACTCAAATGCTTACGTACTAGCAAATGGCAGTCAGCTCAGCATACTGACAGCATGACTACGCTGAATGATTGCCATTTTTAAATATTTTAGTAAATCAATCTATTTCAGAGCACATGGAAGCCGTAGACGTAGAGGACCTCATACGTCGTTACACCAATGACGTTATCGCGTCGACCAGCTTCGGTCTGGAAGTCAACTCCCTCAAGGACAGAAACAATGAGTTCTTTGAGACTGGACAGAATGTTCTCAACTTTGACTTGCGGCAAATTATGGTTTTGATGTTGGATGATTCTTTTCCTGCTTTAGTGAAGGTATTTACATTATTTTACCTCTTTTTGAAGTGAACAATTCTTTGGTATCGTTGAAGCTTTTTGGGATGGGTAAAAATATTAAATTCACGTCAGGACATGTGGCTTTATTGAAAAATCGTAAGACAGAGGAAGATTAGACGCCGGCGCGGCGTAGAGAGGTTATAATATCCCCCTCTCTTTCTACCGCGCGGCGAAAAAGTATGTCTGCTCTTGCTGGGTGCTTGCGCGAGTGTGCGTGTGTGATATTGTATTTTACCCTTCGAGCAAATATGTACAGAGTCACAATCGTGCCAAAAAAAGTGTCCGAGAGAAAACCTTGCCCAAGCTACGTAATGGGCAAGCTTTTTAGTTAGTTGTAAGGCGATTGAAAGCCGACTACAAAACCGCGCGATGCAAAAGTGCTAATTAGGTGACATAACGTCGAGATCCGAGGAAACGTGTCATTTTGAATTATTTAACATTTAAGTCGGTATGTATGACGGCGCTGGGACTTTTTTTTAACCCCCGACGCAAAAGAGGAGTGTTATAAGTTTGACGTGTCTGTTTGTCTGTGTGTCTGTCTGTGTGTCTGTCTGTCTGTCTGTGGCATCGTAGCGCCCGAACCACTGAACCGATTTCAGTTTAATTTTTTTTGGATGAAAGGAGACTTAATCGAGAGTGTTCTTAGCTATGTTTTATAAAAATCGATTGAGCCGTTTAAGAGTTATGGTGGGTTAAAGTGGAGATGGAAGAACCAAAATTGGTAGGTTTTTGTGTCGGGGGTTTTTTAAATTTTAAATTTAAGTTTTTATTACTACTTTTACTTAGGGACTGTGGCTCTGTAGATATTTGCTCGAAGATTTTACCACATAAATGATGGTACTATATATGTTCAAGTTTTTACTTCTGCCGACACTTCCGGAGTCTAACCCGTTGTTTTTAGGGTTCCGTACCTCAAAAGGAAAAAACGGAACCCTTATAGGATCACTTTGTTGTCCGTCTGTCCGTCTGTCAAGACCCTTTTTCTCAGGAACGCGTGGAGGTATGAAGCTGAAATTTATATCAATTACTCAGGTCTACTGTCCCTTGAAGCTGTGAAAAAATCAAACTTCTAAGCCAACGCAATCAAAAGATACAGCCGTTTATGCCGCAAATTTTGAAACTCGCAAGTACTCGCAAGGGAATCAAAACCTAAAGGGTACTTTCAGTCGACCTAGAATCTTGAAATTTGGCATGAAGCAACGTTTTATAGAAAAAATATAAATAAAATATAATTAAATAAACCGCAGAAATTCTCCGATCACACTGTAAATCTCATGGCCGAACGACGCTCGCTAAGATTGCAGTCTTCCGATGATGCAAAGTCATATAGGCGGCTCAATAGACAAATTTCGAAATCCTTGCGGCACGACATCCGTCTTTTTAATACTAATCATATTAAAAAGACAATAGAGCGGAACAAAGGCTCCAAAGTGTTCGCAAGAGATTTGTCTATTGGGCAAAGCCAATTGTCAAAGCTGAAGAGAGAAGATGGAAGTATAGCGTCGACCAAGGCAGAGGTATTGGAGGAGATCGAAAGGTTCTATGGACAGCTGTACGCTTCGGTCGCTAAGCCTGTTAGCAGCGCGGCCAAAGATCCAAGAGCCAAGCTGACCCGACACTTCACCGAAGATATCCCGGACATCAGCCTGTACGAGATTAGAATGGCCCTGAATCAGCTTAAGAACAACAAGGCGCCGGGTGATGACGGTATCACATCAGAGCTTCTGAGAGCGGGTGGAACACCGGTACTAAAAGTCCTCCAGAAGCTTTTCAACACCGTCGTCCTCGAGGGCATCACGCCAGAAGCATGGAACAGAAGCGTGGTGGTGTTGTTTTTCAAGAAAGGTGACAACACCTTATTGAAGAACTACAGACCCATCTCGTTTCTGAGCCATGTTTATAAGCTGTTTTCAAGGGTCATTACGAACCGTCTCGAGCGCAGGCTTGATGACTTCCAGCCTTCCGAACAAGCCGGTTTCCGAAAGGGCTTTAGCACCATGGACCACATTCATACGCTGCGGCAGGTTATACAGAAGACCGAAGAGTATAACTTGCCTCTTTGCTTAGCGTTTGTGGACTATGAGAAAGCCTTTGATTCGGTCGAGACTTGGGCTGTGCTCGAGTCTCTCCAACGATGCCGTATTGACTATCGGTACATCGAAGTGTTGAAGTGCTTGTATAATAACGCCACTATGTCGGTCCGAGTACAGGAAGAGAGCTCCAAGGCGATCCCTTTAAAAAGAGGCGTAAGACAGGGAGACGTAATTTCTCCGAAACTGTTTACGGCTACTTTGGAGAACGCCTTCAAGCTCCTGGAATGGAAAGGATTCGGCATCAATGTCAATGGCGAATACCTCACTCACCTTCGGTTTGCCGACGATATAGTAGTCATGGCAAAATCGATGGAAGAGCTCAGCACGATGCTCGAAGGCCTCAATCGGGTTTCTCAACAGGTGGGTCTTAAGATGAACATGGACAAGACGAAAGTCATGTGTAATTCCCATGTTGTACCCACCCCGATCTCTGTTGGGAACTCGGTTCTTGAAGTCGTTGACTCGTACGTCTACCTAGGACAAGTAGTCCAGTTAGGTAGGTCCGACTTCAAGAAAGAGGCCAATCGCCGAATCCAACTCGGCTGGGCAGCGTTCGGAAAATTGCGTAGCGTCTTCTCGTCCGACATACCTCAGTGCCTCAAGTCGAAAGTTTTCGACCAGTGTGTGTTGCCAGTGATGACTTATGGCACAGAAACGTGGTCTCTCACTATGGGCCTTATTAGTAAGCTCCAAGTAGCCCAACGAGCTATGGAGAGGGCTATGCTCGGAGTCTCTCTGCGAGATCGAATCAGAAATGAGGAGATCCGTAGAAGAACCAAAGTTACCGACATAGCCCAACGGATTGGCAAGTTGAAATGGCAATGGGCAGGGCACATAGCGCGGAGGACTGATGACCGATGGGGTCGGAAAGTTCTCGAGTGGAGACCACGTATCGGCAAGCGCAGCGTAGGACGTCCACCCACAAGGTGGACGGATGACCTCATTAAGACCGCGGGATCGCGCTGGATGCAAGCCGCTTCCAACCGGTCTTATTGGAGATCCATAGGGGAGGCCTATGTCCAGCAGTGGACTTCTTATGGCTGATGGATGGATGGATGGATGGAACGTTTTATAGCACACATAAAGGAAAAATTCCGAAAACCTTAAATTTTTAGTTACATTACAAAATATATATTTTTTAATAAATATAAACTTATTACTTTTTTTGTCGTAATGAACGAACTTTGTAAACCTTGCAGGTTTGTACGGAACCCTCGGTGCGCGAGTCCGACTCGCACTTGGCCGGTTTTTTTCTGTAGTTTTCTCTTGTTAGTTTTCTTTTGTGGTATTTTCCCTGCTGCTTTAAATTTCTTACCTACTGTTACTTTAATTTTTTAAATTTTACCTTCATTATTTTAGAATTTACGACTTGCATATTGGTTACGCTTTCGTCTCTTTTTGTTACAGATGCTGGGCCTAAAAGTGTATTCTGATAAGACCTACAGATTTTTTAAGGAAACCATAGAAAAAACCGTCCACTATAGGAAAACTCACAATGTGTCACGGCCTGATATGCTGCAGTTGCTGATTGAAACTCCTATAGGTAATTGATTTTATAACTTATATGGAAGCTGTAAATCCGGTGGAGTCAGGCTATAGTTTTCCACAATGTCCAAATACTACAATACAATACAATATAACTTTATTGTACACCAAAAAAACAGCTTAAATAACAAAGTACATAATATTCTTAAAGTTAGGTGGTACAAGGGCGGCCTTATCGCCTTGAGCGATTTCTTCCAGACTACCTTTGGATGGACAGAAATTAAAGTACAAAAATGTGGTTGGTGGTGTATAATAAACAAATGTGGAAAATAATAATAATTATTATCACGAACTAAATACAATAATTACACATTATAATAATATACTACATCTTCAATAATATAAATATACATACATAAACAATTACATAAATATATAATAAGTATAATAATATTTACACACAATAAATTACGTATAGTTGTTATTTAACATAGCGAAAGAAAGTGTTTGAAAACTAGGTTATTGAAAATATGGAGAGACTTAGCCTGCCTGATAGCTACAGGCAGCTCATTCCAAAGCAGGACAGATTGTACAGAGAAAGATTTCATATAGGAAAGATTGGTACTAATTGGTACTTTTCGTATAATTATGTATCTCATACATTCTTCTAACAGAAACTTTTCCGCAATCTGCAATTTGGGACACTTGAAGTAGAATGTGACCAAAATCTTCACCCTGAAAACAGATGTAGCATGCCTAGGCACCGAAGGTTAAAAATTTCGGAGAAATTCACGGCGGTAAAAAAAATTACGTCTTCGAAATGACAAAATAATCGGCCAAGTACGAGTCGAACTCGCGCGATATGGAAGCCCCCCTTAAACTTTTTTTATTTTTATTAATTATTACTGAAGTGAATATATAACTAAATATTCTGTGAAAATTTCAAGCATCTACCTGTTATCATTATAAATATGGAGCAAAAAACGGCTAAAAAATCAGGTTTGTTGTATGGGAGCCCCCCTTAATTATTAATTTTATTCTGTTTTTAGTACTTGTTGTTATAGCGGCAACCGAAATACATAATCTGTGAAAATTTTCAGCTTTCTAGCTATAACGGTTCATGAGATACAGCCTGGAGACAGACAGACAGACGGACAGCGTAGTCTTAGTAATAGGGTCCCGTTTTTACCTTTTGGGCACGGAACCCTAAAAATGGTTGTCTGTAAACTCGGTTTACGGACGACAATTTTGAACGACTGTTCCGCGCTTGCACGCTCAACTCAGGTGGAACGTGACATATTTTCTTGCGTGTAGGCAGCGTTTTGTTTTATGAGACGTCATCACGTCAAAAAATTGTTTTTCTCTTGGACTTAATTTTTAGTCTATCTCAAATCAATTCTTTCATTTTTTTCTCAGAATGGACATCACTGCAGCTGTGTGCGCAAGCGTTTATTTTCTTCGCTGCTGGGTTTGAAACCTCGGCATCTCTTATTACTCTATCCATCCACGAGTTATGTGGAAACCCTGACATCCAAGAAAAGTTATACGCAGAGGTCCAGTCTTTTAGTGAGGAGAATAAAGAAATTACGAGCGACAGCTTGAGTTCTTTGAAATATCTTGACTGCATCATCAACGGTATGTGTAGTATTGTGATGCTAATTAAGAAAATTCTGAATCGACACGTGTTTTCGCCTTTTTTGTCAAACATTGAGAAAAATTGCGGTACATTTTTGAAAAAAATTATGTTCTGGGAGAAAACTCTTTTAACCTCTTAAAGTAACTTAAGAAGGTTAAGGTTTTCCATTAGCACGCTTAAATCTTTCGCCTTTTACCCCTTAAATTGTAACAAAATGTTATGTTTTTGGTGTCAATTGCTTAGAAATATAACACGCTCGTATTGTACGTCTTAGTTTTTTCAGAAAAGTTTTCAGTTTCTCTAAACTTTTCAACTAAAGTTTTGCGTGAAAATATGACTTTTTAGACAATTTAGACGCTTACAACTTTAAAATCATTTAAAAACTGTAAATTTAAAATGCTCCTTATATTATATTATTAAGTTTTTTATTACATTATTATAAGCCTACAACATGATCGTAATGCTGGAAAAGATGATATTCTAGACTATGTTTTCTAGAATAAAATTAAGAATATTTGAAAAGTTTAAAGAGTTCAGTTACAGAAATCTATCAGTCTTATTTCAAAAAAGTTCATTAGTACCAGGTTTAAACCAGGCCTAGCAGATCCACAGTTGTTACGGTTCAAAAAATTAAAATACGTTTCTATTACAATTAAAAGACTAACATAAGATCAGATAAACCAATAGTCTATGGTTTAAGCGTTAGCCACAGATAAAAATAAGAATTACAATTATTAATTCGTTCTTGCATGTTTAAAACTTTTTAAAACAAACTTCTAATACTTAAATAATTGCGTCTTAATGCTTAAATATATCCAAACTGTTGTTTATTTAAGTTTGTAAAAATGTAAGTAAAACTTAGTTGATTTTTTTTTTCACAATCATGGCAAATGATACCTAGTGTACGTGAGGCCAAAACCCAAGCAAGAAAAAAGAAAGACTTTCGTTTTTGAACTTATTGCTTATTGATGTATTTTTGTTTTTTTTTCTTGTCAAATCACACAGAAATTCATATTTCTAAATTCTTATTTCTAATAAAGATATTAAATAATTCTAATATTCAAATTCTACGTATTCTCTTAATACCGAAGTTAGTCCGTGGCTAAACTAGGGGTCTGACAGGTTTAACTATAGTGCCCTATTTAATCCGTGTTTTAGTGATAAACTTCGTTTTGTAATAAGGTTTTTGTTAGTCCATGGTGTAAATTTGGTATTAAGTCCAGTACTAAAGTTAAATCGTGTTTTGGAATAAGACGGTAGGTATATTTCAAAATCATTAATTCTATAATGATACTGTAGAAAGTTTGCTATTTGTAACAAATCTATGAAGTAAATTACAAATGAAATAATTGATACGTTAATCGTCAAAAATGTATTGCGATCAAGATCGTTTTTAGCTATACTACAATAAAATGGTTCGATTATTTAGAATTTTAAGGGTTACACTTAAATCACCTGCATTTATAATGATTTCGATTTAAGTAAGATAGATTTGAAACTTATTTGATAAATTCATAAATAATTCATAATTCGTAAATTCAACTAACTTTCTTTTCAGAAACTTTGAGAAGATGGTCTCCTTCGCTGATTTTAGACCGAAAATGTACAAAAACATACGAGTTGCCACCTCCGTGTGAGGGTGCCGAACCTGTTACTGTAAGTAATTAAGAAGAGTTTTGTACGCAAAATTCTTTCTTGTTAGCGCAATTTCACAATTCAATACGTGTGTTTCGTAAAAAAAAATAAGTATTAATTTGGGGAATTCCTGGTGGACCAACTGCTTTCGCACAACTAGTTGTGCGTTGAGGAATATTATTTTAAAATCTTTCCCGAAGGCTCTAACCTTAATCAAGTACAACCCTTACTAATATTATAAATCCGAAAGTGTGTTTGTTCCTCTTTAACGCAGCAAAAGAGCAACAAATTGGCTTGCACGAGAATTTGGAGAATTTATCGAAATCGGCTGAGTCGTTTTTGGAAAATCAACAAAAAAATATTACATCGATGTTACATTGATAAGTACGATCTATTCGAATTCTGTTCACAGTTGAAGTGTGTTATTTTTGGCTAAAACAGTTGTAAAATAATATTTTAGTTTCCAAAATATTATTTAAAAACGAATCCTATCCTACTAGAATAATTATAAACGTGAAAGTTTGTAAGGGTGGATGGATGGATGTTTGTTACTCTTTCACGCTAAAACTACTGAACGGATTGAGATGAAACTTTGCAATTAAATATCTTATGTATCAGAATAACACATAGGCTATTAATTATAAAAATAATGCGCAAATTTTCCATATTAAAACAATAAGTGTTAATTAAGTAGGAAAAATTCTGTCATCTGCGAGCTATTCTAGCGTGCGCTCCAAAAAATGTCAACAAAGAACTGTCGAATCGAACAATTGTTGCACAATCTGGTCCCACCTGCCCCTTTCTTCTATCGTACGGCTAGACAGACGCGACCAAAGCGCCACCCTTTTATGGTGGACATTCCGCGCATTAGAACCAAGCGTTTCGAATCCTCATTCCTCATACGAACAGCCAGAATGTGGAACGCTTTGCCTGGGTCTGTCTTCCCGCTAAAGTACAATGTGGGCGTCTTCAAATCCCGAGTAAATAGGTATCTTCTAGGTAAGCGTGCTACAACCTAGACCGCTTATCTGCTTTACAACAGGCAGTATGTGGTCAAACGCAAACCTATTCAGAATAAAAAAAAAAAAAATGTCAAATCTATTTTTTGTTCTTTTATTTTCCGTCTCCTTTATTAAGGTTGGTAAGGTAGGGCCTCGAAATATCATGCGGGCGAAGCCGCGGGCAAAGGCTAGTATTTAATAACACATTTGATTTAAATTAAGAAATCAAAATTCTCGGAATATACTGAATCTAACTATTGACTGTTCCAGCTGAAGCCTGGAGAAATCGTCTTCAACAGCAGCAACTCTCTCCATCTAGACCCTGAGCATTGGCCTGACCCACTGAAGTACGACCCAGACAGGTGGTCCGACGAAAACAAGCAGAACATCAAGCCGTTCACGTTCCAGCCCTTTGGATTGGGCCCGAGGAATTGTATAGGTATGATTTTTAACCTACTTCAAAAAAAGAGGTTGAGAACCTCCTTCGACTGCTTTTTGTGTTAATTGTTTGATCTATTTTGTGAACACTAGGACTGCATCGGTGGCTCAGTGGTTAGTGACCCTAGCTTCTGGGTTAAAGAGGCGTGGGTTCGATCTCCACTCAGGGTAAATATTTTTGTGATGAATATAAGTGTTTGCTCTGTGTCTGGGTGTTATTTAGTTACTATCTATCTATATAAGTATGTATTTAAAAATATGTATATGTAGTATATCAGTCTCTGGCAGCCATATCACAAGCTTTGCTTAGTTTGGGGTTAGAGACCGTGTGTAAAATGTCCCCCTAATATTTATTTACCAAACGCATATTATAAATCAATAATTTTTTTAAATGTCTTTCTGAGCTTCTAGCAGAAGCTACGCGTGACCAAAATGCTGATGTTTATTTAGTTCATGCTGGCAGCATTGCCGTTCAGCGTGGCAATGCTGCCAGCATGCTGGGCAAATGGGCTGGGATCAAACTCAATGTCGTCTGTAAAGTAAGCTACAAACTGTGCGAATCCACACTCCTCACCAGCACTGAAATATGAATTTTTGTTGCAACAACGACTTGTTTTGAGTTCACAAGCGCCATTAAGTTTGATTGCCGTCATAGCCCAGCAGATTGGCAAGTTGAAATCATGGAGGACTGATAAACGATGAGGGCTGAATGTTCTCGAGCGGAGATCACGTATCTGCAAGCGCAGCGTAGGACGTTCATCCACAAATTGGACGGATAACTTTATTAAGACTAAGACCGTAGCATCGCGCCGGATGCAAGCCGATACCAACCGGTCTTATTGGAGATCCATAGGGGAGGCCTATGGTGTTCAGCAGTAGACGTCCTATGGCTGATGGCTGGATTAAATTTGATTCAATCTAAAACAGTATCTATTTCTACCAACAGGCAGCAGATTTGCGATTCTGGAAGCAAAGGTGTTACTTTACTACCTGGTTTTGAATTTCAAGATATTGAGGTGTGAGAAGACGTCCTACCCCATCGAACTCATCAAATCCAGCTTCAACATGAAGGCTCTAGGAGGAACGTGGGTCAAATTTGAAGAGAGGAATTAAAAAAATAAATAATTTAAAATCACGAATCATTTTGATAGGTTTTGATTTCTTAATTCACGGGCAGGTGCCGTTATTAACCACAAACGCAGTAAAAGTGGAATTGATTTATAGTCACTAGTGGATAATCCAATTTGTTCAATCTAATTGAACATGTAGATATTACCAAATACAAGAAATGCTGAGAAGACTGGTCGCGCCCCAAATTCACCGGACTTCAACACCTTCGCGGCCAGCGCACGTGTGCTGACGGTGCGTCACACCAACACGTCACACAACGACGTTTCTTGTACGTAGATCATAAGTGTTTTAGTACCTATATAAGCTGTTTAGTTTTAATATAAAATTTATTACTACCGAAGACTGGTTCTAATTCGCCACCTCCGAGAATACCCCACCTGGAGCAGCCAAGAAGACCCGACTACCTGGAGCAGCAAGAAGAGCTCAGAGGGAAGCCGCCCGCCCAGCCAACCGGCTGTGACCAGAGGCTCTACCGCCCGCCCTCCACGAGGTTTCTGCCCGCCCTACGCTGAGCACTGCTCCGCCCGCCCGCCTTCCACGAGGTCACGTCCGCCCGCGACGAGCCGACCTCCGCCCTGACGCCGAGCGCTACAGAGAGCAGCCTCCGCGCACCGTCCAGAACTCCCGCTGGACCTAACCCTTTCCTTCCACTGTGGCATAAGACACCTTGTAGCCGTTGCCATCTGCATCGTTCACGTGAGCCTGCGTGAACGGCAGTGGAGTATCATTCCCTACGCACATTGCACGACGTGCGTTTCCCTAATACCTTCCCCCATTCCGCTTGTTGCCTTAGGTCGCCGGCAACAGGTTTTCCCGTACCTATCTGTATATATGTATATATCGTACTATGGTTAGGGCTAGGCATTATAGATAGGTAGGTAGGTTAGCTAGGGACCCAGTGGTGAGTATCCTCGTATAGGAGAGTAGGGGTCTCTAACTTAGCTAGGGAAACCGTAGGGAACAGGTAAGTATTGACTTGAGTAGGGACCTGTAGGGATAGGGTCCTGTAGAGAATCTATCAAAAGGTACTACTTTGACATTGTCATACTAGATCGTAGGGTAATGTTAGGTACTACTGATTGATAGGCACCCTCTTAGCAACTTGCAGTTTGACTGTTACAGTACTCTGAGCTCACGCTCTAGTGCTTTAATAGTTTCATCAGGCGTTTAGATAACTGCCAGTAGCCCATTGGCAGGTAGCTAAACGCTCTGAAGACTGTGAAGTCACAACCAACCTAGAGTAATACAGATTTACGACCTGCATTGCTCTGGGTTTTCCGTCAGGCGTTAGAGAATTTAGTAGTCGGCGACTATTATTTAACCTAACGCCTGGACACAATTATTAAACAATGACACTTTCATACATATTTTTCAGACTTTAAGTAGGAAGTATGTATAATGTTTTCCTCTGAAAGTGTAAAATGGATTCCAAGAAATTAATTGAGCCAAAGCTGAAAGATGTTTACTAAGTAACATAGATTATAGAAAACATAATTATCGATACCATGGGGAAGAAAGGTAGTAAAAGCCACTTTTGACGAAAAATACTAACACAGTCATTTTCAAAATTTCGCGCTCTGTCGTTCTGTATTTATAAAGTTTCTAAATTGTAAAATAATGTTTTGTACCCCCAGTATTTTATACGCCCTAAATAAGTTTAAAATAAAAATTATTGTGAGAGCAGGAAACAAATAACTGAGTTAAGAAATGACATTAAAAGTTACCAATGAAAGTCTAGTTTTCATGCCTTTGGTAAGGTTTATTTTCCTCCAGGCCTAATTATATTTACGAGGCAAATGATTAGCTAAGATAAATTAGCTGCCATATAAATATACTGCCTAACCACAAACGATTTAAACACGTACAATTTGTACTGTTATACATTAAGAACTGGTTCACTTAATTATTATGTACTGTGGGACTAATCGCGCCCTAGCAGCGGTGGAAATCAAAAAACATCAATTTCAACCGGGAATATCGGCGTCGTGGAATCCTGTTGTCAACAAATGTAAATCGCATAGTGTAGGTAGCAAGACATTATTAGATACCGTCAGTGTTGTGTCAGAGTGACAATTTTGCAAGTTCAAGTTGAATTGGCGGTACCAGCTGATTCACATTCCAGTCTACCCGTGACCACGACCGATGCAACTCAGCTGAAACTTCGGGATGATGAGGTATTTATCTCGTAATTTGAGTGCGCGATTAGTCCGTTTACTCCCTTAGTACTTAATAATAATGTGTTCAAATTGCGAAAGTTTAAAAACAACAACTGGTACACTATAGCACAAAACCGTCAAATCTGGGAAGATCGGGGGAGGCCTTCGCCCAACAGTGGGACACGACAGGCGAACAACAACAACACTTTGTAAGAATCTCCTTTGGCTGCAAAAATGATAGTTTTGGACGTCATACGGCATTTTTTTTTCTCAAATACAGCGAAGTAAATTAAGAAATTCTACATTGTATTATCGATTCTAAATAAAGTCATTCATTCATTCAAGTGAAGATACGGCAGTCTAACTTTTTTTAACACGCTTTTATTAGGTCGACCTGTATGTAACTATGTAATGGATCTAAGGTAACTACTTAATTTAACCATCTTCCAAGGGTCATAGCGTAATGAAAATTGGCAGCTGTATGTAGTTATGATGACAATACAATTATATGGTACTGTCAAACTGATCTGATGATGGAGCCGGAAGATATGAACTGGAACTTCATGATAGAAAATCGTATCATAGCTGTTTTGGATTTCTTAGAAAAGTCTTGTAATGAACTTTGGCCATAATTAGGTTTCAAGGTTTGATGAGCGTGTTTTTTAGTTTTTAAACTACATTCATTGATTATAAAACTGTTTACACGTTTTACCTCTGTTTAATACGCAGCCTAATTATTCAGACGATTGTTTACTTTAAGTATCTGATTGCTCTCACGATCTTGTCACCCACATACGAAGAATGGTTAATCTTTAATTTGAATAAATATTGATTTATTCCACTAAGAATAGAATACACCAATAAATAGCCAAGTTCGAGTAGGACTCGCGCACGAATGGTCCCGTACTGTATGGGCCCTTAAATTTTTATTTTTATTCAATTATTAATTATTGAAATGAATATATAACATATTAATACTACAACTAAATATACTGTGAATATTTCAAGCATCTACCTGTTACCATTATTAATATCGAGCGAAAAGCGGTTAAATTCAGGTTTGTTGCATGGGAGCACCCCTTAAATGTTAATTTTATTCTGTTTTTAGTATTTCTTGGAATAGCGGCAACAGAATTACATCATTGGTTGAAATTTTCACCAATAATGTAATTCTATTTATAACGGTTTATGAGATACAGCCTGGAGACAGACAGACAGACAGACGGACAGCGGAGTCGTAGTAATAGGGTCCCGTTTTTACCCTTTGGGTACGGAACCCCAAAAATGGTGAGACATGTCCAATTTATTTCTATTCATTCCGCTAGTTGATTGAGTCAGGCGTTATTTTGCGAAAGTTCTTCTTCAAATCTTTATTTCAAATAAATATTTAGTAAATATTTAGAATTTCCGGTCTGTTGTGTTGTAGGCAAATAGAGTTTGACGGCTGTATTCAATTAATTAATTTAATATCTAAAACAAAACTGGTAAATAAATGGTAAATAATGATGTAAATTTAAAAAAATCCGTTAAAAAAAATATTAATCAGGTATTTTCACTATTTCGTAATATTTTTTTAAAATTTAAAAATATTATTTGACTATCCAATTTATTTCGTCATTATGAAGATAATAATGACGAAATAAATCGGACATATGTCTCATTATCTTGATTGTAATCTATAGTTAGAATAAACAATATTTATCGTTTTGTTTATTTCAGATTATGGCTTTGTGATATCAGCACAGGTTTAAGTTATGAGCGATGTGAGATCATTTCAATTTTATTATATTTTGTCGCTTTAATTTCGCATTTCACTAGCTTTACCTATGATGACTAAGTTCGTATAGGCCGTGGCTAGCCCTGATGTCATGTTTACCTATGATGAAAAGTATCTATGACACTCCAATGTTTATATTATATTATTATTATCATCTTCAGCCTGTGATCACCCAATGTTGAGCAAACCCCTATCTTCTTGTACTATTAATATAAAAACTACATCCAAAAAAATCAAGTAGTACCGTCTATCTCTTGCTGATCGTTTATACCTAAGAATAACCAACGAACAATAACACAATTTCGGATGAATATTAATATGACAACGTACTTTTTAGCGCCTTACACCTTATCAATAAAATAAACGGTAAAAATTCATCGTTTTATTTTATTCGCTTAAATTAAGTCTGGATGGTTAGAAGAGTAGAGGACAGCCAAAAAAAAGCAAAAATGAGCTGGTAAAAGAAAATAAATAAACGAACTAATCTGCTTATCATCAAGCAGTGTGTGGTCAAACGCAAACCTATACGATATATTAAAAAAAAAAAAGTAAGTTTGTATAGGCCGGGTGGCTAGCCCAGATGTCAGAGTTTTTAATGCCGCCTGAAGTCTTCTGACATAACTAAACCACGGTAATTGTAGGTATCTTTGCAGTACTGCAACTCAGCCCTGCGGGGCAATTCTGTTAGCCGATCTCTTTACTGAAGTGATACGTTCTTGAACCTCTCTTGTTTTTTTTGACAGTTCCGACCGCGCAAAACTGTCAGAAAAACGAGACAAGTTCAAGAACGTGTCACCTTAGTAACGAGATCGGTTGAGAGAATTGCCCCGCTGATCTTGAAATAAATACCTAAAGCCCCGCGTGGCCAAGCAGTACGTAACACGCGCTAGGGTTGCCCGCCTGGTAGGTAAATCGCACGTTTACTGATTACAAACTCACACGTTCGTTCGTCACTACGGTTGGCGGCGCGTCCCTGCGACTGTTGTGTACCGAAATCCGAGGCAAGTAGGTATGATTCATGTTTGTATCAAGATAGAATACTGCATAGATATACCATTACCGTGACTAAACCGTTAAGACAAGCGAGACTTACATTTTAGCGTGTCATCTGAACCGCGGTAGCGCTTAGTTGGATAATGCCACCCGCGGTCCCCCACAAAGACTAACCGTGCGGAATATTGCTTAATTTCGGTGATCGCTGACTAACACAGTCAAACCATATTATTACATTATATTCTTTGATCAAACTACGCTATGGTCTAAGTACCGGCAAAGATCGACCTCCACCGATGTGATTACCAAATGAGATATATTTCTTTATCAATTGCCTATTATTTTGTTTATCAACACGACTATTATTGCTTGCCTGTCGAAAAAATAATAATCATGGCATTTTTTTATAACTTTAAAAATATTTCATGACTACTTCCACTTATTCTTGTACACCACCATGACAACGTAATACCAAAAAATTAATCTTTTAGAAAGTATAGTTTGAAACGGAACTGACGTCAACTGCAGTCGCCACGCCCCTTCGCGCCATGCTGTTGCCAGCCGCCATGTTGAAACTCAAGAGACAAAGGAGGGGAAAGTTATTTAAGCCGTGTTCAGCTATTTTTGCGCCCTATTCGTCCCCGAACCGTTCCTGAATAAACAAGCTGTTGCTACTCTGAGTGTTTCGTGTTTCATTGCGTTATACTCAGAAGTGGTCCATCCATCAGCCATAAGAAGTCCACTGCTGGACATAGGCCTCCCCTATGGATCTCCAATAAGACCGGTTGGAAGCGGCTTGCATCCAGCGCGATCCCGCGGTCTTAATGAGGTCATCCGTCCACCTTGTGGGTGGACGTCCTACGCTGCGCTTGCCGGTACGTGGTCTCCACTCGAGAACTTTTCGACCCCATCGGTCATCAGTCCTCCGCGCTATGTGGCCTGCCCATTGCCATTTCAACTTGCCAATCCGTTGGGCTATGTCGGTAACTTTGGTTCTTCTACGGATCTCCTCATTTCTGATTCGATCTCGCAGAGAGACTCCGAGCATAGCCCTCTCCATAGCTCGTTGGGCTACTTGGAGCTTACCAATAAGGCCCATAGTGAGAGACCACGTTTCTGTGCCATAAGTCATCACTGGCAACACACACTGGTCGAAAACTTTCGACTTGAGGCACTGAGGTATGTCGGACGAGAAGACGCTACGCAATTTTCCGAACGCTGCCCAGCCGAGTTGGATTCGGCGATTGGCCTCTTTCTTGAAGTCGGACCTACCTAACTGGACTACTTGTCCTAGGTAGACGTACGAGTCAACGACTTCAAGAACCGAGTTCCCAACAGAGATCGGGGTGGGTACAACATGGGAATTACACATAACTTTCGTCTTGTCCATGTTCATTTTAAGACCCACCTGTTGAGAAACCCGATTGAGGCCTTCGAGCATCGTGCTGAGCTCTTCCATCGATTTTGCCATGACTACTATATCGTCGGCAAACCGAAGGTGAGTGAGGTATTCGCCATTGACATTGATGCCGAATCCTTTCCATTCCAGGAGCTTGAAGGCGTTCTCCAAAGTAGCCGTAAACAGTTTCGGAGAAATTACGTCTCCCTGTCTTACGCCTCTTTTTAAAGGGATCGCCTTGGAGCTCTCTTCCTGTATTCGGACCGACATAGTGGCGTTATTATACAAGCACTTCAACACTTCGATGTACCGATAGTCAATACGGCATCGTTGGAGAGACTCGAGCACAGCCCAAGTCTCGACCGAATCAAAGGCTTTCTCATAGTCCACAAACGCTAAGCAAAGTGGCAAGTTATACTCTTCGGTCTTCTGTATAACCTGCCGTAGCGTATGAATGTGGTCCATGGTACTAAAGCCCTTTCGGAAACCGGCTTGTTCGGAAGGCTGGAAGTCATCAAGCCTGCGCTCAGAAGTGGTATATCTTGAAAAATACTTCTAAATCGTCTAAACCCACGTGCACAGCGTCAAAATCAGCAAATTATGAAAATTTCGGCCTACATGAAGCCCTGACCATCGAAGAAGACAAAATCACTACGCCGCCTGCGAGACCTGCTTTAGAAGAATCCACGGAAGAAATAAGCATCAAGACAAAAAAGCCACGCTGCTATTTTGAAGTAACATTCAGCAAGTGCAGAGCGGTGCGAGAAATAATGAGGTTAAAAGCGATGCAAGTTCAAGATGATCTACAAAGAAGACGAATAGGACATCGACATTCCATGACATCGATGAAGCTACTTTTAGAAGACGATTGCATCGGCGACATATTGAACAGCAAGAAAACGTATTCACCATTTTAAAACAACCGCCAGCAAAGTGAAGCCCTAACAGCACGTGTAACGAACGCTACTAAGTCGAATACTATTGCCAGAATCCACCTGTTGAACACAACCACGCGATGAGCAAAACAAGAATCTACAACTACCCTACGTAATGACGCTTCATGGTGTTCATGACGCTTCATGGTGTTCGCTAAGCTGACCAGTCTGCCCGCCTGCTGGTCTGCCTGCCTACCTGCCTGCCTGCCCGCCCGCCTGCCTGCCTGTCCTCCCGCCTGCCTGCCTGCCTGCCCGCCTGCCGGCCTGCCCACCTGCCTGCATAGCAGCCTACCCGTCGGCCCGTCTACGCTACCGCCACCAGCGTGCGTCAGCAAGGAGCCTCAGCCAGCAAATTAACCAGGTGTGTTCGTTTCTATCTGTCATTGTTTTCCCCTACGATAAGCCTATTTATGACTTTCGGTGCTACTGTTTTGAAAGGGTTGGAAGAAAAGAGCAGAAGCAAATTAATCAGTCTTTGGTGCATCGGCGTAGCATTTAGGTCAAACAGATCGATAATCTGAATAGTCATTATTTGTCTGCTATCATCTATATTTTGCGTAAGAAGTCAAGACATAATCGCACCGCATACATTGTCACATTTAGATCAACATAATTTTAATCAGGAGCAAATGAAAACGAAATACGTACACTTTTGCATACCTTCATTTTAGTTGAGAAACGTTCGACACGGTCTTTGGATATGTGACCGCAAGCAGCAATTACAACTGAGCGCTACCGTGGCTCGGAAGACAAAATAAATTATAGGCCTTGGTTGCATTAACCGATTAGCTAGCATGTTAGAGGCCTTCAGGCAGCTTATAAACTCTGACACCTGGGCTAGCCACCCAGCCTATACAAGCTTACTTATTTTAGTTTCAAAACTGCAGCATTCAGATAACAGAATTACGAAACAAACATTTTGGTTGTAATTGTGAACATATTTTTATTTGTGGGTAGTTGCACGTCCCGCAATTCGTTGTAATAGGAAACAAGTCTGAAATCTTTAGTGTTTAGTTCGCGGGTAGATGGAAAAATCAGTATTGCTAATCATAACTAATGCAAGCATTGTCGGCAATGCATGTTCAACAAAAGACATTTCTCGAGTATAGCAAAACTGTTCGTTTAGTATGCATTTTTGTGATAACGGTACTTGAGCGTTCGTTGATAGACTATCGTGTTGTTTTAGTTGTGTTCTGCTATTCTTTTTTAGCTCATTTCGCGATTTGTTGTAGCTAGCTATAATGATACTGTAAGCACGGTACTAACATACGTGTTTCGTGACTTGCATCAGAATCGAAGATCGTAATTTTCAAAGCCGATATTTGTTGTGAGTAGCATTTGTTTAAGATAATGCCAAACTATAGATGCATTAAACAGTAACTTACGTTTTTCCTGTCATTTATCAGGTCTATCAGATTATAGCAAACATATTCACGGAACTTTTCAGATTTTTAACAGCCGCATAATATTTGGTTTTTACAATTTGGCCGCTGAAACGCCGATCTTTTAAAATATTTAAGTAAGCATCTACCTACGTACTCGCAGTAATTGACCGTAAGATAATCTAGTATTTAAACGGCAGTAAGCAAGTCTTTCAGTATGCCAAAATGGAAGCATTATTTTTGTATTTTATTAACAATTCATGTTTATGCAATATTTCGGGGCTCTTATAATAACAAAGTTACTGAATGTTTTAAACCAGTTGCTTTCAGCGGTAGCTTAAATAGTAAACGTATTGTAGGGTGCCGTTAATTTTTACAGCAATGGGAGGAAACGCTTACAAGATGGTACGTAAAATAAATTTAACGCCAGTGCCCCATTTATGTTAGAGCTTGTAGTTTAAAGAAAGCGCAGTCTTGATAGTTCATTGTCTATGTTAGTCTCAAAACTATATAGTGCATATATTAGATGCGTTTGAAAAGGATTAATAGTATATTTAGGGCAAATGATGTGGACCGTGCTAAGCCTTAATTCATAATCTTAATGTCAAAGGGACTATCAGCCTAGATATATTTAAAACCCTGATTACAGTGTTGCCATTGTTGTACAGATAGCCTTTAGCCATTTAGTCTCGTTTAACTAAACCAAGCGTATCTTGTGCAAATACTCTTTAGTGATGACCGACCAACCGGGAACCGGTTGAACAGCCAGCCAAACCATCTAGCCTAATTTATGCCAAAGCCAAGAGTGCCAAAGTTATGACAATTGTGCCGAAGCTGAGATTGTTGTGTTGAAGCTGCGAACATTGCAGGAAAGCCTTGATCGATAATTATTATAGCTTGTTAATGCGAGTGCTCTTGACGGTGCAAAATGTCCTGATTATGTAAGGAGCCTTGACGACGCAAGGAGCCTTGTTCACACAAGGAACCTTGACGACGCTAGGAGCCTTGACGATACAAGGAACTTTGACGACGCAAGTAGCCTTAATAAAAGCAAGCAACCTTAATAATGCCAGCCAAAAGACAGACAATAGCCCGATAGTGTTGTGAGCCCATATTGTATGATTAGTCCCTATATAATGTTGTTAGCCCTCTTGTAATATTGACCTCGAGTGTCATAAGGCTCATGTGTTTTTAGCCCATGCCGATATAATGACATTACCCCTATTTTTCATGAGCCGTGATCATGTTAGTAGCTGAGATCGTGCCATTTGCCCTAAGCTTAGCAGTAATCAGTAGTGTTAGTAGCTCTAGTAACGCAGAATAGTGCCAGTAATACCGATAATGCCTTTAGTTTTAATAGCATAAGCAGCTATCAGTGTCAGTAACTTATAACAGTAGACAATAGGTTCGGACATAAGCCTCGCTGTGCCAGTGCAAACTGCTATAATTATACCTAATAGAAGGCCATGAATGACCAAATACTTGGTTCTGGATATTCATTGAGTAATCCACGGCGGCCTTGTAGTGCTGTGCCTAGTAACTGCAGATTTTGCTATTATTTGCAGCACTAGGAACAAGTAGCTTTTTAAATGCCTTGAAATGTCAGTATTTAGCCTAAAAATGTTGTTTTCGAGAAAACTTAGACGTGTTGTTTGTTTCCATTGCGGGAGCAATGGTAATTTCCAGGATGGCCGATGAAACGGAACTGACGTCAACTGCAGTCGCCACGCCCCTTCGCGCCATGCTGTTGCCAGCCGCCATGTTGAAACTCAAGAGACAAAGGAGGGGAAAGTTATTTAAGCCGTGTTCAGCTATTTTTGCGCCCTATTCGTCCCCGAACCGTTCCTGAATAAACAAGCTGTTGCTACTCTGAGTGTTTCGTGTTTCATTGCGTTATAAGTTACATTTTTTTGCGCTTGCCTCCCTGACTATTTAGCGATCGTGCCTCTCTATTGCTTGTTCAACGCTCTAGCTTGTCAGCTCAGGCGAAACGTAACAATGAGTCATGCTATTCTGTTCGTATAGCCGGTTTTCATCGATTTATAACACTATATCACGTCAAAAACTCATGATTTGGACCACACAAATACCTAGCTATAACCCAATAAAAGACACTTCAATTGTAGTTGGTTTCATTAAGTGCACCTGATTAGTTTAACGCCACTATCCTCACAGTAAACATGATTGTCGAAATACTGATATTTCTAATAACAACACTAGTGATTTACCTCTGGTACACCTACAAACGCGTAGAGAACTGGTTCGAAGAGAGAAATGTGAAGTATGTGCCCGGATGGCCAATTTTCGGCAACAGTTTGCAGAGTACTCTGCAAAAAGAACATGTTTTTTACGATGTCGATAGAGTTTATAAAGCTTTTCCTAAAGAAAGGTATGTCAGACTTATTTTTAAACCGACCGACTGCAAACCACTGAGTGTGAGTTTTGTCTTAAACATGACGCGTTCTACGGCGAGCGCGTAACCATGTAATTTGTATGAAGACAGTACAGTTCAAAAACGCGCCGCTAGTGGCGCTGTACATTTCTTCATACAAATTACGTGCTTACGCGCTCGCCGTAGAGCGCGTCATGTCTACGACAAAACTCACACTCAGCATACAGGGATGTTACAAATATTCGCATCCGCATCCACAATTGCGGAACTTCTGCATCAATTTAGACATCTTCATCTGCATCCGCGTCATTATTAATGCGGATACAGATGAGGCATGATTGCTTACTTAGCGTACTTAAAAAAAGTTAGCGTAGGTGAAAATCCTCTTAAATAGTGGAGCGTTGACCGATAGGAATTTAATCTATTATCCCTGATTTTATCGGCACCTAGAGCCAGTGTTTCAAGCAAACAATTCTTATTCAGTAGCGTGGATTTATATAACTTTAGTCTATGTGTTATTCTGATGTAAAAAATATTGCAAAGTTTCATCTCAATCCGCTCAGTAATTTTTTCGTGAAAGAGGAACAAACATCCATACATACAAACTTTCGCTTTTCTAATATTTAGTGGGATAATAAGTTATGTAGTAACTAGCGTCGCCACTAGTACTATTAACAGTTCCATGTTGGAACTACTGTTAAAAATTTACAACACCAGTTCGATTTAAAATTGATCTCGAAATAATAGAACTAGTGTTGTTTTGTTCTGTTACATCGCGCTTGACAGAAGGGGAGGAATTAAATTAAAGATTTTTATACTTTTAACAACGTCTATTCTCTTCAATAGCGTAGGGCGAACTGCCTACAAAACATCTCATTAGTTAACACATACTAAGTACTACTATATTCTATGGTATTAGCTACTTTTCATACAAACTATTAAGTATCTACGGTGTAGGACCCTTTCAGCAGTAACTATCAGGTATTCTACGGCAAGAGGCGCTAACACGCTCGAGCCCCAAGACACAAACCACGTGCTTAGTTTGGGGTTCACTGCACCACTGTATACTTGCTTTACTCGTACCATGAATTCACTCAGCTTTATCTCACAACTATGGTATTAAACATAATTGTAAATGTGTATTTCATTGTAAAGTTTCTAGTAAATAAACTTTCTTTCTTTCTTTTGAGTTTACACTAGTACCATTCACATTTCCTTGACGGAACTACGCACTGATAATGATGTTTAACACCAATGCCATTTTTGTAGCAAAATCTACGTACTCTACGATCTATCTGATCTACGAGCTCAGTACCTTCGTGCAATCGCACAGAATATGTGTAAGTTTACAGCACAGGTTACGACATAGTTCTGTAGGCATGGAATCCTACAGAAACGCGAAAGTTTGTGAGTATGTATGGATGTTTGTTGCTCTTTCACGAACAAACGGCTGAACCGATTTAGATGAAATTTGGTATGGAGGTAGCTTTACCTTGAATTAACACATAGGCTACTTTTGATCTTGCGCTAACGCGGGTAACACCGCGGAGTGCAGCTAGTATGTTTATGTAGTGTATGTCCCATCTAATCGCTAAAAATTATGTTATCTTGGTCGCACGTGATATCTATTTGGTGTAAAATGAATAATGAAAAAATTGCGTAATTTGCGTAAGAACGATTAGCACATTCTGTCTGACATGTGCTAATACCTACTAGGATTAAATGTAGATAAGGTTCGCACGTTTTTAGGGTTCCGTGCCCAAAGGGTAAAAACGGGACCCTATTACTAAGACTCCGCTGTCCGTCCGTCTGTCTGTCTGTCAATTACCAGGCTGTATCTCATGAATGGTGATAGCCAGAAAGTTGAAAATTTCAAAGATGACGTTTTACTGTCGTCGCTATAGTAATAAATACTAAAAACAAATAAAAATAAATATTAAAGAAGTCTCCCATACAACAAATCTGATTTTTTTGCCGTTTTTCGCTCAATATTAGTAACGGTAACAGGTAGATGCTTGAAATCTTCACAGAATACAAAGTTGTATATTTCCTTCAAACATAAATAATTAAAATAAAATATTTTAAAGGGGGCTTCCATACAATACGGAGCCCTTCGTGCGCGAGTCCAACTCGCATTTGGCCGATTATTTGTTTACTTTCGCACCTTTGTATTGTTGAATAATTTATTGAAATACACGAATGGCTTTCATAGACTAACTTTTATTTCAATTGCATAACCTACCCTACATAGCTACATACAATTAGCATCTATCTACCAACATTATTTTCTTACATACTTACCACATAAATACATTGACATTTACTCGTATTTCTAGATATGTGGGATTTATTGACGGCCCAAGACCAGCCTTGATGATCCGAGATCCGGAACTCATCAAGCTGATCACGGTGAAGGATTTCGACCATTTCGTCGATCACAAGGGTTTCTTCTCTGACCACATCGAACCTCTTTTTGGAAACAGCCTGTTTAATATGAAAGGTAATGTGTATGTAAGGTGCTGCTTTACAAGGAGCATGGATTTGTGAACTTGTTTATCTTTTTTTTTTTAATTACTGTTGCACAGACTCCAGGGTCGTTGCCCTTTGTTAAGTTTGTTTACATTTAATTGATTGCGGCTATACAATGGAGATGGGTTAGTTTAAATCTAAGCCTAAGTAGTTTCGGTGCATTGCGTGAACGCCACGAGCAAACCAGCGACTCTCAAGTAGCTCCCGATCACAAATGTGACGCATGTGCCAGGCATTGCTCTCCTCGACTGTATTTGAGGGAAGAGAACGACCCGACACACGACGCCGCCGCAAGAAGGAGCCTTCGATGGCGAGCATGAATGCTCAGGGCATGCACGCAATGCTAATTTCTAGATATTACACATAAACTTGTATATTTATCATCAGAATCATTTTTTAGTCGATGCTATCTACTCGTATCTAGCTCTGTTGGCGCGGTGACCCAGTATGTGTATTGGTCTCTGATGTTACGGAGACTGGCACAAACTCACGATAGAGTCGACTGACGGATCCGTTTCGATCCTCAGTGAGTTTGTGCCGGTCTTACACCTCAATTTCAAGCAATTCTAGTTACGTTATCTCTCCACCTATAACTAGAACTTCGAGGTTTATTGAATAAGAATCCTGTAAAATAGAGGATTGGTCTAAGTTCAGCAGTAGGCTATTATAGACTAACCATAAAAGGTTTTAAATACTATGTGAGACAAATTGTGTTTTGAAAAGTCCCGGTGGGTCGATCCATTACCGGATCCTATAAATCCTTTGCACTTATAATTACCCGTGGTTATATAGATCCTTTGCAGTGATAATTACCAGTGGTCCTATAGATCATTTGCACTGATTATTACTCGTGGTCCTATAGATCCTTTGCACTCATAATTACCCGTGGTCCTATAGATCCTTTGCACTAATTTTTCGGTTTCAAAGAACAGTAAAGTTCCAAAGAGATGATTAATTTTGTAAACAGTAGGTATGCCTGTAATACCCATGATTTTTGAATAGTAAAACACTACCTTTATTCCTAATTAATTATTTACAGGTGAGAAATGGCGTGCCATGAGAAATACACTAAGCCCCGCTTTCACCGGATCCAAGATGAAATACATGATGCCGTTCATGATGGATATTACTAAGAACCATGTGCAATATCTAAAAGGTAATATTCTTCTTTTGACTACAATTAAGTTTACTTAATTTTATTTGGCTCAACGCATAAGCATTGCCATTCAGCGTGGCAATACTGCCAGCATGCTGGGCACGCTGCCAACTGGCAGTGGGCGCCAGCATTTGGATTATCTTTAGACCTTTATAGGTCTGTGGATGATCCAATCCTTTTTATGTCGTAGTAGTGTAGTTTTGTTGTAGTTAATAAAAGCACTTTTGCCCGGTAAAAAAATAATAAGTACATTAATTTAGTGCAAGTTTGATGTTACAGGTATAAAGCAGAGTTTCATACTCAAAACTTTATAGGATTAATAATTTGGTTGCCATGTTTGGTTGCCCTTACACTAATTATGGTCTCGCTACGCTTGAATAAATAGCGCCGTCATACATGGAAAATGTGGCAATTTACAGTGCGCCAGAACAGTCACAGAGACCAACAGACAACAGAGGTTTGGCTTATCGGGCCAGTCCCATTGTAGGTTGTGTATGACGTGGACCCATTGTGGACCTCAGAGTGGACGTAACGAAAGTTTTATAAACTTATCAACTTTTCAAACGCACAATTAGACAATATTTTTTGATGGCCTCTTATTACCTAACCATAAATAGAGCCTATTATCGAAAACGAAAATACTATGATGAACTTAAAACTGAAGAAGTTATAAGATTTTTAATTTTCTTGATAGATACAGACTATGACGTCACTGCCCGCAAATGTAATACCTACATTTAATTTTGTCATACTATGTTATGCCTTGTGGATGGGGACAAGTCATCCCCTCTTAATCCCTACCAAAATCTTTATGAGCTTATATTTCTGAACTTGATAAGCCAATTTCAAATTATTTATATTATTTATTACTTCATTAATAATAGCTACTCGTAGCTTAATTCACTAATCCTAATACTTTTAAGTATTTTAATACCAGTCAACTACCCTATTCCATAATAAGTTTCCGCATTTACGAAGGTATTGGTTTCTTTCTTAGATTTTGTTAGATAGTGCGGTATTTAGTCGAACCTAGCGAGACCAGTCATATAGTCATTTATTCATAACACCATTTGTTGCAAGTCAAGAAGTAAACATTGCATTAAGGCAATATAAAATATAGCGGATTTGCGTTTTTATGAAAATTTCGTAATTTTTCGCAGATAAACATCCTATAACTTTCACAGTTTATGAATTTATTCCATTATCTTTACTGGTTGTTATTAACCAATCCTTACGACATACGATGATTACATTTAGAAACAAATTAAAATTATTTTTCTATAAGAAAAAAGAGGCGGAGAGTTAGGGAACCCAAAAAGTGGCAAAATCTACGGCCTGACCCGTATGTCGTTTTTTTTTGTGTATGTTCATCGATAATTTCGCCAATTGTGAACCGAATCGAAAATTCTTTTTTAGTTTGAAAGTGTATACTCCCGAGGTGGTCCCATTTAAATTTTACAGAAATCGGCTGAGCCGTTTTCGAAAAAACCAGCAATAATGTAAGCAATTCGAGCGAACTATCCGAATTTTGTACACGATGAACATCGATAATTTCGCCAATTGTGAACCGAATCGAAAAATTCTTGTTTAGTTCCAAAGGGTATGTTTCCAAGGTGGTCCCATTTAAATTTCACAGAAATTGGCTGAGCCGTTTTTGATAAATCCACAATAATGCAAACAATTTGAGCGAAATATTCGAATTTAATACACGATGGAAGGCGGTTTTGCCAAAAAAATAATTATTTTCATCGTCTTATTGCATTTACTTCATTTTATAACGTGTTTTTTTTTTTAATTTACGATTATCTTTTTCAGAGAACCAAAGTGAAGATATAGACGTAGAAGACCTCGTAAAACGATACACAACTGATGTTATAGCTTCGACAAGCTTTGGATTTGAAGTCAATTCCCTCAAGGACAAGGATAATGAGTTTTTCAAAATGGCGCAGAGTGTTTTAAATTTTAATATCCGGCAAATAGCTATATTAATTTTGGACGATTCGTTTCCGTCTTTATCAAAGGTTCGTGGTATTTTTAATAGTATTTACAAATATTTACTTGATTGCGTTACTGAATACTCTGTCGTCCTTCAAAGGTCTTTGAGTTCTGTGAGGTCTATGCTATGAACTATGGTGTGAGGAAGCCCCCTAGCACTATCTTCAGCTGTGGATAATAATTTATGGCTGATAAAGATAAATGTAGGTTTGGGATGGCTCTGCCAAGTTCCAGTTGGAGGCTTTAGAGTCCATTCAAAGGTTAACCAGGAGGCTGATAGGCAACGAAACTTTTTTTTTTTTTTTTGAACCCTGCGCGCGCAGCGGCGCCAAGTGCGCGCTCGCTCCTGATTGGCCGCCCTGCGCGCGCAGCGGCGCCAAGTGCGCGCTCGCTCCTGATTGGCCACCCTGCGCGCGCAGCGGCGCCAAGTGCGCGCTCGCTCCTGATTGGCCGCCCTGCGCGCGCAGCGGCGCCGAGTGCGCGCTCGCTCCTGATTGGCCGCCCTGCGCGAGCAGCGGCGCCAAGTGCGCGCTCGCTCCTGATTGGCCACCCTGCGCGCGCAGCGGCGCCAAGTGCGCGCTCGCTCCTGATTGGCCGCCCTGCGTGCGCAGCGGCGCCAAGTGCGCGCTCGCTCCTGATTGGCCACCCTGCGCGCACAGCGGCGCCAAGTGCGCGCTCGCTCCTGATTGGCCGCCCTGCGCGCGCAGCGGCGCCGAGTGCGCGCTCGCTCCTGATTGGCCGCCCTGCGCGCGCAGCGGCGCCGAGTGCGCGCTCGCTCCTGATTGGCCGCCCTGCGCGCGCAGCGGCGCCGAGTGCGCGCTCGCTCCTGATTGGCCGCCCTGCGCGCGCAGCGGCGCCAAGTGCGCGCTCGCTCCTGATTGGCCGCCCTGCGCGCGCAGCGGCGCCGAGTGCGCGCTCGCTCCTGATTGGCCGCCCTGCGCGCGCAGCGGCGCCAAGTGCGCGCTCGCTCCTGATTGGCCGCCCTGCGCGCGCAGCGGCGCCAAGTGCGCGCTCGCTCCTGATTGGCCGCCCTGCGCGCGCAGCGGCGCCGAGTGCGCGCTCGCTCCTGATTGGCCGCCCTGCGCGCGCAGCGGCGCCGAGTGCGCGCTCGCTCCTGATTGGCCGCCCTGCGCGCGCAGCGGCGCCGAGTGCGCGCTCGCTCCTGATTGGCCGCCCTGCGCGCGCAGCGGCGCCGAGTGCGCGCTCGCTCCTGTTTGGCCGCCCTGCGCGCGCAGCGGCGCCGAGTGCGCGCTCGCTCCTGATTGGCCGCCCTGCGCGCGCAGCGGCGCCGAGTGCGCGCTCGCTCCTGATTGGCCGCCCTGCGCGCGCAGCGGCGCCGAGTGCGCGCTCGCTCCTGTTTGGCCGCCCTGCGCGCGCAGCGGCGCCGAGTGCGCGCTCGCTCCTGATTGGCCGCCCTGCGCGCGCAGCGGCGCCGAGTGCGCGCTCGCTCCTGATTGGCCGCCCTGCGCGCGCAGCGGCGCCGAGTGCGCGCTCGCTCCTGATTGGCCGCCCTGCGCGCGCAGCGGCGCCGAGTGCGCGCTCGCTCCTGATTGGCCGCCCTGCGCGCGCAGCGGCGCCGAGTGCGCGCTCGCTCCTGATTGGCCGCCCTGCGCGCGCAGCGGCGCCGAGTGCGCGCTCGCTCCTGATATAAATATTCTTTCATCATTATACAGCTAAGATGACAGATAATGCGATTTAATTTGATTCTTAAAAATATTCAGCGATGGGGCACATATAGCTGTATGATTCAGCCTTTACGTGTGAACGTACGTATGTGTGTGTAAAGTGCACACAGTTCAATAACCCATCATAGTGTATTGTACACTTTATCATTATGAAACTTTGGCGTACTTTACCTAAATGATAAAATTTACGATTTACAACGCCGCTTACGCCAAAGTTTCATAACAACACAAAAATTATTTATTTCTTTATTTAAGTAACAACATGAGTCAAATCACCCTTCGTGGGTAGGCCTACGTCCTGCAGTGGACTATTAAAAAGGCTGGTACAGCACAGTACATGAGACAAATAGTCATTGTTGTTGGATGTTACAATACAAGTAAAAGTATTTAACTGAAAAATTAATTTCAGATGTTAGGCCTCAAAGTACACCCTGAAAAAGTTTATACATTTTTCAATGACATCATAGAAAAAACCGTTAGCTACAGAAAAGCTAACAACGTGTCACGTTCCGACATGCTTCAACTGTTAATGGAAACGCCCATTGGTAAGTTATTTGTTATGTGATTTTTGTGCTATCCTATGATATTTTATATTTCCGCAATAAAAAGTAGCCTATGTCACATTCTAAGTACAACCCGGTCAGAATATCTGTGCACCTCGCTGGAATGCGGCGCCTCTCCCGCTTCCCCTGTCACCTCTCCGCGCACTCCCCGGTGCGACAGTACGGTTAGCATCTTCGTTGCCGATACACGTCCCGATAATAATTTACGTCTGGACGGTATACTAGACGTCCGGTAATGTATATACGTCCCGATAATTCGATATGACGTCACGAAGTCAGGTGCACAGATATTGTGACCGGGTTGTATGTCCATGCCAAAAATCAAGTCAATCCGTTACTCCGTAGCTGCGTGAAAGAGGAACTCATTGTCACGTTCCGCCTGAGTTGAGCGTGCAAGCGAGAGCGTGTAACAAGCGATAGAGAGGCACGATCGGCCTAAACCTTCGGCTTGTGACGCATATAAATAAAAATAAATAAAATATAAATAAAAAATATTTATTAGGTATTACAACAAGTGGAGGTACTTACAAAATATTTGGACCTTACACTAGGTCTCGTAAGAGCCTGTATAGCAGGGTACAATTTTTTATTGTTCCTTTGACCGCTTAAGTAACCTAAATTAAGTCTAATACATTTGAACACAGATTTCTAAGCTACATTTTGAAATATGACGTTATTACGTATAATTATCCTCTGTAAACCGACGTTCCACACAACCATTTTTTACAAGCTTTTATTTAGTTTCATCTGTCGCCTTGTCTGTAATCAAATCTTGCAAGTAAAATTTAACCCACTTCGCGGTTTCCGATTGAGCTGAAAGTTTGCATACATGTGTAAATCGCGTGACAATGCAATATTATGATGACATAGTGCTGATCTGATGATGGAGGTGGAAGGTGGCCAAAGGAACTTTGTAATGAAACAACACAATCTTATCTAATTTGGGCTCATTTGAATCGTCTTGACGAGTAATTTGTCTTTCAATGGTAACCAGGGTCTGATGAGGTGTTCCTAGAAACTCTATAACTGTACCAGCCTTTCAATAGTCCACTGCAGGACGTAGGCCTACCCACGAAGGGTGATTGGGCTATATCCACCACGCTGGCCCAGTGCGGGTTGGTGGATTCACATATGCCATCGAATTTCTTCTCCGGACGTATGCGATTGCCTCACGACATTTTCCTTCACCGGGAAGCCAGTGATGTGAAATTCCGTACATCCAAAGAACTCATTTGTACGGGACCGGGATTTGAACCCACGACCTCACGATTGTAAGGCGGGTGTCAGTACCACTAGACAACCACGGCTTAGAAACTCTGTAACGAAACGACGCAAACCTATCGAGTTTCGGCTCGTTTGATTCGTATTGGCGAGTACTTGCTCAGTAAGAGCTTGTTTAAAAAAAAAGGTATTTTTTTTAATAATTCTTGTTTTTCCTCAGATTGGACACCATTCCAGCTATGTGCACAAGCTTTTATCTTCTTTGTTGCTGGGTTCGAGACTTCAGCTTCACTCATAACTATGTCCATCCACGAGCTATGTTTGAACCCTGATATCCAGGAAAAATTGTACGACGAGATCAGATCTTTTCATGAGAAAAATAAAGAGCTTTCCAGCGATGGATTGAGTTCCTTGAAATACCTCGACTGTATTATTAACGGTATGTTCAAAATAAGCAACTTAATATCTCGGCAGCATAGACGAATAATGAGATTAAGCTATAGTTTCTATTGATTAAACTATAGCTTAATCTTATTATTGGAAAGTTCTAAAAATAGGAAAGAACACTAGGAAAGACGTCCGCCCAAAATGTGAGCACAAAATCTTCACATAATTCAGGGTCCCTTCGGTTACAAGCTTAAATTTTTTTTTTTTTAAATCTGTAGGAATGGCACTAAGAGTAAATTAATATAGGTTTATAAGTGGATTACTGGACGTCCTACAGCTGGACGCGACGCGTGACCAAAATGCTGGTGTTTATTTGGCTCAACGTATAAGCATTGCCATTCAGCGTGGCGATGCTGCCAGCATGCTGGGCACGCTGCCCACTGACCGTGGGCTTGAGCATTTTGATTATCTTTAGACCTTCAAGGGTCTGTGGATGATCCAAGTGCTTGTTATATTATTTATGTAAAAGTAGTTTATGTAGTTTAAGATTAAGTAAGTCTTGTGTATATAGTGGTAGTTAATGAAAGCACTTGCCCTATGAAAATTAAATAAAAAATGATAATGGATATCCGAATATGAGAATTGCTTGTGATGGTTTAAAATATTAATACTTAATTTCAAATCTGCACAACATATTTATTTTTCTATTTCTTCTTGTCTTCTAATTTTTATTTTATTTGTGTTCAACATAGGTAAAAGCAAAAACCTAAATAAGTCCTCTACAAAATATTGTTCCCTGAGTAGGAACTAGTTTCCAAAACACGGGTTCCCTACACCCAGTTTGGCAGCTAAAGCCTCCGAAAACTTGATGTGCTTTCATTAAATAAATTTTCTAATTCGAATTAGAAATGAAATGAAAAATTTTAAATTCTGCCAATCAGGCAGAATTTAAAATTTTTCATTCTATTAAGTATACAGGGTTATTCCTAATCAATTACTTATTGATTTATTATTATTCTGTACATCAAAACTAACAACTTTAGTTCTACGACTTTTCAAAACTTAAAAACTAGATGATTAAACAGGAATAACCCTGTATATTGCTTTTGAATTTTGGAGTATCCGCTACTTTAGTAAGCAGTTGCACTGTCCATTGTAAGGCGTAACCATCTTAAGCTGCTTTAAGCCGACCAAATGTATAGCGCTCAAAGCGTAGTTTGACTAGTTGTTCTTTAAGATCGTCAAAGTAAAGCAACGTTTACCACAGTCAGTCTTCGGATGGGTGACCGTTAGTGGCATTTACAACTGAGCACTACCGTGGCTCGGTCGTTTTACCCGTTTAGCCATGTATGTATATGGCTTAAAAATTCTGACACCAGGGCTAGCCACCGCCAAGCGGCCTATACGAATTTACTTAGCCCATGAAATGATTAGATTTTTTTAACGCGAAAAATTCTGCGCTTGACCACCAACTCGCCTGATGGTAAGCGACGTTGTGTTCGAAGATGAAGCACGCAGACCTAGAAGATACCTATTCACTCTGACCTTGAAAAGAAAAAGCTTGAAAAATTTAGATTGTAAGCCTTGAAAGCTTTAGATTGTATCTCTTAGGAAACAGGGAAGCAGGAAGACTGTTCCATTCCCTGGCGGTACGAATCAGAAAAGTTGAGTTAAACCGCTTCTAATACTGCCATTTTAAGTACTTCAGTAAGAAGCTTGCTAAATTGTTGCTTTTTATAAGTTCATCAATGTATTTTTCAGAAACCCTTCGAAGATGGTCTCCTTCTCTAATATTAGACCGAAAATGTACAAAGACTTACGTTTTGCCACCACCGGCTGAAGGTGGAAAACCTGTTACTGTAAGTATTTTTACATCTTAATATTACAAACAAGTGAAGTAACAATGTTTTATTTATTAATTTTTTAAATTCAATTATTAATTCAATAATTGGCCAAGTGAGAGTTGAACTCGCGCATGAAGGGTTCCGCACCGTATAGAAGCCCCCTTAGTATATTTTATTTTAATTTCTTAGTTATTTTTTTTAAAAAGAATATATAGGTAGGTTCCACTTAGTATTTCAAGCATCTTCCTGTTGCCGTTATTAATATCGAGCAAAAAAACACGTTAATTGTATGGGAGCCTCCCTTGAATATTTATTTTATTCCAATTCATTTATTTATTTTTAACTTAATATTCTGTGAATATTTCAAGCATCCACCTGTCACCGTTATTTTTAGTGTTTGTTGTTATAGCAGCAACAGAAATACGTCATCAGTGAAAATTAGAACGTTCTAAGTATTACGCTTTATGGGATACAGCCTAGTGACAGACGGACAGCGGAGTCTTAGTAATAGGGTCCCGTTTTTACCCTTTGGGTACGGAGCCTTAAAAACCGACAGCAAAATATCAACAAATATTCAACGTTCTACAAAGAATTAAAATGGTTATAATTATTTCTAATTAAATTAATTTAAGAACATGACGTACCTACGTACATACGTACGTACTTACGTGTACGAGTATTTATGTTATTTCTTTTTAATTTCCTTGATCATATTGATACGCTACTCTTAATACTCGTATTACTTAAACAAAAAATTAAAGTCCTTACAATTCGGCGCCAAAAATACGCAATTTTATTTTTTAAAAACCTTTTTTAAATACTTAAGAACACTTATGTTTTTGAGACGAATCTAACGATATCTATTGTCGAAATCCATTCAGCCTTTTCAAAGATACGTGGTAATAAAAAAATACAAACATACAACATATAGGTAGGTGCACGGAAAAAACAATACCCTTCCTAAGCAGTCGGGTAAAAACAACAAAAAGAATTTCGAAATCTCAACCTTATTATGTCGTTGTATCAGTCATTGGATGTCCACTGCTACACATAGGCATTCCCTATAGATCTCTAATAAGACCGGTTGAGTGTGGCTCGCATTCAGTGCGATCCAGATTTTGTTGAGGCTTAGAATTTGTGCAAAAAGAGAAGCATCATGGGTGAGGTCGCCCATGTGCCATTTTACTAATTTTGTTACGTTGACAACTGCTCGGTCATAGCTAACACAACTAAAAGTGTTTGATACTTGGTAGACACCGATTCGGTTTTCATCAGTACTCGCGTCTACTAAGAATAGTCGGTACCTTGGCTGCTGATTAAAATCTTATGTTAGTTCACCGTAACGCCATGACGGTTACATACTCTGCCTTATTTATTTCTAATAATTTTCCAGCTTCAACCAGGTGACGTGGTAATGAACAGCAGCAACTCTGTCCACTTGGATCCAGAATACTGGCCCGATCCGCTGAAGTACGACCCAGAGAGATGGTCCGACAAAAACAAGCATAACATCAAGCCGTGTACATTCACGCCCTTTGGGTTGGGCCCGAGGGTTTGTATAGGTAAGAAATTAATGCTCTTTTCAGCATTAAGGCCAGGACTCCACCAAAGCGGAGACGAGACGAGCGGAGAGGAGATGTTTTTTAAACAACTAATAAAATTGTGTTATTGACACATCACCTCTCCGCTCAGCTTCAGTGGAGATCGCAGTGCGGAGATGTGTAATATTTTGTATGGCGCGATGGAAACGGAGATTTGCGCGGACGACGCGCTTTGGAGACGAGAGAGAGATGGTGGAGTCCCGGCCTGTGGTGAAGACCATTATCTTCACCACAGAACAGCACAACTTCTCTCTCTTCTGTGCAATTATCTTGAAATGAGGCTCCGCATGGCAGATTGAAATGGATACCGTCTGCCAACGCCGCTTACAGACCACGTGATTTTGTTTAGCGCTTGATATGAGACCCCTGGTTTTGCTCAAGGTCACTTCAGTGATGGTCAGGAGCACCTCAGACCAAATAAAAAAACAAGACAGAACGTCGACATCAGACAAGTCAGGCCAGTTTTTTATATATGTGAATGCGTCGGTGTTGCGCCGCCATAGTTCGACTGACGAGCCAAGGCGTAGTTTCATTGTACGTGTTTGTGTCTGTACACGGCGAGGCGTAGTTTTGCCGGCCTCATTTATTTGTTTCTCAACATTCTGTCTTGATTTTCTTACTTTATCTGAGAGGTGCTACGTGGCTACGGAAACTTTTCAAAATTCTCTTGCCTTGAAAAAAAAATGTAAAACATCATAAAAACGTGGGCACAAGAAACGTAAAGTCACGGAAATGAGATATCATTACCGTGGTAAAGTTCTCAAATGGAGTCTACGTATCGACTAGAGCAAGTTTTTCGTCTAGCAACAAGGTGGATAAACGAATATTGAAGACCGCACAAATGCTATGGTCGCAAGCTGCTTACAATCAGTTTTATTGTAAACTAGCTGACTCGGCGAACTTCTTTTCACGCAATATCTTTATAAAAGTTTCATCTCAATCCGTTCAGTTAGTTTATGCGTGAAAGAGGAACAGACATCCATAATTACAAACTTTCGCGTTTATGATATTAGTAGGAAGTAGGGTAGAATAAAATAGTTTTTAACCGACTTCCAAAATGGAGGAGGTTTTATGTTCGTGTGTATGTATATTTATACTCCCGAGGTGGTCCCATCTAAATTTAACAGAAATCGGCTGAGCCTTTTTTGAAAAACAAAAATAATGTACGCAATTAAAGCGAATTCGAATTCGAATTTTGTAAACGATGGAAGGCGGTTTTGCCATTTTTTGCGAAAATAATTATTAATTTCGCAAAGCACCACCGGGTAGTTCTCGGCGCACGTGCCGTTCCAGTGCTCGCTGGTATCTCCGTTTTGACTCTTGAATGCAAATGCGTGTTGTCTACTACCATAGCAAAGAATATATAATAATACTACGTATAGAACGGCCACTCGTTACCCCCCACCCGTTTGAGTCTTCCTCACTTCCACCCCGCGCTACGTACCGCATCGTGTACTCTGCGCGCGGGCTGCACTGGCCGGTGGATTTTCTAATAAAAACTACCTAGACTGTGACAATAGGGAACACTTGTACTGTGTATGGTTGAATATCAATGATACGTAACAAAACAAGAAATTTTAATGTTTCCCTAAGGATAAATAATAGGAACTTATTTTACATTATTTGGTAACTTCCTCTTGATATTATCTAACAAAAGAAGTAGATCGGTTACTTTTTGTTAAAATGCTTCCAAATTAAGTAATTGTTATACTTTTTTAAGCACTAAATTAATATTCATTTTTGCAAATTAAGTACGCAACTGTCTCACTCACGCGGCATGTCGTCACGTTGTGGTGATCGCTGACAGCCATAGACGTTCCGCACACAAATGCGCGTGTAGCGACCGTGCGTAAGTGTGTTGTCTGTGAGTAAGTACTGTGTAGGTGTGCGTAAGACAGCAGATTTTGTATGAAAAATCGCGGAGTGTCCGGGCTGTGACCATAGGTTGTCTACAATATCAGTAGGATTGATAAGGGAGGGCCATGGCCTATTAAGCACATCATACCATAAATAGCGGATAGCAGATTGGTAGGTTGAAGTGGCAATGGGCAGGGCACATAGCGCGGAGGACTGATGACCGATGGGATCGAAAAGTCCTCGAGTGGAGACCACGTACCGGCAAGCGCAGCGTAGGACGTCCACCCACAAGGTGGACAAATGACCTCATTAAGATCGCAGGATCGCGCTGGATGCAAGCCGCTACCAACCTGTCTTATTGGAGATCTTTAGGGGAGGCCTATGTCCAGCAGTGAACGTCCTATGGCTGAAACGACGAACGACATTGATAGAAGGCTTTTTGATTATGCATTTTTGACGCATTTTTGTTTAACAGCCAGCAGGTTTGCCACGTTAGAAGCCAAGATTTTACTGTACTACCTGGTGCTAAACTTCAGGATCCTAAAGTGTGAGAAGACTTCAAACCCTGTAGAACTCAACAAGGCTTTCTTCGTCGTAAAGGCTCTGGGGGAACGTGGGTGAAATTCGAAGACAGAAATGAAAAGAAATAATATTTTAGGAATTATCCTATCAAGCCAGGGTAAGCTCTTGATGCTGCATATCAATGGCATTAAAACACAGAGATCATTAAATGCAACGCTCGGTATTTTGTTTAGCTAAATGTAGAATGCGCGGACTATCGTGGATTAAAAAAATTATACGGAGAAGAAATAAAATTCTAAAACAAATCTTACTTTTTTTTAAAGTATTTGGATTAATTACTATATATACTCGTATTTAGTCAGTAATTTTATGTATAGGTATATTACAATTTACATCCCTGTTGTGGCCAATATTAAAAAGGCGCCATCCTGAATTTAAGAGCAATTTAGAATATTGCTGTTTCTTTTTCAGTATAATGCATTTGAAAGAGAGAAAAATATTCTAAATTGCTTTTAAATTTAGGATGGTGACTTCATAATTGGCCAATTGTGCTGCGATGTTTATTATACCCTTACGAGTATAATCATCTAACAATATTGATGTAGTAATTTTAACAGGCGTTATTTTGACTTTGACTTTGACTTTGACTTTGAGAAATGTTCTGTAACGTATTAGTGGCTCAGTGGTTAGTGACCCTGACTACTGGATCAAAGAGGCGTGGGTTGGATTCCCACCCAGAGCAAATATTTATGTGATGAACATAGATGTTTTGCTTTGTGTGTGATTGTTGTTGGTAATTATCTATTTAAGTGTGTATTTAAAAAAAAATGTTTATAATAATATGTATTATTTCAGTCTCTGGAATCTTGCAGCCCTAAGACAAACTTTGCTTAGTTTTGGGGTAAGAGGCCGTGTGTAAGATGTCCCCTAATATTTATTTATAAAAGTTTGTTGACAATAAGATATAATTTTGCCAATATTGTGTATGGATTTAAATATAATCGGGAGAATTGATTTATAAATAGCGCGGAAACTAAATAACATGGAAATAAAAAACACAACTGACTTCAGGGGAGTTTCAATTAGAATGAGAGCGTATTTGATACACAATTGACTGTATTATACCTATTGTAGTAGTAAATAAGAATGTAAGGAAAACATGCCAAGACGATGATTGTAAGTAAGAAAAACATGTGAAGTTATGAAATAAAATAGTTTATCTCTGCATAACTGTTTGTATCATTCCAATCGGTCTTTAAACTCTACTAAGTCATCATCATCATCATCATCTTGCCCTTTTCCCACTAGGTGGGGTCGGCACAGCACGTTTCCTTTCGCCACTTCACTCTATCATTCGTCATCTCATCATCAACTCCTATAACTTGCATGTCACCTTTCACACAATTCATCCACACTTTTTTGGTCTTCCCTTCATTAATTCCATTGTCTAAACTCTACCAAGTATATCTATCTTATCAATTTAGGAATAGATAGATAATACTTTTTATTGATTCACACACACACTAAGCACGATTACAGAGGCGCCAGCGTAAATTAAATAGCAACGCAAAAAGCGTTCTCTCTATCGAATGTCTAAAGTGAAAAAGAAAAAGACCTATGCTATTTAGCTAATAAAATTACGCTGGCGCCTCTGTAATCGGGCTTATTGGGCAGAAAAACCGGACAAGTGCGATTCAGGCTCGCACACCGAGGGTTCCGTGCAAATCCAGAAAACTTTACAAAATTTAAAATACATAATTTAAAAATAATTAAAAAACTTTTAAAGCATGTGCTACTACTGAAGCTCTTTCATATGATACCTTACATGATATGATATGACACGATTTACTGACTTTGAATTTTGAACAAATATTTTTTGAATCTAGTCCCTTTTTGCGATTTTAATAAAAATATTCCATTTTCAGATGTTTTCCTAGTGTACTCTGAGACAATGATTCTCAACAAAATCATAGTTTAATGTCAACGGGATTTTTTACGACATAAATGCCATTACTTTCCCATTAATTTCATTTTTACATTTTTAAACGATAACTGAGAAGTTTTTCTTTTACACAACTGCAATATACGTACATAGTTAAAATTTCAACTCGATATCTTTACGCATTCCCGAGATAAAGAGTCTTGACATACGGACAACAAAGTGGTCCTATAAGGGTTCCGTTTTTTTTCCTTTTGAGGTACGGAACCCTAAAAATAGAGAAAAATTGATGCTAAAAATGTGAAGCAACCGGCGACCTTATCAATGAAAGTGATTTCTTCCAGGCCACCTTAGGATGGAGAGAGACAGGTACAAAAAGAAAATACGACGAGGTGTGCTAATTTAGAGGACACTGAAAAATAATTATACAATAGACATACATACAAATATTGTACATACTCATTTATGAAAAAATAATTTAATGAAATATATTAATACATACTTTTAATTTCTAGCACACACATATAAACAAATTATAAGTACTTAAAAACAATAATAAGCAAACTAATCTATGAACCACCCATTAAGAAAAATAGCGAAATTAAGTATGTATATAACAAACAAAAGAACAATATTCAAGTACGGTTCATGGATAGATATATGGATACATTTTTAAAGGTCTCATTATGCATCCTGAGGCGGCATCGATCTTCTTAGGCTAAGAACTCACGGAGCGGTTTTATCCCGCGCCCGCCGTGGTGCCGGAACCGCGAATTTATTTCTATACTCACGCGACCGGTTATTTGTGCGGTTACGCGGTCGTCGTCGAGCGCGCAGTTGCAAACCGCCGAGGCTGCGGTCGACCGCGGCCCGCGCGAGCGTGAGCCGCAAACAACCGCGCACACCGCGGGCGTAAAACGCGTCGTGAGATCTATTATACTTTAATTTATTACATACTAGCGACCCGCCCCGGCTTCGCACAGGTGTATTATACATATAAACCTTCCTCTTGAATCACTCTATCCATTAAAAAAAAACCGCATCAAAATCCGTTGCGTAGTTTTAAAGATTTAAGCATACAGACAAACAAACAGACAAAATAGCGACTTTATTTTATACTATGTATGTATTGATACATATTTATCTGCATTCTACTGAAGCCACGTGCCCGAAACCGCGGCGGGGGCAGCTTAAAACCGCTCCGTGAGTCCTTAGCGTTAGTTTTCGTATAGGTACGTTGATGGCAACCAACGAACTGTACTGTACTATACCAGCCTTTTTAATAGTCCACTGCAGGATGTAGGCCTACCCACGAAGGGTGTTTGGGTCATATTCACCACGCTGGCCTAGTGCGAGTTGGTGCATTCACATTCGCTATCGAATTTCATCTACGGACATATCCAGGTTGCCTCACGATGTTTTCATTCACTGAAAAGCCAGTGGTGTGAAATTCCGTATATAAATTCCTAAGAACTCATTAGTACGGGACCGGGATTTGAACCCTCGTCCTCACGATTGTAAGGTCAGTGTCATTACCACTAGACCACCACTAGACCAAAGAACTATACAGGGTTATCTAGACCTGGCATACTAAGCCGAACGAAGGCGATTCAGACCATCATTATTAACAACTTTTACTAAGGAGGCCAACCCGAAATACGAAAAAAAACTGCTTTTTCATACACTATGTAGATCCTGAGTTGCAATTTTGTATGGAACACCCGTTTTTTTTTTCTCGAAGGTTTGATTGACTCCATAGTAAAAATTGTTCACAATTACGATCGTGACACCTTTTCGGCTTGGTACTGGGCAAGCAGATAACCCTGTATTATTTTACCTCTCTATATGTAGTTACATAACTATAACAATAAATACCCAAGTCTGACCATCAATCTGACCAGTAGGAAAAACCCATGAACAAATTTGAATATGAATACATATTACTATTCATAATTTGATATGGCATACTCTGTGAAACTTATCTACATATTTGGTACACATTTTTGTTTCGATCATATTCCGGGCGCAAGTTATAAACTTTTACCAATTTTATTACCCCTCAAGCGACAGATTTATAATTTTCCCCCCATTTTGAGGGAAATATCCCCCCAATCAAAATTGCCGACGACAAAAAATCCAGTAATAAAACAAACCTGTACACCAAGTTCCGTTAAGATTCGTTGAAAATTGCGACCTGCAGAGAAAAGTCAACATCTAAAGACGAGAGCAAAATCGTCGAGTTAAAGCGAAGACCATTTTCTCTTCGTTCACCCAATCAGTGTTCAAATTATTTTGAGTAGGTATAACGTTTTTTTTTATCGCGAAAAAGTCCGCGCTTGTCCACCAACTCGCCTGATGGTAAGCGACGTTGTTGACCTTGAAAAGCATTAGATAATATCTCTTAGGAAACAGGAAAGCAGAACTAAAAAGACTGTTCCATTCCCTGGCGGTACGAATCAGAAATGTTGAGTCAAACCGCTTCATAGGTACGTATCGAAGGAAAATCGACAGTGTAGGGGTGGTAATGTGGCGTCTTCCTATTTGTCCTGTATAAAAATATTATTATTATTTTTTGAAATCACAGTATTTATGATATAAAATAGGAATAGCGTGAGGTCTAAGTCCGGGGCGGACTACTAGTTTAGTTCGGAAGGGTATACTCCCGAGGTGGTCCCATTTAAATTTTACTGAAATCGTCTAAGCCGTTTTTGGAAAAACCAACAATAATGTAAGCAATTCGAGCCAAATATCCGAATTTTGTACACGATAGGGCGGTTTTGCCATTTTTTGCGAAAAATAATTATGTTATTGAATAAATGATGTTATATGAATTAGATATACGTGTGATAGAGTGAATTGGCATGGCGTAAATAAACGTGTTGTGCCGACCCCACCAAGTGGGATAAGGGCAGAATTATGATGATTATAAGGTAATAAAATAATGCGATTTGAATTAATCTCACGAGTTTTGGACCACACATAAAGCAGAGACCTTACATCGGCACCGATTTTTAACAGTTGTGTCCGACATCCTTGCAGCAAAGATGATAGCAGAAATATTGCTATTTCTAATAACATCTCTAGTGATATATATCTGGTATAACTACAAAATGGTGGAGAGGTACTACGAAGAAAGAAATGTAAAGTTCCTGCCCGGATGGCCGGTTTTCGGCAATAGTTTGAAGAGTACATTCTATAAAGAGCATTTATTTTATGATGTCGATAAAATTTATAAAGCTTTTCCTAATGAAAGGTAAGTTTTGTATGGTAGTTTAAAAGATCTATTTATATTTATAATTAGTATGAATAGGATAATTAACTCGGTAATCACCTATATATATAAATAACTACGTAGAATTACTCGTAATTACAAACTTATTTATGCCGTTCCCTTACTTGAAATATCGTTTCATGTCTTTATTTGTGTTTCTTACGGATATCTAAAGTGATGCAATGCTTAGAATAAGCCGAATCATACAAGTTGGCGGTTGTGAAGTTACCTACAAGCTGCGCGATTGCATATTGCACTTAGATGTGAGCTTCAGTCAGGATTGTGCGGGAAAATTGCAAGCGCGTCCTTTGCGCTGCGTCGGGTTGCCCGAGTTGTGTCGGAGGACGTCGCTCGGACGTGCTATTTCGCCACGGTGCACTCGGTGCTCCAATACGGCGCTGAGCTTTACGGCCAGGCAGCTGAATGGGAACGTGCATTTCGCATGCAAAAAAGAGCTGTACGCGCCATAGCAGGAATAAGCAGCGACCAGTCGGCAAAGCCGTACTTCAAAAAATTCAAAATCCTTACGCTGCCCTGCATTGTCATACTACAAATAGCGTTGTTTGTTAGGAGCAATTTAAGTACTTACAGTGAATTCACAGGGCACAACGACTTACAAACGCTCCCAAGTAGACGTGCAGGAAAGCTAAAACAGATACCTAGGCAGCTGGCGAAATCAGACAAACTCACTCACGTCATGGGGCCGACTGTATACAATAAGTTGCCGGACAGTGTCACCACTGCGACAAGTCTCGTATGCTTTAAGCATCGTCTCAAAGGATGGCTTGTCGAGCAGACGTTTTACAGCCATAAAGAATTTCTTGACTGTAAAGTTGAGAATCAGTACACAGTTTGCACATAATGTATTTGCTATTTTTATTAAATTAATCTAATTTTATTGACATTTTTTAATTAAGAATTTAGTTTATTTTTAGTAACATTGACATGTTACAACTTGAAATTATTTAATAATGTATTTATTACTTTGAATTATTGAATGAATGAATTATTAAAACAATTATGACATGTAATGAACAATTATGAAATAAATGATTATGATTATGATTATGATTGAATTTTGCGTAGCTTGTAGCTAACTTTAAATCCGCCAACTAGTATGATTCGGCCTATACGATCAGTCTTTGGATGAGTGACTTCGGGTAGTGTCTACATTTGAGCGCTACTGTGGCTTCATCTATCCATCCATCAGCCATAGGACGTCCACTGCTGGACATAGGCCTCCCCCATGAATCTCCAATAAGACCGGTTGGTAGCGACTTGCATCCAGCGTGATCCTGCGGTCTTAATGAGGTCATCCGTCCACCTTGTGGGTGGACGTCCTACGCTGCGCTTGCCGGTACGTGGTCTCCACTCGAGAACTTTTCGACCCCATCGGTCATCAGTCCTCCGCGCTATGTGCCCTGCCCATTGCCATTTTACCTTGCCAATCCGCTGGGCTATGTCGGTAACTTTGGTTCTTCTACGAATCTCCTCATTCCTGATTCGATTTCACAGAGAGACTCCAAGCTTAGCCCTCTCCATAGCTCGTTGTGCTACTTGGAGCTTATTAATAAGGCCCATAGTAAGAGACCACGTTTCAGTGCCATAAGTCATCACTGGCAACTAATAAGTTTATCTCTCTACTGTGGATTAGATGATCTTTTTAGCTTGTTATGTCTACACATGCCAGATGAGTTTGGTGACTAAAAAACTTTACCATCAGTACAACTACCTTACGGTCCATAACTTACATAACGATGCGTGAAAATGTGACAGATATGCATGTATATGTCATTTACAGTTAAAACCCGATTTTAGAGAGAACGCTTTTTCCCTAAGTTAGATCAAGTCATTACGAAAAAACTTCCACTTTTCTATTATTATTGCCAGTTTGCCCAGCGCTGAGAATCGTAAAATTAGGCAGCTACTCGAAATTCCAGCTCAAACTGATCAAGGATTAAAAAGTTATTCGACTTTTTTGTCCACCCGGTCTCTGAGACATATAGGTCAAAAACGGCGGGCTAGGCGTGCGTGCTGGATTGGCTACTCCACAGATATACTACAGAGATAACGCTGTTGTCACTTGATGCAATTCTCAACCTCAAAAATGTATGGAAAATCTGTCCGCGAGTTGTCAAAACTGTCAAGTATGTATTGAAACTTGACAAAAATTTGATGTTCCGCGTCAAATTTGACAACGGTCACCAAATCGAGTTTTTTTCCCGTCTTTTTCAAACTCGTGTCATAGTAAATCAATGCATTTCTCTCATAGATTTTCTCCTTCTGGTGTCTCTGTTTTCAGATATGTGGGCTTCACTGACGGTTCTAGTCCAGGCTTCCTAATCAGAGACCTGGAGCTGATAAAACTGATCACGATGAAGGATTTCGACCATTTTGTCGATCATAAGCAGAGCTTCTCTCAGCACTCTGAACCACTGTGCGCTAGCAGTGTAATTAGTATGAAAGGTGAGTACCTACATATTTTATTGGTTTTAGAAAAAAATACACTTGTAACACCAATAGTCGAAGCTAAGGCAAGCATTAAACTATCATACAAACATCATTGAAGACAAGTGACCAGTCAATTAAATTATTTTACAAGGTTAACTTTTGCCCTCAGCTTTGTCCGCTTGATATTTTATCATCATAGCAAAGAATATATAATAATACTACGTAATCATAGGAACCATTTATTTTTCGGGATAACAATAGGCTATTCTATAATATCCTTTTTTTTTTTACTTGATACGTAAGTAAAGTCTTGTAAATCGATGAACGACATGTCTTGACAATGACAATGACAAATTTTCTGAAAAACAGGTGACGAATGGCGAACCATGCGGGGCATCCTGACCCCTGCATTCACTGGATTCAAGATGAGACACATGATGCACTTCATGAAGGACATTTGTGACAACTACGTACAGTATCTGAAAGGTATTTTTAACCGACTTGCAAAAAGGCGGAGGTTCTATGTTCGTTCAAATGTATTTTTACCCACGACGGAACGGAGCAGGTATATGCGTTTAGGGTGAGAGATGTGTGTGCGTTTGGGCACCACCTATATTCTAAACTAATGATCCGATTTTGATGCGGTTTTCAATAACGGGTTTGTGTTTGATGAGTTCATGTTCTTAGACAGGTGTCATGGCTGTAACTCACTAGGGGGCGCCACAACATTAGTGCAAAACAATGTTGCAATATAATCAAAACGAAATGTCCGATTACAATTCTGTTTCAGCAATGTGTACGTGGTAGCTTAATGCATGTTCCCAAATAATAAAAATTACGTCTTTTATTCTTTTTCGATGAGATTTTTACTGTCGTGGGATTTTTTCAAAATTGTTAATTTTGCTTAATCTTGTTTTTTCTTTTTTTTTGTGTATCTTCATAGATAATTCCGCCAATTGTGAACCGAATCGAAGAATTCTTTTTTAGTTCGAAAGGTTTTACTACCGAGGTAGTCTCATTAAAATTTTTAAGATATTGGTCGAGCCGTTTTTGAAATTTCAACAATAATGTAAACAATTCGAGTGAAATGTTAGAATTTTGTACTCGATGGAAGGCGGTTTTGCCATTTTTGCGAAAATAAATATTCATGATAGTTGTTCCACCTTCAAACAAATGCTCGATGATTAGGGCAGAATTCTGTGTCTGGTAGTTTTAGACCACCACAGATGCGACAACAAAATTGGTATTGATTTATTGCACGTTAAGTCCCGCAAAAAAAAAAAAAAATGATGTGCCTTTTTCGTCGTCGTATCGATGATCTAAATGTCTGTTTACAAGGCCTTTTCCCAACGCTTTGCCACTGCCACTCCGCGAGGGGATGCTTGGTACAGGTCCTGGACAGTGCTTTATAGATACACAGTTGCACCCCAAAGCAGCTAGGTCAGAGAGAGAGAGGTCGGGTCACAGGTCCTGGAGAGAGCAGGTTGGGCCTTGAGGGCATACTAGCAAGTGCTGCATGTTTTGCACCGGGGCTTTATAATCGCACTGAGCGCTCTCTGAGTAGAAACTCAGAGAGCGCTCAGTGCGATTATAAAGCCCCGGTGCAAAACTTCAAAAACAAAAAATGGAGATCCATTTCACGGGGTTATCCCTGCAATAATGAGCTCAAATCGCGAAAACTAAAACAATAAGAAAGTTTAAAAAAAAATGTAATTCATCTCATAACGCGCCGAAAGTACCCACTGCTTCTGTAGATGTTTAATGTATGGTTGTGTCATACACAGTTTGTCTATGATTGATATATTTATGATTTATGATATTATGATTTTATGATTTTTATTATTTATGATTTTATGATATATTTATGATTTTATGATTTTTATGATTTTTATTTTTTATTTTATATTTTTTTTTATTTTTTATTTTTATTTTTTATTTTTATTTTTATTTTTTATTTTTATTTTTATTAATATTATAAATGCGAAAGTAACTCTGTCTGTCTGTCTGTCTGTCGCGCTTTCACGCTAAAACTACTGAACCGATTTGAATGAAATTTGGTACACAGATAGTCTAGAGCCTGAGAAAGGACATAGGCTACTTTTTGATTCGAAAAAATAGTTTTAAAGGGTTGAAAAAAGGGGAATGAAAACGCATTGGCTAGAATCTTAGAAGAAAAAACTTATATTCTACCATGACAAATGGTAATTTGCATCTTGACTTTCCAAATTACATTCTCTATGCCCAATGCCCATTCAAGGCTGCTCGAGTTGCAAATGTCAAAGTCAATCAATCTTTTCCTGTAAACTTTAGAAAAGGTTACATGTATTTTTTCAGTTTAATTACGTAGTTTTCATTGTAATAGGTATGCCTACAAAACGCAAATCGAATCTAGCGCGTAGTTCTAGCGGAGCTCGCGTAAAGAAAATTGCTAGAAGCCAAGAGTCTGAAGAGCACACTTAAACGCGTTTGACATTAGATGCCGAGCGCCACGCATCTCAAAGAGCTGCTGAGACTCAAGAGCAAAACCGAGCGCGTCGAATTTTAGATGCTGAGCGTCACGTAACTCAGAGAGCTGCTGAGACTGAAGTTGAAAGTCAAGCGCGGCGACTTTTAGATGCTGAGCATCACGCAGCGCAAAGAACTGCTGAGACTCAAGAGCAAAAAACCAAGCGCGTCGAATTTTAGATGCTGAGCGTCACGCAGCTCAGAGAGATGCTGAGACTTAAGGAGAAAGTCAAGCGCGGCGACTTTTAGATGCCGAGCATCACGCAGCGCAAAGAACTGCTGAGACTCAAGAGCAAAACCAAGCGCGTCGAATTTTAGATGCTAAGCGTTAGACGTTAAGCAAAAAATTGCATAGTTCCTGTAGGACAGGACAAAAACTATCGAAAGCAAAACTGTCGCTACTATCACAAAGACGCTAAGTGATTAATTCCTCTATGACGCTAATATGGATTAATGAAACGTCACAGCGAAACGTAATTAGATGACAGGTGACATTGTCTGCAGACTTTTATAAATCACAGGTAGCATGGCAAGGGGACAAATTGTTTTTCCACCATTATATCCCCTTGAAGAGGAAATAAAGTATGGATTGAAAAAACAACTAACATTAAAATTAGATAAAATGTTTTTTTCCCTCTGCATGCCACATGTTACTCTGACGTTTAATACCAGACCGTCATTTTGTCTGACATTAAAAATATTTTTAAATCTACTATCATTAGAGGTTTAACATGTTTCTTTATTCTACCTTTATGGTACAGAATCATCACACCTACTTTAATATAATCAATCCGAAAAGTTTGTTGGTTTGTTCCTGTTTGACGCAGCAACGGAGCAAAAGATTGACTTGATTTTTGGTATGGATACCTATGGTTTAAAAGACAGAAAGTGATAATAGGATACTTTTTTATCCCGAGAAAATTCGTGATTCCCATGGGATAGGACAATAACTGTTTCTCAGCAATGGAGCAACGGATTGACTTGATTTTTGGGGTGGGCATAGTTTGGAAGACGGAAAGTGACATAGGATACTTTCCATTCCGAAAAAATTGCGGTTCCCGTAGGATAAGACAATAACTTTTTCTCAGCAACGGAGCAACGGATTGCCTTGGCTTATTGGCTTGCATGAATATAGTTTGAAAGACGAAAAGTGACATAGGCCACTTTTTATCCCAAAAACTTTAACAGTTCCCGTAGGATAGGATAAAAACTAAGCGAGCGGGCCGCGGTAGCAGCCGTCTAAGCGCCAGAAATAACCTGTCATTTCAAGTTTAGGACGTTCCTCCATTTTTCGCACTCCTTCGCGGCACTCAACAGCGCTATCCCAGACTCGGGCTCCATAACGGAGCTTGCGCTCCCACCATAATGACGGAGTGTGACACATCGTCATCCACCACTCGGGACTAACCAGCACTGAGCGTCGGACAGCATTCCAACGCCCTGGTCCCAGTGCAACAGGTCAGTCATAGTAGCCCAGCGCCTGCCTCTTCAACTGCAGAGGGCAGTGAGAACGGCCATCGCGATACCGACACTTCCCTTCCCCTGCAGCCTCACTGCGTCTGCCAACAGGTTGACGGCCTAGCGGAAGGTAGGGTAGGTGGCGGCACCCACACAACCAGTTCCATCCCACCCCAGCCCCTAATCCTCGGCTGCAGCGTCGCAAGAGCGGCACTGCAGCCCGCCTCAGAAGCAACACTCCTCATAAGGCAGGCAACCTACCGGCCATCCTCTCAGCTGCTTTAGTTAAAAGCGGCTGAACAACGAGTTCCGGCCTCTAAGCTGCCTTGGGGGAAAGACCCAAAGAAGAGGGAGACTTCGAGCGCCGCCTTTTCAGCTGCCTTAGACCTCCCCCGCCACGACAAGGCGGGAATACACAGGGGGGAATACATATACACTCCAACCGTAACTTAACCAACAAAAGCATTCCTCTAAGGTATTTTGATGTTTGTCGCTTAGGTTAGGTTTCGCAGCCGACATAAACATTAGCCAAAATCAAAATATAACGCAGGCGAAGCCGCGGGTAAAAGCTAGTTTATGATATGTACGTATGTTTGTGTTCAGAGTTTAGTTACCGGGCTATTATTTTTAAGATATTACACATTTTGTTTATGCTATTAATGCATGCAAATTGCATACAAGGCCAGTCTGAGTCTGCTTCAAATTCATAAAGACATTTGTTATACCTACCTACCTACCTACTACCTTCTAATATAATGAAGAGGTAAAGTCTACTGCATCTACCGGACCGATTCTGAAAATTATTTTTACCAATAGAAAGTCACATTGTTGGTTTTTAATAGGGCACTAAAAAACGTAGGCGAATCGTTGACAAGTAATTTATAACAAATGTTTATAACAAATTTGCTCGTAAAATGGCTGTAATTCCACCAATTTCAATATCGTAATGTATTTCATTACGCACTTGTGCTTTATTGTAATGTAAAACGCACACCGCCACAGACTGCAGAACTCTGTGGTCTCGTTTCTCCTTTTTTCACTCAAGAGAGTGAGACATTACGGCACTTGTGCGGTGATGTAATGTAAAACGCACGATGCTTAGAGAGATGCACGACTTTCATTCAAAGTCAGAGTTTTATCAATTTCCTCGCAAATATGTTATAAAACGTCGTATGACATACGTGCGCTTTCTTACTAGCTGCTAACTTACCGCACTTATATCATAATGTACTATTATAGATATATTTAGTTAAGATACTTGGATCGGGGATTAGATAACTAACGTTGGCTACTTTTTAACTTTTGTGAAATTTACCATTATGAAAAACTTTAACCATGGGATCAACCTTCTAATTACTACAAAGAATCAGCTGTTACAATCTAATTCTGCATAAAAGGCGTAGTTGGTGTTTAGCAATTAAAACTCCGTGATTCCTTGTAAACAAACTGTACTGTGCTGTACTGTACCAGCCTTTTTAATAGTCCACTGCAGGACGTAGGCCTTCCCACGAAGGGTGATTGGGCCATATCCACCACGCTGGCCCAGTGCGGGTTGGTAGATTCACATACGCCATCGAATTTCTTCTACGGACGTATGCAGGTTGCCTCACGATGTTTTCCTTCACCGAAAAGCCAATGGTGTGAAATTCCGTACATAAATTCCGAAGAACTCATTGGTACGGGACCTCACGATTGTAAGGCCGGTGTCAATACCACTAGACCAGATTATTTAAATTATTTTTAATTTTTAATTGTTTTAGATTTACGTTATTTAAACCACCCGTAGCATTACAATCTTTTCTCTTCCAAAAAGGTAGTAGCCTTTCTTTCTAGGAAGCGTTCGGTTTGGGCAGTCTTTTTAAAAGTAAGTTACCCAAGTAATAGAAAATAATTGATCAAATAAAAAAAGCTTACACTATACAAAAACCGGACAAGTGCGAGTCTCGCTCGAACACCGAGGGTTCCATACAAATCTTGAAAATTGCTCAAAACTAAGCGTAACTATTTATAATCATCGAATTCTTTTTTTTAAATTTTCTCGTCATGCGTCGTAAATTACGCAACGTAGAAATATTTGAAAGCCTGTCTTAGCTTGTGCTAACAAAGATCTTTCATATGATGCAATTAATTCACTCTGAAATTAGAGCCCATTTATTTAACTGAGGTCCTATTTTTGTGATTAAATCAAAAATGTACAGTTTTCAGATTCATTTCTATATGTGTACTCTGAGACAATGCTCCTTGCCAAATTTTAAAGTTCTAGATCAACGGGAAGTACCCTATAGATTTTGATTCCCCTGAGACTGTCGAAATATGCGTTTTTTAAAGGCATAAACAGATCTAATTTTTTTCTACGATAACTGAGATTTATGATTTTTTCACAACTGCAAGAGGCCGTAAATATAAGTATACGGTTTAAATTTCAACTCGTTCACTTTACGTGTTCTCGAGATAAAAGGTCTTGACATACGGATGGTCGACAAAGTGATCCTATAAGGGCTCCTTGACTGCCTCGGTGGCTCAGTGGTTGTGACCCTGGAGGCGTGGGTTCGATCCCCACCCAGGGCAAGTATTTATGTGATGAACATAGGTGTTTGCTCTGTATCTGGGTGTTATTTAGTTACTATCTATAAAAGTATGTATTTCAAAATATGTCTTTGTAGTATGTACCTATATATCAGTCTCTGGCAGCCATATCACAAGGTTTGCTTAGTTTGGTGTCAGAGACCGTGTGTAAGGTGACCCCAATTATTTTTTCTTAATTTTCCGTTTTTCTTTTTGATGTACGAAACCTTAAAAGTACCTATTTATCTTTATAGAACACCAGAATGAAAATCTAGATGTTGAAGACTTCGTACGTCGCTACACCAACGACATTATTGTATCCACCAGCTTCGGACTCGAAGTCAACTCGCTCAAGGACAGAAACAACGAGTTCTTCAAGATGGGACAGAGTGTGCATAGCGTCGACCTTCGGAAAATAATTATCCTGGCAATAGAAGATAGGTTCCCTTCTTTGATAAAAGCAAGTATCTTTTTTTATCGATGAAACCGAGGAGGTTACTCAATTTGACGCGTATTTAATTACATATTTTTTTGAATAGCCGCCAACGCATAACTTTTTATGTAGTGGTCCGATTTCGATTTTTTTTTTTTGGAAAGACTATAGGTACTTCGAAATTGGTCCCATTTAAATTTTATCGATTTCGGCTGAGCAATCCCTACTAACATTAACAATATGAATGTAAGTTTGTTCGTTACGCTTTCACGCAGCAACGGAACAACGGATAGATTTAATTTTTGGCATAGATCAAAGGTTAAAAAGTGACATAGGCTACTTTTTATCCTGAAAAAATAAAAGATTCCCGTGGGATAGCATAAAAAAGCGCTGGCGAAGCCGCGGGCAAAAGCTAGTTTCTGATAAATCAACAATAATGTGAAAAATGCTACATCGACCCGTGCAATATATTCGCGAATTGTGTACACGGTCGAAATTGTTCATGCCATTTTTTACAAAAAATAATTATATCGTCTGAGTGTTTGCCCATTTGCATGCTATAACCGTGCTTCGAACATTACAGACAATCCATCCATCCATCAGCCATAAGAAGTCCACTGCTGGACATAGGCTTCCCCTATGGATCTCCAATAAGACCGGTTGGAAGCGGCTTGCATCCAGCGCGATCCTGCGGTCTTAATGAGGTCATCCGTCCACCTTGTGGGTGGACGTCCTACGCTGCGCTTGCCGGTACGTGGTCTCCACTCGAGAACTTTCCGACCCCATCGGTCATCAGTCCTCCGCGCTATGTGCCCTGCCCATTGCCATTTCAACTTGCCAATCCGTTGGGCCATGTTACAGACAATGAAACGTTTCAATGGCTAGACTTTTTTTTTTTCACTAAGTACAATGGCTAACCCAATGAACGTTACAGACAATGAAACATTCTTTGCATAAAAAAACATGAGAATATGTTCATTCATTCACCGTTCCGTCATCAACCTGCTCCGTTGCGTGCCATGTTCGGAATGTTTCGGCACCAGCAAAATATTATCGACGGCTAATTGTTGACGTGACGGTCTTATTGGAGATCTATAGAGGAGGCCTATGTCCAGCTGTGGACGTCCTATGGCTGATGGATGGCTCGATGAATTGTTGACGTACGTTAATGGTACGTTATAACGGGCATGGAAGATACTCAGACCACATAAAAAATTCAAGACAGAACATTGTGAACAGACAAGGGAGGCCAGTTTTTTGACCGACGAAACGGAGGAGGTACTAAACAATTCGACGCGTACATACAATATTTTTTTTTTTTGTGTATTTTTTTATAACCAGGTTAACTTTTTACATAGAAGTCCGATTTCGATAACTCTTTATTCATTGGAAATAGTACACTTTAAAGTTGGTGTAATTTTAATTCTATCGAAATCGGCTTAGCCATTTTTGATAAATCAACAATAGCGTGAAAAATGCTCCATCGATTTATTTATTCGAATTATTATACATGTGGTGAGTGTGTCGGTGTTGCGCCATAATTAGTATTATTATAATATATTCTTTGGCCATAGTTCGACTGACGAGCCAAGGCGTAGTTTCGCTGTACGTGTTTGTGTGTGTAATTGTGTATGTACACGGCGAGGCGTAGTTTTGCCGGCCTCACTGGTTTGTTTCTCAACATTCTGTCTTGATATTTTATTTGGTCTGAGGGAAGAACGTATTGTGTCGTTTTCCGTGCCTAATACCTTGTTAGCGCTGTCATGGTATGGCACGTTATAGATAGTAGCCGTACACCTTTATGTAAAAATAAAAAAACTAGACAAGTGCGAGTCAAGCTCGCACACCGAAGGTTCCGTACAAATCTTGGAAATTGCACAAAAATGGGAATTATTTAAGTTGCTAAAATCTTGACTATACTCTAACAATCGACAAGATGTTTTTTTTTTTCACTTTTCTCGTCATAAATCGAAAATTACACATCGTGAAATTAATTAAAAACCTGTTTTGTTTACTAATGAAGTTTTTTTCATTTGACACCCCACATGATACGATTAATTCGCTTTGAAATTTAGACCTTTTTTACTTTGAATTTAGGCCCTATTTTTTGTGATAGAATAAAAATTTACCAATTTCAGATTTATTCTTATGATTATGTGTTATCTACGACAACGCTTTTCGCCAAATTTCATAGTTCTAAGTCAACGGAAAGTACCCTGTAGTTTTTGATTCCCCTGGGAGTGTCAAAATACACGATTTTTACGACATAATTGGCTCTTACATTTTTATACTACAATGTCTTGACGTACGGATGGACAGACGGTCACCAAAGTGATCCCATAAGAATTCCGTTTTTGTTCTCTTTGAGGTACGGAACCCTAAAAATAAAGTTTTTTTAACAGTTTATTTGTTTCAGATGTTAGGTCTTAAAGTGTACTCCGACAAAATTTATTCATTCTTCTCTAACGCCATACAAACAACCCTCAACCACAGAAAAACTTATAAAATCTCACGCCCTGACATGCTCCAGCTATTAATTGAATCTCCTATAGGTAAGTTTACATTCACTAACGTCTACCACCATTCACCCCCTGAGATGATCTCAGCCATTTTTAACAGACTTCCAAAAAAGAGGAGGTTCTATGTTCATCTGTATGTATTTTATTTTTTTTGTGTAATTATGTTCATCGATAATTTCGATAATTGTGGAACCGAATCAATAAATTCTTGTTCAGTTCGAAAGGGTATACTCCTAAAATGGTCCTATTAAAATTTTACATAAATTGGCAGAGTCGTTTTTGAAAATTTCAACAATAATGTAAACAATTCGAGCGAATTTTTTTTTTTGTACACGATGCAAATGGGTTTTGCCATTTTTTGCGAAAAATAATTATTCTCTTCTTTTCTGCTAAAGATTGCCAATAGATCGGCTGAAATTGTTGGAATTGTTTTGCATCTAGTGTATTTTGTTGTATGGTTGTTATCATGTCTCATTTAAGAGGATCGTGAATCGATCACTGTTCTCGCATTTTCTACAATATTGAGAGAATTTTCGGGACATTAAGTAGTTGACAAAATTTACGTTCCGGGAAAAACTCTTTTCACCCTTTATATTGTAACAAAATGTTATGTTTTTGGTGTCAATCGCTTTTAGTATGTCTTTAGTAAATATTTTAGTCAATCGTTATTGGTATAACATGGTCACACTTAAAAACTAAACACACAACCCATTTCCGACCGTATATACCTCGCGCAATGTACGAGTATGTCTTATATTTTTCAAAAAAGTTTTAGTTTATGAAATGAAATGAAATAATTTATTAATATGTCGAGTTACAACCACTTCTTAAATTAATAGTCAGTGTTGAGAATCAGACAATATCTCGTCACAAAAATGACATAACAAATAATAAAAATAAACAGTAAATTTAAAAATGTTACATAATCTAAATTCATCATAAAAACAAATTATTATAACAAATAAATTATTTTTAGGGTTCCGTACCTCAAAGAGAACAAAAACGGAATTCTTATGGGATCACTTTGGTGACCGTCTGTCCATCCGTACGTCAAGACATTGTAGTATAAAAATGTAAGAGCCAATTATGTCGTAAAAATCGTGTATTTTGACACTCCCAGGGGAATCAAAAACTACAGGGTACTTTCCGTTGACTTAGAACTATGAAATTTGGCGAAAAGCGTTGTCGTAGATAACACATAATCATAAGAATAAATCTGAAATTGGTAAATTTTTATTCTATCACAAAAAATAGGGCCTAAATTCAAAGTAAAAAAGGTCTAAATTTCAAAGCGAATTAATCGTATCATGTGGGGTGTCAAATGAAAAAAACTTCATTAGTAAACAAAACAGGTTTTTAATTAATTTCACGATGTGTAATTTTCGATTTATGACGAGAAAAGTGAAAAAAAAAAACATCTTGTCGATTGTTAGAGTATAGTCAAGATTTTAGCAACTTAAATAATTCCCATTTTTGTGCAATTTCCAAGATTTGTACGGAACCTTCGGTGTGCGAGCTTGACTCGCACTTGTCTAGTTTTTTTATTTTTACATAAAGGTGTACGGCTACTATCTATAACGTGCCATACCATGACAGCGCTAACAAGGTATTAGGCACGGAAAACGACACAATACGTTCTTCCCTCAGACCAAATAAAATATCAAGACAGAATGTTGAGAAACAAACCAGTGAGGCCGGCAAAACTACGCCTCGCCGTGTACATACACAATTACACACACAAACACGTACAGCGAAACTACGCCTTGGCTCGTCAGTCGAACTATGGCCAAAGAATATATTATAATAATACTAATTATGGCGCAACACCGACACACTCACCACATGTATAATAATTCGAATAAATAAATCGATGGAGCATTTTTCACGCTATTGTTGATTTATCAAAAATGGCTAAGCCGATTTCGATAGAATTAAAATTACACCAACTTTAAAGTGTACTATTTCCAATGAATAAAGAGTTATCGAAATCGGACTTCTATGTAAAAAGTTAACCTGGTTATAAAAAAATACACAAAAAAAAAAAATATTGTATGTACGCGTCGAATTGTTTAGTACCTCCTCCGTTTCGTCGGTCAAAAAACTGGCCTCCCTTGTCTGTTCACAATGTTCTGTCTTGAATTTTTTATGTGGTCTGAGTATCTTCCATGCCCGTTATAACGTACCATTAACGTACGTCAACAATTCATCGAGCCATCCATCAGCCATAGGACGTCCACAGCTGGACATAGGCCTCCTCTATAGATCTCCAATAAGACCGTCACGTCAACAATTAGCCGTCGATAATATTTTGCTGGTGCCGAAACATTCCGAACATGGCACGCAACGGAGCAGGTTGATGACGGAACGGTGAATGAATGAACATATTCTCATGTTTTTTTATGCAAAGAATGTTTCATTGTCTGTAACGTTCATTGGGTTAGCCATTGTACTTAGTGAAAAAAAAAAAGTCTAGCCATTGAAACGTTTCATTGTCTGTAACATGGCCCAACGGATTGGCAAGTTGAAATGGCAATGGGCAGGGCACATAGCGCGGAGGACTGATGACCGATGGGGTCGGAAAGTTCTCGAGTGGAGACCACGTACCGGCAAGCGCAGCGTAGGACGTCCACCCACAAGGTGGACGGATGACCTCATTAAGACCGCAGGATCGCGCTGGATGCAAGCCGCTTCCAACCGGTCTTATTGGAGATCCATAGGGGAAGCCTATGTCCAGCAGTGGACTTCTTATGGCTGATGGATGGATGGATTGTCTGTAATGTTCGAAGCACGGTTATAGCATGCAAATGGGCAAACACTCAGACGATATAATTATTTTTTGTAAAAAATGGCATGAACAATTTCGACCGTGTACACAATTCGCGAATATATTGCACGGGTCGATGTAGCATTTTTCACATTATTGTTGATTTATCAGAAACTAGCTTTTGCCCGCGGCTTCGCCAGCGCTTTTTTATGCTATCCCACGGGAATCTTTTATTTTTTCAGGATAAAAAGTAGCCTATGTCACTTTTTAACCTTTGATCTATGCCAAAAATTAAATCTATCCGTTGTTCCGTTGCTGCGTGAAAGCGTAACGAACAAACTTACATTCATATTGTTAATGTTAGTAGGGATTGCTCAGCCGAAATCGATAAAATTTAAATGGGACCAATTTCGAAGTACCTATAGTCTTTCCAAAAAAAAAAAATCGAAATCGGACCACTACATAAAAAGTTATGCGTTGGCGGCTATTCAAAAAAATATGTAATTAAATACGCGTCAAATTGAGTAACCTCCTCGGTTTCATCGATAAAAAAAGATACTTGCTTTTATCAAAGAAGGGAACCTATCTTCTATTGCCAGGATAATTATTTTCCGAAGGTCGACGCTATGCACACTCTGTCCCATCTTGAAGAACTCGTTGTTTCTGTCCTTGAGCGAGTTGACTTCGAGTCCGAAGCTGGTGGATACAATAATGTCGTTGGTGTAGCGACGTACGAAGTCTTCAACATCTAGATTTTCATTCTGGTGTTCTATAAAGATAAATAGGTACTTTTAAGGTTTCGTACATCAAAAAGAAAAACGGAAAATTAAGAAAAAATAATTGGGGTCACCTTACACACGGTCTCTGACACCAAACTAAGCAAACCTTGTGATATGGCTGCCAGAGACTGAATAATTATGATAGCTAATCATTAGCGTTATCTTATGATTATTTGTAAAAACTTAATCAGCATTGACATACAAAAAAAGCGATATTTTTGGTAACCAGTAACTAGCTCAAAAAATTTCAAATATTTTCTATCAAAATTACCGTCGCTGTCACGTAAAACATTTTAATGGCCGTCCTCGCCTTAATTATATTTTCATTCCGATGTAAACCGTGGCCATTTTCACGAGGGACGTTAAATATTCCCAATGTCACAGTTTTCGAGTCTAAGTACGGGAGCCTTGACCTACGCCCTCCGCAGCCGGCTTATGTAACAATACAGGTATTCTAAAATACACAGGCATTTCAAAATACCTCTACCTTTGCAGGCTTATTTATAATTTACAACTGGCGATATCCGAACTCGGACAATGGGCTAGGGCTCAGAAAATGGTACGAATAGGTAGCCACTTGCGTCGTTTGTCAATGTTTAAAGTGCCCACGATTTTGTCTCCACTCATAAAATTGGAATTTGTAAAGGGCATGGGTCCGAATATTGCCATGACCTTTCAAGAATTAGGTACGAACGAAATACTTTTGATTCGTTTTATTAGGTAAATGCTTTTATAAGTATTTCGTATGTCAAAAGATTACTGAATTGTGAAGGTTTTGGTAAATGTTATAAAGATATACTCGTAATAAAGGTTTTCTTTTCAATCACAGTAGGTACTATAAGTACCGTGTATACCCAGGAAAATTCTGGAAACGGATGTTGCTAAGTAAAAAACTACTCTACAAACAGTTAAAACTTTATCATTTCTTAGTTTCGTGAATTTGCTGTAAATTAATAATTGAAAATAAACCTGCGCCTGTCTGTATGTTTTCAAAATATTACGTTTTAAGCAGATGATTAAGTAAAATCTAATGACAATGTAGGTACTAAGCATTTAAATAGAATAGACTAAAAACCTCATTCATCATGAGCTTCGAGGCATACGAACTAGAATACAAACTATAATAATAGTAGCAACTATAATAAAAACTACAAATAAAGAACCAACAATAGACGTTAAAATCAAGCATACAAAACAGAATTCACTTCGTTTTAATCACAGACAAAATGGCCACTTTTCTTTTTGAAGCACTTCGTCGCCGGTACCTCCCTCTACATTCAACCGAACAAGTGAATTTCAATGAGGTGAAAAGAACACAAATCTACCTTTTTTACTTCACTGAATAGAGAAGTACTTTGCCTAAGTAGCGTGAGTATTTCTACGAAAAACTCAGCAGAAAGTATTCAGCTAAAAGAAAAATAGTTACGTATAACCATCATTGGAATTAAAAATATGATATAGCAACGTTAATGGCCTTATAGTCGTGCCACGGCTATATCATTTTCACTTTTGAGCCTTTTAGCCGTGCCACATCTACCTATAAGATGAAATGATTTTAATTTCATAGTGCATCCCACACTAGGTTCATCTCAAAGAGTTATTTTTCGGAATCCGAAGACGCAAGGTTCGAATCCTGCATCCGCGACGAATTTTTGAACATTCATCATAAAAAATACCTATAAGATATTGCAAAACTGCAAGTTTGAAGGCATACTTTCCTAAAATAATTCGTTAATGTTCAATCATAAGGTATCACATAAAAAACGAATATTTATTAACGAAAATGTTGTTTTGACGTAATATATTTTAAATAGAAAAGTTGAAAAAAAAATTAACAAAAATCTACTGTAATTATAAAAAAACGTGTAATAAATCATGTTTAACTTTTTATTAAACAAAATGTGCAACTGTATTTTTGAAAACTAACAAGTATTTTTAACCGACTTCCAAAAAGGAGGATGTTCTATGTTCGTCTGTGTGTTTTTTTTTGTGTATGTTCATCGATTATTCCGCCAATTGTGAACCGAATCGAACAATTCTATAATTGGTCCGAAAGGGTACACCCGAGGTGGTCCCATTTAAATTTTACAGAAATCGGCTAAGCTGTTTTTGAAAAATCAACAATGATGTAAACAATTCGAGCGAAATATTCGAATTTTGTACACGATGGGAGGCGGTTTTGCCATTTTTGCGTTTTTTTTTATTTAACAGGAATAATGTAGCATACTTTATCTATAATGTTTATTGCGCGAGTGGGATCAAATTTGACGTCTACAAACCCCTTATACTACTTCGTACGAAGTAAACATGAAGAGGTTTTTCTTTGGCTGAGGAATGGTAGTTTCGCTTCGCTTCGGAAGTTTTGATCAAGATTATAAAGTTGGATATCCCGTGGAGCGACGATTCGAAAAGCATTAGTTACTCGCAGAACGACTGAGATAACATTCTCTTTGAAAACTTGATCCTCTTTCGGTATTAAGAAATCATTTTAATAGTACAACTTCGTGCAAGTTTTACTATCTGATTTTTGAATTGATAGTCGTGTTTACGTTTTTATGTGCTTGTTTTAAAATACGAACGACATCTTTGAAAACAGGAACGAGTACTTTTCTCTAACCCAATTTTCTTGAATGAAAATCCGATGGTATCTGAATTGCTCTACTTGTCCCTTTACAATGATTCTTCAAGTTTTTAGTGTTTTAGACAATTATTCAAATGCTAGATCGTATGCAGATATTGCAATTGTATTTTAGTGCCTATTACAGTCACGATGATTACCGGGTACATCGAGATAAGACGTTATTAGGTAGAACAATAGAATATAAAACAAGGTTTTGAGGTTTTATAATTCTATACGACGTCGAACTGTTATGTTAACCATTAAGAAAGCAATCTGTTCATAAACACCAAACATAATAGTAAAATATGCCTTATATTATTCGAGAATGATTCAAATGAACAGGCACAACAAATAAGATTTCCTAAACTCGCATCTTGACACAAAACATTCCTATGTCAATCCAAACATTTTTTCACGGCTTAGAACAAACTAGTTCAGCCTTGAATCATAACACAAATAACAAACGGGTGTTGTAAATTCTGCGCAAGGTCAAAATGCCCAAGGATTCGTCGATCAGGGATTTTTAGACCAGAAAATACACAAACAATATTATTCCGAGTTTTGCCATGCGTAATGCCGTGCCGGTTCAATTTTTCCGATCTACTTATTCGATAGACCTTATAAAATCTTTATTATTTCACAGTCTGGATATTCGTCGTCTTCTCTGCTGTCTTTTTAGCATAAAGACGATTGTTATTCAAAATGTACGGGCTCAAAGCGGTAAGTTTCATAATTTATTTTGTGAGACGTCTAGACATGCTAGGAATCGAATCGAAGCGAAATCGTCTACCTCTAATCTGTGAGGTCATGATGTGTTCCTGTCACGAAAGTGCAAATTGATTGCGGACCGGATGACATGAAATATTTTGTGTTCGGTTCGAGGAAAGCTACGGAGGAAATGGTATAAAGATGTCTTCAATGCAAGATTTACGGGCAAAAATGTGTTGACTGTCGGAAAAGTCATTCATTTTGAACTTTTTGTCGTGGAATAGATGTACATTTATTCAGTCGCTGAATTATTTTGTATCGGAAAAGACTGTATCGTAAAAATGAGTAACATTGTAACTTAAACTGCTTAGACATCTATTTTTAGAGCTCCGTAGTAAAACGAGGAACCCTTATAACTTCGTTGTGTCCGTCTGTCCGTCCATCCTTATGTTAAAAAGCTTTGTAACTTTTATAATGTACAATGTACATTTATAAAGCAAATTGCATGGAATTTAACATTATGGTAGTTCCGGTATAGATCTCAATTTTAAATTAGAATTTTCAAAATTGTTTATTTAATTTATTCACCATCAGGCCAAATGGGTGACATCCATTCGATGTTACGAGTTTGAGACTTTGTCGTTAGAAATGGCTACTTTTCATTGGTATAGCGAGCGCTTTAGCGTCAAAAATAGTTTAGCAACTTGTCTGATTACCTTCAAACTAAATCATCTGTGGATTTATCTTTACGTACATAGTATTTTTGGCTACCTATATCTTCAAACAATGTTTCTGTAAAAAATGAAGTCTAAACTTAAATACACTAAATTGGCAACATTATCCATATTCATTTGGATGTCATCCATTTGACCTGATGGTAAATGGGGCCTATAAGGGGTAGCTTCCATACATGTAAAGTGGGGATGAATTTTTTTTCAATCCCACCCCCTCGTATGGGGTATTGTTGAATAAGGATTTTGTCTGATTTAGGTACAATTTGCCCGCCAAAGTTGGAAAAAATGTTACCAGATTATATTTAACTAGACAGATAACTCTTTATTATCTAATTAATTTACCTACAATAAGTAAACTGGTATATTCTCTTTAGGAAAAATGTGTTTTTGCTTTTTTTGGTTATTTTGGCAAGGCGTGAAATGTTCATTAAAACTTATTGAATCATTTAAAAAAGACATTTAAAATATAAGTCAAGTTTTTGTTTTAGGTCAATTTCAACTACGTAATCTTTAACTCATCACACTTAAAATAACACTAAATGATAGTACCCATAGTAGATATAGTATCTACAAAGCTCCGCAATATAAACTCACGAGATTGTTCAAAGTGCGCACTAAAATATAAAACATTAAAACTAAAATGCAGTGACTGCAGCGCTATAGCAATTTAATAAAAGTGAGAAATTCGCTTGAATAACCCTAATGCAGTCGTGGCCAAGGCCGCCTGATGTGCAGCGGCCATATTCCTTTATTAAGGCCACTCATAATGCCACACATGTCGTTTGCCACCTTTACCCATCAATGATAAATAATTACCCAATAAATATAAAACATACAGGTACAGGTAGAAGGTATCAAATAAAAAAATTTCTTGTCTATATGAATATCTTTATGTTTTAGATTTTTCTGCTTAACACATTTACGGGAAAAGGACAGAGTATCGCGTTTTCGTCTATTTGCCAAAACTGCAAAAACTTACTGAACAATTTATGATAGATATTTTAGCATAATAATCATATTTTATGCATTTTTTAGTGATCTACTGTTTTTATTCTTCTATAAAAAAATTTCTCATCTGAGACTGTGTTTTTCGCAATGTTCACTTTTAAGAGTAAGCAAGTAACGATAGGTAGAGGCTGAGAAATGAGCATATCTTTGCTCTCCATCAGACAGGATGTTGCCAAGTGTAAGTCTACCTTATTTCCTTCCATAACATTGTTCATTTAAAATGAATACATATAAGAAAAACACGCACTTGTTCACGAAAACCTGCTAAAAGAATTTGACGTGAGTGTATCACGTAGGTACCAAAGGTTTTGATGTATATCAAGCATATATCAAAGCCATGGCAACAAAAAGCCTCTTCGCGCTGTGGCACATTACCAAGAATAACAGAACGTAATTTGTTATTAACTTAATTATCATACCAATTAGTCAAATATTTGACTGCAATGAATGAGAGTTGCACAAAGGGCAATAGAGCGCGCCATGTTAGGTATCAGTTTAAAAGACCGAGATCACAATACGGAAATCCGACGAAGGACGAAAGTCACAGATGTTGGAAACCGTACTACGAGACTCAAATGGCGCTGGGCAGGACACGATGGGTCGACGACATCAGACCCATCGCTGGTCAAGCGTGGATGAGATTAGCCTAAGATAGGGAACAAGTGCACATAAGAGAGGAGGCCTATACCCAGCAGTGGGTCGACACAAGCTGATGATAATGAATCATAAGGAAGTAATATTCACTGTCTCGAGATTGATATCTCGTGAATTTTCTTCTTGTTGGAACTTGGCAGAAAACTGTGGCGGGACCACCTAGTTATATTCATGTTAAAGTGGAATAGTGTTATATAGTGGAATACATGAACATAATTAGTACAAATTTGAACATTAATATAAAAGTTTGTGCAAGTACTTTTTTAGTAATCGTCAAATGAAGATGGTCTCCGAAATATCAGTTTTTTCACGCAGGTAATGCATATAAATAATTGTAAAGAAATTTTACATCTAAATAACACTTACAGTTTTGGTCTATGAGTATGTTAAGTAAATGATATTTTAATCACGTTTCATTATTTCGTAGAAAAGTGCGCCGGAATAATTTAAATAATAAAATTTTAGCAGCAGAAGAATGTTATGTGCGCCTACTCAAGTAAGCGTTAAACGTTATTTCATTCCTAAGACGTGCACTGCTGGACATAGTCCTCTCCCATAGGACCGGTTCGAAGCTGCTAACTTTGGTTCATGTTACTTATAAAGTTAACGACTTAGCCCAGTGGATTGGCAAGTTGAAATGTCGGTGGGCAGGACGCTAAGCATAGAGGACTGATGACTAATGAGGTAGAAGTTGAATGAAGAAGTTTTCGAGTGGAGACAACGTACCGGCAAGCGCAGCGTAGGATGTTCATCCATAAAATGGACGGATGACCTCGCCGAGACTGCAGAATCTCGCTGAATGCAAGCCGCTCCAAGCCGATCCTATTGGAGATCTATGGTGGAGGCCTATGTCCAGCAGTGCACGTCTTTGGAATGAAATTGCGAATAAACGCTGCAACGCCTACTCAAATACGTTATACTGCTGATAAAATTTTGCTATGTAAATTATTCAGGCGCACTTTTCTACGAAATAATAAAACGTGGTTAAAATATTTACCTAAAATAGACCACAACTGTAAGTGTTATTCTGATGTCCGATTTCTGTACAATTATTTAGATAAGTAAGTAAGTAAGTTCGTATAGGCCGGGTGGCTAGACCTGGTGTCAGAGTTTTAGGCCGCCTGAAGGCCTCTGACATGGCTAAACGGTTAAAACAACCGGGGCCTACAATTTAACGTGTCATCCGAGCCACGGTAGCGCTCAGTTGGAAAATGCCAAATTATTTAGATGCATAATTTAGAATTAAACACAAAGAAAACAAAACTAATACAATTTCATCCGTATCAAAAACCACCACTAAATCTCTCCACGTTAATAAACAGCACGAACATAAATGAAACACAAAGTGCAACACTATTAGGCATCACCGTGGACACCATACCTTAACTGGCAAAATCATGTTAAAAATATAAGAACGAAAATGCTGCAATTCACATATGCACTATCAGTTTTAAAAGTTAACACAGACTTAAAATCCGCAAAAACAGCTTACTACGCCTATGCCTACTCTTGGCTAAAATACGGAATCATAATATGGGGAAACAGCACTGACGCAAAAGATCTATTTATAATTCAAAAGAAATGTATCCGGATTTTAATGAATATAAAACAGCGACATAGCTGTAGACCGCACTTCATGCAACAAAATATACTCACACTTCCAAGCCTATATATATTAGAAGCAGCCACTTTTGTAAAAAAAACATCCAGACCTATTCCAACACAACACAAACGCTCGTAGAAAACATTTAATCGTAGCTCCAGAGCCCAAACTAGAAATGATCAGAAAAGGACCAGAATATATGCTAATAAAAATATACAATCACCTACCGAGAGATTTGCAAGAAGAGACAAATATCAAAAAGTTCCAAAAGAAACTCAAATATTTCCTGACAAAAAAATGCTATTACACAGTTGATGAATATCTAGACGAAAAAGTTTCAACCTCACAAAATATATAAGACAATAACAATTATTTATCTGTATCTAATATAAAAAACTATCTCCAAAACGATTATATACTTATATTTTAGTATCTATAATGTACCATTTGCAACACCCTATAAACAGGGTTATAATGTGTATACTGTTACATTATCATAATTATAGTTGTAACTAAACATTATAAGGCAATGTATACTTAAATAAATAAATAAATAAATATTACCTGCGTAAAGAAACTGAAAATTATTACACAATTTTTTATTATTTTTTTAATTATTAATCATTTTTAAATATTACACTTTTTCTGATACAAATTTGTACTAATTATGTACATTTTATTCCACTATACATTACATGAATATAACTAGGTGGACCCGTCAGGGAATATGACACTTAAATAGCTGATCACAGCATCGCTAATGCTGTAATTAAGCCAGATTTGTGGAGAATTCCCCAAATTGCAGGGAATTGTACCTTTATTGGGGACTGGTGGGGAGATTGGTTGTATTTGGGGAAAATGTAGAGAATATGAAATAAACGAAACCTACAATGAAAAAAAAAAAAAACAAAACGTCCAAATGCACATAGATAATTCGCGCTGGGACTGTAGATACGTACTTTTGGTGAAACCAGGTTCTGCGCTGGGACCAACATCCCCCCTAGGATTGCGGAAGCGTGCCCGTAGCCCCGACACACAGCGCAGATGCGGAAACACTCCAGGTTTTTAGCGTATACCGCCGATTAAGATCGGCGGAGACTCCTACATAACCACCGGTTTTCCCGAGTAGGTGGTATCTATAAAGGATTTTCCAGGCTAAAAAAAGGATTGCGACTTGACGTGGTGCATTTGGTGAACTAGACTCCGCGTCGGGACCCACATGATTATGATTTTGGCTTCGTGAAATGCAAAACTTACGTAAAATATGCATAAAATTACCTGTTTCAGTCATCGGGCTTATAAAATATTTTGTCCCCTGTTTGGGAAATATGACTTTCAATTTTTGAGGAATTAGGGACACGGGCATTGGCAACCGCGTTGGACAAAACTTCAACAGCTATATAATTAAATGGCTATCAAGCATTTATTTATAGCATTGTACCACTAACGTCCGCTCTGTAAACATGATTATCGAGGTGCTGATATTCATATTAACAACACTACTTGTATACCTCTGGTACACTTACAAACTCATAGAAAAGTTTTACAAGGAGAAAAATGTGAAGTTTTTGCCTGGATGGCCATTTTTTGGCAACAGTTTGAAAAGTACATTGCAGAAAGCGCATATGTTTACTGATATTGATCGAGTTTATAAGGCTTTTCCTGATGAAAGGTAAGTCTATTAACAAGTTTCAACTACTTCAAATAATCGGCCAAGTGCGAGTCAGACTCGCGCACGAAGGGTTCCGTACCGTATGGGAGCCCCATTTCTCAAAAAACTCCTAAAAATCACGTTTGTTGTATGGGAGCCCTCCTTAAATATTTATTTTGTTCTATTTTTAATTTTTGTTGTTAAAGCGGCAACAGAAATACACCATCTGTGAAAATTTCAGTTTCCTAGCTATCACGGTTCATGAGATACAGCCCGGTGACAGACAGACAGACAGACAGACAGACATACAGACATACAGACAGACAGACAGACAGACAGACAGACAGACGGACAGACGGACATCGAAGTCTTAGTAATAGGGTCCCGTTTTTACCCTTTGGGTACGGAACCCTAAAAATGAGAAGGTTCTAAATTCGGCTGTGTGTTTTTTGTATGTGTGTTAATTATGCGATTATTTCGCCAATTGTGAATGAATTTTCATAGTTCTTTTTTGTTTGGTAAACCATACTTCAGAAATGGTCCTTTTTAGGGATCCGTACCCAAAGGGTTAAAACGGGACCCCATTACCAAGACTTTGATGTCCGTCTGTCCGTCTGTCTGTCTGTCACCGGGCTGTATCTCATGAACCATGATAGCTAGGCAGCTGAAATTTTCACAGATGATGTATTTTTGTTGCCGCTATAACAAGAAATACTAAAAAAGAATAAAATAGATATTTAATGGTGGCTCCCATACAACAAACGTGATTTTTAGGAGCTTTTTGCTCGCTATTAAAAATGGCAAGAGGAATGGGGCTCCCATACGGTACGGAACCCTTCGTGCGCGAGTCCGATTCGCACTTAGCCGATTTGATTAAATTACATTGAGATAGGTGGAGCTGTTTTTGAAAAATCAATAATACTGTAAAATAGCAATTTCAATTCGAGCGATCTATTCATATTTTTGACCGACGAAACGGAGGAGGTACTCAATTCGACGCGTATATTTGTTTTTTTTTAAGGTTCCGTACCCAAAGGGAAAAACGGGACCCTATTACTAAGACTTCGATGTCCGTCTGTCCCTCTGTCCGTCTGTCTGTCTGTCCGTCTGTCACCGGGCTGTTCTCATGAACCATGATAGCTAGACAGCTGAAATTTTCACAGATGATGTATTTCGGATGCCGCTATAACAGCAAATACTAAACACAAAATAAAATGAATATTTAAAGGGGGCTCCCATACAACAAACCTGAATTTTAGACGTTTTTCGCTCCATATTAATAATGGTACCTGGTAGATGCTTGAAATTTTCACAGAATATTTAGTTTAAATTCCCTTCAATAATAAATAATAAAATTGAAATAAAATAAATATTTAGGGGGGGCTCCCATACAGTACGGAACCCTCCGTGCGCGAGTCCGACTCGTACTTGGCCGATTATTATTTTATGTGTAACCACGCATAACTTTTTACATAGTGGTCCGATTTCGATAACTCTTTTTTTATTGGAAACGTATACTCTTGTCGAAGTTGGTCCTATTTTAATTTTATGGAAATCGACTCAGCTATTTTTGATAAATCAACAAAAGTGTGAAAAATGCTACATCGATCCGTGCGACATATTCGCGAATTCTGTACACGGTTGAAGTCGGTCATGCCATTTTTTGCGAAAAATAAGCCTTTGTAAGAAGTTGTGTTATTTTAGGCAAAAAGTAATAATTTAATTATGTACCTACTGATGAAAATAATTATGTGATTTTTTTAATCATGAGACCGAGGTAGATGACATAATATTAAAGATGTATACCTAAAATAGGAATCAGAAGGCCGTACATGGTGATGATACATCAGAAACGAAACAAACGAAAAAAATTTTAAAAGTAAACTAAAAGAGATTCTCATATCCAAAGCTATTACTCAGTACAAGACTTCTTAGACGAAAAACGTTTCGACACCGCAAACTAGTAAAAGTAGAATAAGACAAAATACTCAGCTAATGTTGTTCCCATTATTATTCATCATTATTATTGCAATTAACTTAAACACTAAGGTGTTTAAGTTAATTGCAATACCCTAATACAGGGTCCATGAATATGTTACTCTAAGTTTATATAAATGATACACTTATAAATTAGACTAAGAGAATTTGTATTTATGGTGCAATAAAAACGATTGAATTGATTATATGTGTCTGAGTATTCCAGTGTCTGTTTAAGTATGGTATTGTATCTCCAATTTTACTGGATCAATTTTCGTGGTTTTTTGTTTTCATTATTTATGTATGTATTTGCAATGATAATGGAGTATTTTATTTGAAAAGACCATATTTTTTGTTTAATAGGTACTGCTGACGTTTCATTTTTTTCGATTCATTAGCTTAGTTCTTTAAGCAACTTTACTAATAGAGCCAATTAGAATTATTTTTTGCAAAAATAGCATGACCGACTTCACCCGTGTACAGAATTCGCGAATATTTCGCACGGATCTGTGTAGCATTTTCACATTATTATTGACATATCAAAAATGGCTCAGCCGATTTCGATAAAATTTAAACGAGACCAATTACGAAGTATCGTCTTTCCAATAAAAAAATAATGATTGAAATCGGACTACTATAAAAAATGTGATGCGTGGTTACACATCCAAAAATAGTTATAGTTATTTATTTATGCAAAACACATGTATAGGTACATATAAACTAGTTCTAATTCTTTACATGTATAGTACCCTGTTTGATAGGGTGTGGCGTGTGGCGCGTCGAATTGAGTACCTCCTTCGGTTTGTCGGTCAAAAATAACATTCACCCACGCTCGGATGTTTGACATGAGCTGCGTGTATATGCAACCTTATCTCAATTATAGTTCGGCCGTTCAGAGAATGCGTTGCTGACACGTCATCTTGAAAAAAATGTTTTTGGCCGATATCTCGGAAACTATGTACTTAAGGGCAAAAAACATTAAGATCATTATTGTAGAAAATAAAATTTCGCATCTTTTGTTTTCAGTAAACTTTTTTGTAAAACTTACCGTTTACGATTTATGGATGATTTAATGTTTTAAGGTCCGTTTAATGAAATTTCATTAAATGGACCATAAACCGTAAACGGTAAGTTTTACAAAAAAGTTTATGGGAAACAAAAGATGCAAAATTTTATTTCCTACGATAATTATATTTTTTGCCCTTAAGTACATAGTTTCCGAGATATCGGCCAAAAACTTTTTTTCAAGATGACGTGTCAGGAACGCATTCTCTGAACGGCCGAACTATAATAACGATAACAACATCACATATTTTACAAGCTAAATATAAAGTAACACAATCAAAGTACAATGACTCTTTAAACTACAGACAAAATACATAAATAACAAACATATGTCGTGTCTATCACCACTTTAACATTTATCTTTTGTAATAAATTAATCGGTCTAGGTTTCATCAATATTGGGTTTTTTTTACACAAATTATCGAGGATAATTATGTACAATTAACGTGCTATAAACAAACCCGGCGGGTAGTGACTGGAAGCGCGCTATGCCATACATCCCGCTAGTACCCGCTAGTATGTGTCGTTCAATCGTTTTTTACGGTTCCGTACCCAAAGGGTAAAAACGGGACCCTATTACTAAGATTCCGCTGTCCGTCCGTCTGTCCGTCTGTCTCTTTATCACCAGGCACCGTGAACCGTGTATCTCATGAACAGTGATAGCTAGAAAGTAGAAATTTTCGCAGGTAAAGTATTTCTGTTGCCGCTATAATGACAAATACTAAAAACAAAATAAAGTAAAAATTCATACATATAAAAAAAAACGATAAATTTTCACAATTAATTTCAGTTATGGACGTTACAGTCAAAGTAAGGATCCTAGTTAAAATAAGTTAGGTATCTTAAATTCATAAATATGTAAGTCCAAAAAGTTTAGTCAAAAATATTTCTAAAATTCAGTCATGAATAATGCTTGAATTCAATTACATTTAATCATAACATAATCACTACCAATAAAAAAATGTACTATTATTCTATGTATACTATATAGTATGTATCCAAAATATCTACCCAGAACTGGCAGTTGGCTTGAGCATTTGGATTATCTATAGACCTTCAAGGGTCTGTGGATGATCCAATTGCTTTTTATGTAGGATGTAGGTTTCGCTTATAATTTTTTTTTTATCGGGCAAGAGTGCTTTTATTAACTACTACAAAATAAAATAAACTACCTACACTACTACATCAAAAGCATTGGATCATCCACAGACCCTGGAAGGTTTGAAAGTATTGTTTTTAGATGTAGTTAGTAAAAGTACTTTTGCCGGAATATGTATACTTCTTTCAGATATGTCGGATTTATTGACGGGCTAAGACCGACTTTGCTGATCAGAGATCCGGAGCTGATCAAATTGGTCACCGTGAAAGATTTTGAACATTTCATGGATCATAAGGAGATCTTCTCGGAGCACACAGAACCGCTTTTTTATAACAGTCTGTTTGGCATGAAAGGTAAGAACTACTCGTACAGTCAATTACAGGTAGCGCCACGTAAGTCTAGTGCTGAGGGTAGTGTGGAGGGGATGGCTGCGCGTGGTGACCGCCATACTAAACCCATGTACTTTATGTTTCCTCGAGACTGATTGAAAAATGCGACCTTTATAGGAAATTCACTACCGGACAGACGAAGGCAAAATCATCGAGCTATGTCGCCAATTATGCCCTATGTAAATTATGTCGCCCGATATACCTCAGTGCCTCAAATCTATAGTTTTTGACCAGTTTCCAGGGATGACTTAATGCGCAGAAACATTTCTCACTATGAGTTGTATTATATTAGTAAGCTCCAATAAGTAGCAGAAAAAGCTAGAAATTAGGAAATCCGAAAAGAACCAAGGTGGCTGATTTAGCTCAGCGGCTTTTCAAGTGATAATTATGACAAGATAGGAGCACGGAGGATTGCTGACTGATAGAGTTGAAAAGTTATTGAGTAGAGACCACGCACTGGCACACAAGGTAGACAGAAGACATCGTCTAGATCGGAAGATCACGCTGAATGCAAGCCGCTTCCAACCTATCTTATTGGAGATCTATATGGGAGGCCTATATCCAGCAGGCAGATCTCCAACACGCTAACACGCTCCAACACGCGTGGTCTCTTATAACTTTTCAACTCTATCAGTCATCAGTCTTTAAAATTGAATATATTAGGGGACATCTTACACACGGTCTCTGACCCCGAACCAAACAAAGCTTGTGATATGGCTGCCAGAGACTGATATACTACATATTTTTAAATACATACTCTAAAGATAGTACCTGAATAACACCCAGACGCAGAGTAAACACCTATGTTCATCACACAAATGTTTGCCCTGGGTGGGGATCGAACCCATGCCTCTTTGACTCAGAAGTCAGGGTCACTAACCACTGAGCCACCGAGGCAGTCCTCTATCTATATGTGATCCTATATGAGATCCTCTCATATAGACATCTTATGGCAGAATAGACGAGATAATATAGGTACTTATCATAATCATCACCCTCTCAGCAACTAAGCATTGCAGTTCTTGCTAACTTTACAGTTACTGTTAGCTTCGGTTTCTCTTTATTTTTGGCATCCCATTTGGCCGTCGACTCAGCTCATCTTCGTAGCCCTTGATAACCTACTGTTATGTATGCTTAACAGTAGGTTATCAAGAGCTACAAAACTTAACAGTAGGTTATCAAGAGCTACAAAACTTAACGGAGGTTATCAAGAGCTACAAAACTTAACAGTCGGTTATCAAGAGCTACAAAACTTAACAGTATGTTATCAAGAGCTACTTAACTTAACAGTAGGTTATCAAGAGCTACAAAACTTAACAGTAGGTTATCAAGAGCTACAAAACTTAACAGAAGGTTATCAAGAGCTACAAAGATGCAACTCTTTGATTTGGCATTGACCTCTATGTCTGACAGGTGACCAATGGCGAAACATGCGGAACACCCTGACCCCCGCCTTCACTGGATCCAAGATGAAACACATGATGCAGTTCATGCAAGACATTTGTGACAACTACTTGAAATATCTGAAAGGTACCTTGTAATATTACTCTAAGTTATTTGACTTTGAAACAGACCAATATATTAAATACTTATAAGTAAAGAAACAATGCTGAACATTCAGTAAACTTTTTTGTACAGTCAGCATAAATAAATGAGCTTCATACTTTACGGTACTGAACTAAAATACCTTAGCGCCTCTGGCCTAAGCTTCAGTAGCCCACTTATGAAAATATGACAAGTTAAACGTGATCAGTATATATCCACTAAACTTCTATCTTCTTTATTCTTCCCTAGAAGTATACAGGCATCATCTCTCTAGTTTAAATTTACGTATTAGCTTTAAATAGTTATTGACATAGTTATCTCCACAATACCCGTGCTTTGATAATAACGTTTTGCCTGGCGTGTCTCGACACGCTCTTCAGAACAGATTATCCAACAACGACCAAAAATCCTAACTACTCAGATTTATGGCACCGACACAATTTAGTTACCAACATTTTGTCTACGCGAAACTAGGCGCGAAAATTGCCCCGCCGCAATGAATAGCACTTCACGGTGACCGTGAAGCAATAAGAAGTATAGGTATTTATTTTTATGAACTATTTATTATTACCTACTGAAAAACACAATTCTTACTGAAATTATAAATCCAAAGGAGTGTTTGTTCTTCTTTCACGCATCAGCAGAGCAACGGATTGATTTAATTTTAGGCATAAGTAGACATAGTTTAAAAGACGGAAAGTGTCAGGCTGTTACTTTTTATCCCGGAAAAATAATAGGTTCCCCTGGGATAGCAAAAATCACAATATCAACGTGGGCAAAAACGGCAAAAGCTTAATGTTAATGAGAAGTAACAAATAAATATGTAACTGGTATTCTAATATGTTACTATTAGAATCGCTATGAGATCATAGTCATTAGTTAAACATTGTTTTGTATCAGACAAACTAGCTTGGACAATCCGTTAAGGTTATGCCCGGTTTACACTACAGTGACAATGATTTCAAGAAGAGATCAGTTTCAAAAATGTTTATATCGTGCTCTTACTCTTTTTACTCTTGCTACAAGAAGTTATTATATAGATAGATAGATATTCTTTATTGTTAACACAAAGAGCACAAGTAACACAGATAACAAAAACATTATTAGTATAGCAAGAGGCGGCCTTATCGCTAAAAGCGATCTCTGCCAGGCAACCGTTGGATGGAATAGGAATATAGAACAAGTAAAGACGAGGGTTAACAAAAATAGTTCGTACTTATAAAACATACACATACATACTAATAAATACTTACATAAACATAAAGTACATAAAATTACCTACCATAATTATCTAAATATACTTATAATAACAAAAAATAATAATTATTATTATTATAGAACTACTTACATTAAAAAAAAATAAAGACAACAGCACTATCGTTTATCAACGAGCGGACAATTGCAAGTAATGATTTTTAACCTGTTCATGTTTATTAATGAGGTTGATAAGGAACTAAGAAAACGTAGTATGTAGAACGAATGTTTATTTTGGTTTTCACATCCTCCACTGCGAAACCTTCAATTTCCATACCAATACACAGGTTTTGCAAAGCAGATTGGCACATAGGTTTGTTTTTATAATGATTATCTTATGATTTTGAATGATTATCTCTCTGATGATATTATTATGTCCCATAATCAAGGATGTTCTCTGTATAAACTGACAAACTTTAAAATTTGATCTTCAGATAACTTTTTCAACATTTTCAAATTCTTTCTTCGCTGCAGTAATCCGCAAAAACAACCAATACGTGTTTACTGTGTCAGCACTGGAATGGCACTGGATTGGCCGTTATTTACCTAAGTTACACTGGATTGGTCGTACTGAATTCAAAAGTAGACCGCCAATCCAGTTACTGGACTGGAATACTAACTGGATTCAGTGCATTTCAGTGCCGGTTTAAATTTTTCTAGTAAGCAATCCAGCGCTGGATTCGATCGCTGGACTGGAATAATGTAAACCGGGGATTATACCGTAAATACTTTCACTCACAGAACCGATACACGTTTCCAATAAGATATGATCTGTGCTTAGGACAAAATGTAAGTCTTCCGTAAGTACGCTTAGGCCCAGAACACACGGTGAAACGCAACTGCAACGAAATTATTGATTTGAAACCAGTTTCAACCATTTTCCACACACGCTGCAACCACAATCATTTCGGTTTTCTTTGAGAAAAGACGTCTGCATAAGACGCCAAAACAAAAAATGAATGAAACGCAACGCGAGTTTCCTGCACGCTGATTTCAATGAAATTGATTTGAAACGCGTTTCAAACCGGTTTCAAACTGGTCGCGTCATGTGTGATCTCCCAACGGAATCTATGGCAGAAACTTAAATGAAACTCAAAAGTAACTAGTAGTTGCAGTTTCGTTGCATTTGCGTTTCACCGTGTGTTCTGGGCCTTAGTGCGTTGATAGGGAAATGTATGAACACAACAAAATGTACAGCACAGTGAGGTAGTGACCATGTAATGGCAAGCGCAGAGTAGGATGTCCACCCACATAATGGACAGATGACCTCACTAAGACAGCAGCTTACTGGAGATCTATAGAGAAGACATGTACAACAGAGAACGTTTTATAGCTAAAACGATAAAAGATATGGCACAGAAGAGGTATGGCGCAGTTTAATCCAAGATCCGTTATGAAATATTTTAAGGACCTTAATAACTTACCTACACTAGACTAGCTTTTTCCCGCGGCTTCGCCCGCGTGGTATTTTTATTTAGTGCTATCCCATGGAAAATATAATTTATCTGGGATTTAAAGTAGCCTCTGTCACTTCTCCTCTGTCTTTCAAACTATATCCATGACAAAAATCAAGTCAATCCGTTGCGTGAAAGAGGAACAAACCAATAAATCAACAATTTGAATTTACGATATTACTAAGTAAGGATATTTTTTGATTTTCAGATCACAAGAACGAAGAAGTAGATGTAGAAGATTTCATCCGTCGGTACGCTAATGACGTAATTGCTTCGACCAGCTTCGGTCTTGATGTCAATTCCCTCAAGGACAGAAATAATGAGTTCTTCAAGATAGGGCAGAGCGCCTTAACTTTTGATTTTCGTCAACTTGTGATCTTGAGTCTGGATGAGTCTCTTCCTTCTATATCGAAGGTTAGCTTTGATCAAAAACTATGTTAAAAGTTTTTTTTATGTCATTACTCTTAAAACGACGTTATTAATAAATACAGAAAAACTTTTAGGAAATATCACACCAAAGGCTTTTTAGTGAAGGAAAACATCGTGAGGCAACCTGAAAACGTCCGTAGAAAATTCGACGGCGTATGCTAATGCACTAACCTGCACTGGGCCAGCGATGATGGATATGGCTCAATTACCGTTTGTGAGTAGGCCTATGTTCTGTAGTGGACAAGTTTTTGCGTTAAAACATGACTTTTTAAAGGCTTAAATTTTTTTGAAAAAAAAAACAAAGACGTACGACCATTAGTACGAGCATTATTGCTTACCAAGCGATTGACACCTTAAAACTTAAGGTTCAACTAAAGGGGTGAAAAGAGTTATCTTCCTAAACGTTAATTTTATCAAAAATGTACCGAAAATTTTCTCGATGAACACAAAACGCAAAAATAGTGAGTAATCACTACATACTCGTAGTACAAAACAAAGTCACTTCCCGCTGTCTGTCCTCATGTATGCTTTTATCTTTAAAACTACGCAACGGATTTTGATGCGGTTTTGTTTGATAGATAGAGTGTTTCAAGGGAAAGGTTTATAAGTATAATACACCTGTGCGAAGCCGGGGCGGGTCGCTAGTTCACGATATAATAAGCTCAATGTCAATAAGTGGTAACACCTCAGAACAAACATTCTGAGAATAGCACCATTTGATTTGAGTTATAGAGACACAAAACATATAAATTTGACTCGTGTAAATGTAGGTATGTAGTAGCTCAATCTTTATAATAAATTTCAGATGTTGGGCCTAAAAGTGTTCCCTAAGAAAGTATACACGTTTTTCAACGCCACCATAGAAAAAACCGTAAATTACAGAAAAACGCACAACGTGTCGCGGCCTGACATGCTCCAGCTGCTGATTGAAACTCCTTTTGGTAACTATTTCTTACAAATAAGTAAATGTAGGTATGAGTAGTTTTTAAATTTTGGAATAATTACTTCAGGTGAATTCACTAAGTCAGTGCGCGAAATTCAATTTTTTTGGGTCTTTTGGTATTTAAACTGAAACTGCGCGTTGTAAGTTAAATAAAAATTCATGTAGCAGCCACGAATAGATAGTGTTAACAAGATATATAATACACCTAGATACACCTAGAAACTAAAATTGTTGCCAGTTTGTGCAAAAGAGTCCACATACTAAAAACTAAGGTGAAAATCAGTTGATGCACCTTCGTGCATAAACTCTCCACTAATTTGGTTTTCAGTCGTATGTAACTTGTAAACATTGTTTTGATGTAAATGAGTTTTCGTAAACATAAAATGATTAGTTTATCTGTAAAAGGCAAACAAACCCAAAAAACAAATATTTCGCGCTGACCTAGACAATCAGCCTTAAAACGAAGATGCGCAGGTTCTATAAATTCTGTGACGAAAGAGGAAAATCATTTTTAATTTTTAGGGTTCCGTACCCAAAGGGAAAAACGGGACCCTATTACTAAGACTTCGATGTCCGTCTGTCTGTCTGTCTGTCACCGGGCTGTATCTCATGAACCATGATAGATAGGCAGCTGAAATTTTCACAGATGATGTATTCCTGTTGCCGCTATAACAACAAATACTAAAAAGAGAATAAAATAAATATTTAAGGGGGGCTCTCATACAACAAACCTGAATTTTTAGACGTTTTTCGCTATATATTAATAATGGTAACAGGTAGATGCTTGAAATTTTCATAAAATATTTAGTTTTATATTCACTTCAATCTAAAATTAAAATAAAAAAATATTTAAGGGGGCGCTCCCATACAGTACGGAACCCTCCGTGCGCGAGTCCGACTCGTACTTGGCCGATTAAATTGATCGACGAATCAAACCGGAGGAGGTACTATTCGACGCGTTTCTTTTTTATGTTTAATCACGCATTTTTTTTTCGCAGTAGTCCGATTTCAGTGATTCTTTTTTTTACTAGCAAGAATATACTTTAAAATTAGTCCCGTTAAAATTTTATTGTAATCAGCTGAGCCATTTATGATAAATCAACAATAATGTGAAAATGCTACATCGATCCGTGCGAAATATTCGCGAATTCTGTACACGGGTGAAGTCGGTCACGCTATTTTTTGCAAAAAATAATTATTAATTATACTCTAACCGTTTTACCACAAAAGTTTTACGCACGGCTTAGACAATGTTAAACAGTACAAAATGCACGGTTAAACAGTGTTTAAAGCGGGTTTAAATCTTTTGTGGTAAGGCGGTAATTATTAAACAAACGACTCTATGTTGAAAGATAGCCCCATAGACTTACATGAGTTGCAAAATTGGATTCTTATCAGCATACAATATTATTTTTCTTTACTTCTTTTTTCAGAATGGACACCTATCCAGCTCTGTGCTCAAGCATTTGTATTCTTTGCTGCCGGATTCGAGACTACAGCATCTCTCATGACCATGTCTATCCATGAACTAAGCGTGAACCCTGATGTCCAGGAAAAATTGTACGACGAGGTCAAATCATTCAACGACAAGCATGAAGAAGTTACCAGTGATAGCTTGGGTTCTTTGAAGTACCTTGATGGTATTATTAACGGTGTGTATTTATACATCCATCCATCAGTCATAGGACGTCCACTGCTGGACATAGGCCTCCCCAATAGATCTCCAATGAGACCGGTTGGAAGCAGCTTGCATCCTGCGCGAACCTGCGGTATTTATGAAGCATCCGTCTATCTTGTGGGTAAGTGTCCTACGCTGAGCTTGCCGGTACGTGGTCTCCACTCGAGAACTTTCCAACTCCGTCGGTCATCAGTCCTCCGTGCTATGTGCCCTGCCCACTGCCGTGTGTGTACTGCTGAATGCACATATTGCTAGTATTAAACATTTTATTATGGATTATTTATTACACTGATTTTTAGGATTCCGTACCCAAAGGGTAAAAACTGGACCCTATTACTAAGACTCTGGTGTCCGTCCGTCTATCCGTCTGTCTGTCATTAGGCTGTATCTCATGAACCGTGATAGCTAGAAGGTTGAAATTTTCACAGGTGATGCTTTTCTATTGCCGCTTTTAACAGCAAATACTAAAAACCATACCATTTAACAAACCTGAATTTAAAGCCGTTTTTCGCTCGATATTAATAATGGTTACAGGTAGATACTTGAAAAAATCACAGAATATTCGGTTTTATATACACTTCGAAAATCAGTAATTCAATTAAAATAAAAAATATCAAGGGCACACGGAGCGGAACCCTTCGTGCGCGAGTACTTGACCAATTATTTCTACTGCTAAACCTAGCTCATTTGCGGGCTAATGAATCCACAGTAACCATCGAGTGGGTTTCTCGGATTAATAACGGTCATGGCAATTTTTTGAACGATGAACCAAACCGGTGGAGGTACTCAATTCGAGGCGTATATTATATATGACGGGGCTATCAACAAACGTGTATTATTGTCTCGATAACCTCCTTGATCATAGTGCTAGTTATTGAAATATGAACACCAGCGAATTTCCGATATCAAATTTATTCTGCTTACAGAGTAGTTCTTCAAAAATTACAGTAATTGTCTTCGAATCAAACAATTGAACACCCCGATGATTTTCCAACATCTTCTTGTATTCTCGTCAAAACCAAAAAGTGACTCAAGCCACGCCTTTTCCCGACAATGTGTGTCAGTGTGACGTGGGCACGACATTGAAGTTGACAGAAAAGTCATCTGTCAAATGCACCTCGAAATATTATCTGTCTGTGTATTGCCAGTAATTAATTAAAGCAAATCAGCACAAGAGGCTGCTCTCCGACATGTATATTTTTTTTTGTATAACCACGCATAACTTTTTCATCCGATTTCAATTATTCTTTTTTATTGAAAAAAGTATACTTCGAAATTGGTCCCATTTAAATTTTATTGAAATCTGAGCCATTTTTGATAAATCATCAATAATATGAAAAATGTTACTTCGATCCGTGCGAAATATTCGCGAATTCTGTACACGGTGAAGTCGGTCATGCATTTTTTTGCAAAAAATAATAATCATGTACCTTTTTATATAAAATATTTTTCTAGATTTTTTTTATTTCTTACGTGGTGTTTGAATACATTATATTGTTTAGTGTTTGGTTTATCAACTATGTAGGTACCTATGTTTGAATTCTTGTAAATACACTATTTTACAAGGTTTTTTGGGTTGCATTGGATGTACCTATAGGTATGTATGTATGTAAGTTCGGGGGGAGTCTTGCAAGTTAAATTTGACCAAATTTCCGGTTTTCGATTGAGCTGAAATTTTGCACACAAATATGTTTATCGCGTGATAATGCAATAATATGTTAATATGGAGCTGATCTGATAATGGAGTCGAAAGGTGGCCATAGCAACTCCTGTGCTAAACAAGATAGATCCGACGTGCTTGGGCTCGTTTTACTTATCTTGGCTAGCACTCTGCTGCTACATAATATCAGGATCATAAAAGCTTGTATTTAAAAAGATATATTTCTATAATAATTTATTTTCTATTAGTTTTGTGCCAAGAGAAATTACTGTTATATTATCTGGAGAAAATATTTTTTTTGACAGTATTAATTTTCTTACAGATTAATTATATTTTTTTCCAGAATCTCTCAGAAAATGGTCCCCTTCGGTAGTTGTGGACAGAAAATGTACAAAAACATACATACTACCACCACCATCTGAAGGGGGTAAACCTGTTATTGTAAGTCATTTGAAATACTTATATTTTTACATATCTACAACTCGACTAAGCTAAGTTTGCACCTTGTGCAGATGAAGTTTAAATGTACTGTTAACTGTATTCTTTGCTAACAATTTTGATAGATCTTGATAAAAATTTAATTTTGATTCAGCTTCTTCTGAACTCCAGATATTTGCAACCTACCAATTGTTCTATTCAGCTATTTCTTCTTTCTCAGGTCAATCCTGGTGATGTAGTATTCAACAGCAGCAACTCCCTCCATCTGGATCCAGAGTACTGGCCAGATCCGCTGAAGTACGACCCAGACAGGTGGTCCGACGAAAACAAGCAAAACATCAAGCCGTTCACATTCCAGCCCTTTGGGTTGGGCCCGAGGATTTGTATCGGTGAGAAACTTGTACCATAAATCAAACCCATTATACAGGGTCATTCCTAATCAATTAGCATCCTCTTAGGGGCTTATTCTGTACATCAAAACTAACAACTTTTGTTCTAAGACTTTTGTTAAAACTCAAAAAGAAAATCAGCTGTTCCATATATTTTGCCGAGGGTGAACGACAATTTTCTATGGAACAACAACTTTTTTTTTTGAGAATTAATAAAAGTCGTAGAACAAAAGTTGTTAGTTTTGATGTACAGAATGAGCCCCTGAAAGGATGCTAATTGATTAGAAATAACCCTGTGTAATACACGAAGATTAATAAGCCGCGGCCATAGATTAGTAATTATTGTATTTTATTTATTTTCACAGGAAGCAGATTTGCGATCCTCGAAGCAAAGGTTTTGCTTTACTATCTGGTGCTGAAATTCAAGATCTTAAAGAGTGAGAAAACTACTGATCCTATCGAGCTCACCAACTTTAGCTTCAATATGAAAGCCAAAGGAGGATCCTGGATCAAATTTGAAGACAGAATATAAACGTTAAAAAGACGACATAATACTGTTACGAGATGGGTTCTGGGATAATTAGTTAAAACGCTGATTATTCACTTTGCACTTTATTGCAAACATGACACAACTGGTTTGCATAAAACACTTCACACTGGCACTGATATTCACACACACTAGTCGCTGAACACACTTTACAATCGCTGAACACGAGATGCTTTTACTCCGATAGAAATCGATAGAATACGAAAACTGAGTCGAACGAAAACCATCGCTCTATTTAATATCTGAATAAAAGTTACCTAGAAATCTCTTATATAATCCATGCCATTGTGATTGACAAAGCGAACAAGTGAAAGTACTAGAAAACACTATTGTTCTTAAATACATAAAATAACCAAAAAAAGTAACACAATAGACGGTAGACAAAGCCACAACCACAGCTTATGTCATAGTTACCGCACACATACACGTAAACAGCGTGTGCGCGCCCTCCGCGTGACAATACAATATAATAATACAAACCTCGGCAGTGGTTACATATTTGAGCCGTTTGGAGTTGAGACATTGGGTCCGTGGGGGCCGGGAGCTCATCTTGTTTTCAAAAGTCTTTCTGAGCGTCTGGTGGACGCGACGCGTATCCAAAATGCTGGTGTTTATTTGGCTCAACGTTTATGCATTGCCATTCAGCGTGGCAATGCTGCCAGCATGCTAGGCACGCTGCCAACTGGCAGTGGGCTTAAGCATTTGGATTATCTTTAGACTTTCAAGGGTCTGTGGATGATCCAATTGCTTGTTATGTAGTAGTAGTTTTTGTAGTTTTAGATTAAGTAAGTCTTGTATTTAGTGGTTGTTAATAAAGGCACTTGCCCTATTAATAATATAAATTTTTAAATCTTGGATGACACACAAACTTGGATGATACACAAAGAAAAAATAAAAAAATGAAATACGGTGTTGCTCGCATTGGGTTATTTTTTCCTCGCAGTAAAAATTGTTTATAATACTTAATGTTCTGAATCATTCGAAGTCGACAAGGGTTATTATTAACCTATTTTAACTTTATTCAGTTTCAAATTCAATATAGAAAATAAATGAGTCCGTGAATTTATATGCTTAATTACTTAATGGTTCTAATGTTATCAGTAGTATCAGTAGTATCAGTAGTAATATTTTATAGAATAGAAATAAGTTGTGTATTTTGGGTAAAATTATGTAATACTAATAATAATGTGATGGTACGTAATTAATTAAAACATTTGGTAGTTACTTACCTGTACCTATCTAAGACAAAAAAAACCACAGATTGTATGTCCAATGCAAGGAACATTTAGTTCCTAACTTTGTCGAGAGATGGCGCCACACAGCAAATTAACACACGCAAACGTTATTTTTCTGAATATTGATAGGGTGTTGAGTAGCGAAATAAATCAACAACCTCTTGCACGCACTGCAATTATCAAACTCTTTGCAGTAGTTTTACTGAGAATTCACTCCAGCCGTGCTCCTTAAAGTATCTAGAGTTTTCTCCATTGCATGAATAAAAATCGCTTTCTTAAACCTTTGTGGTGTTTTTATTTTTCAAAGATTGTTGTTCTTTAGCGATCGGAGCTTTGTAACGCCAGACACCAGCTTATGCAGCAAACAACTCCTTGTAAGTCCTGATCCCTCAATACCTTTTCCTGTGAAGGACGCTTCAGGATATGAACGGGGAAATAACTGTTTTGTGCATTTTTTTTTTATTTTTTTTTTTTTTTTACATTATACAAAAATTTTTCTGTGCAGGTATATACCTAAAATGGGAAAATACCTATAAAATACCTACCTAAAATACCTACCTATAAAAATATCATTTAATACCAAAAAAAATAAAAAAAATGTTTGTCTGAATTGCAGTTAGGTAATACCATACCAACAGGACTGACATTAATGAATGACCTTAAGTGGATCTTTCATGTTGTATATAATTGTCTTGTTTCTTGTCAAATAATTTTAACAGCTAACTCGATCATTTTCATTCACAATATCAGCAAAGAGCACAATTCAGACATTAGAAAAATTTTGTTTGTTTGTTTTTATGAAAATTATATTAAGATTAGCGATAATAAATACTTTTATATTGAACCCTAGATTTCGCACTAGGCGGACCTGTGTCGCGAAATCTAGTGTCTTTCGTTATATATATGTATAAATAATTTATGTATGTATAAAGTTATAAACATTTATAGTTATGGTAATATATACATAGTTCTCAGAAAACAGTTTACAATACTATCTATTATTTCTAATATTGTTAATAATAATATAAACTACCTTACCAACTTACTGACGTGTGTGCGCGCGCGTCTGCGCGCTTGTGTGTGTGTGTGTGTGTGTGTGTGTGTGACTAGCACTGCAATACACGAGATCTCATGAGAGTCAAGGTTTGCAGCGCTAGTCGTGTGTGTTTGTGTATGAAGGTTAATGCCGAGGTGCGCGTGTGAGAGAGGATTATTCTAACTACGTATAGTTTCTATCTTCATACCAGCCGCCAAGCGATCGCTAAGTTACATTGCATTTCATTATAGAACAACTACAAAAGATAACGAGTACTTGAACGAGATAAACAAAAGTTGCGAGGTATTACAATAGACCGAAATATTGGCAAAACTAGATTGTGTCAAAATGGGGGTATAATTAAGTTTTCGGTATCTTTGTAGCCCAGGGTCTTTAAAAAATTGTATAGTTTCTTTTTGCAAACATACCGAGAATTATTTAAGATACTCAACTTTTTGTCTAGGATTTGATACAAAAAAAGCACCTCTGAACGCAAACGATCGTGAAGCATACTGGGTTTTGACAGTTGGTAGTTTCCAGGTATTACGACGTGATTGCTTTTTTGCATCAAAGACAGTTAATAAGGCAGTTTTATAGAATCTTAATATTGTAGCCGTGATGTACAAGCCTCTTACATTAATGTGATTTACTTCTTGATACAAGCTGTCGCTAGGATGCCTAGGTATAGGGCTTACGGTAAGCAACTTTAAGGACGGCTCGTTGAGCATAGAACTATATTTTCAAGTGAAAACAGGTCAAATCATAAGCGTATACGAGTACACCTCCTTAGAAACGGGTCAAACGGGACACCATTAATTATTCGAATTTCATTCCCGTCAGATATGTATCACGATTCACAATTTTTCGGCGATGATATTTTAATTTTTAGGGTTCCGTACCGAAAGAGTAAAAACGGAACCCTATTACTAAGATTCCGTTGTCCGTCCGTCTGTCTGTCTGTCACTTGGCTGTGTCTCATGAACCGTGATAGCCAGATGGTTGAAATTTTCACAGATGATGTTTTTCTGTTGCCACTATAACAGCTAATACTTAAACAATATTTAAGAGGTTTGTTGTATGGGAATACAACAAACGTGAGTTTTTGCCGTTTTTTGCTCGATATTAATAACAATGAAATGGGGTTAGGAGGTTACGTTAGGAGGATCCCATACGGTATGGAACCATTCGTTTCCAGTCCGACTCGTACATGACCGTTTTTGTTTGTATTTAAGAATTACAATTACCCTCTCAAATACAATTCATGTCGCGGCATAAAAGTCTAGCGTTGAGCGAAGTGTGGAAGGGGTAGCTGCGCATGAGTTTAGTATGTCGGTCAACATGCGCAGCCATCCCCTCCACAATACCCTCAGCGCTAGACTAATGAGCTTGACGGATAAAGAGGTCAAGTCTCATAGCCCACTAGATCAGCTTACTCTCGATGGCCATGATTTTACAAGAAGTATGTAAACCAGAATCATACCTAACAAGCTCGTCTTCGAGGAGTTTACAATACCTATTCATTAATCTTATTCATGTAGATGTAAAACGTTGTCAGACGAATGATGCCATATGGTCACGAGTGTTTCTTCAAAGTTTTCAACTAATACTTTTGTCATGTTAATAAAATTAGTTTGTCTTTTTAAAACCGTGAAAAACAGCTGCCATATCTAAACACGCGGCAGGGTGTCCAGCCAAGACAAAGAAAAAGGAACTGGCGACGCAGCAGCCATGTGTTATAATTATTACACGAACCATTTCGAACACACGAACTATTTATCCCTTCATATCTCAAAAACTATTCAACCTGAATTTATGGAATTAAGCATATTTATAAAAATTCTTAAGTTTGTCTGGAATACAAAATAATTTTGTATTCCAGACAAACAGAGCAAAATGAATGAAATTATTTCATTCATTTTGCTCAAACAGTTCATGATTAATTAACGCTTAAAAACCGGGATTTCATTGACTGATTCACTAACTCACTCACTGACTCTTAGATCAAAAACCTAATCCACTGCTAGATGACCTAGAAATTTAATATTTGGCATCCAGGTAGACTATTACGTATATACAAAGGGAAACATCTAAAACTTCGAACTTTTACCCTCCAACCCTATGAACTAGGGGATGAAAGCTTGTTTGAGACTTCCACTAATTTTCGTGCTAGAATTATAAATATTGTTCTGAAGACCCTTTTTTATGAATAATTAAATACATTTTCCAGGGTTCTTAATAAATCACCCCTCAGCCTCTAACATTGGGGGATAAAAAATTATATGCGACTTGCGAAACTTTTGATGCTTGAAGTCTGAAATCGAATAGAATTACTCGTTGTTATAAATAATAATACACAATTCCAAGATTCTTAAACCCCCAACCTGTAAAACTGGAGGGTAAAAGTTTGTATCAGAATTTCGCAAAATTTGATTCTAGATGTCTGAAAATTAATAAAGTAGAAAAAATAAAACACGTATTTCAGGGTTTTTAGTAAATCGGCCCCCAACCCTTAAAACTGGGGCATAAAAGTTGAAATGAGACTTTCGTAAGTTTTGAAGCTAGAGATCTGAAAATCAATAAAAGTACTTATCGTAATAAATTATCTCCAAAAAGAAATGAAATTCAACAAATACATGTTTATGTGAAATGTAGCCAAGACAACACTACAGTTCGCACTTTCAATAAGTTTTCAGATCTCATGTAGAGCCAAGCTTCTAACTCTGCACGCCTTAACCCAACAAGTCCTTACTTCACAAACTCTACACCTTAGTCAATATATGCGGCTTGGCTGTTTCGCTAATTACACATGGGCGTAAAGTGAAGATAAATGTTAATTCTGTTATACAAATAGTTCTTGTTGTAACAAATCTGTCACATGAAAATGTATTTGTTGGGTATTACCTATATTTCAGCGCAGCGGAATTTCCTGTGACATTTTTGTCAAAACATGTGATATCCACAACACGATAAATACAGTGCGTATATTATTGCGATAAATTCAATTTTAAAAGTGAAGAAAAATCTATATGCTGTAGCAAAATGATACTCCAAGCTTTCATAACAGTTTTGTGTATTGTTGTGGGATATTTTGTATATCATTACAAGAAAATACACTACCGCTTTGAATCGGCTGGCTTGAAGTATTTACCCGGCGTACCGATATTCGGAAATGTTTTGAAAAGCACTTTTTTGAGAAGGCATTTTATATACGACTTGGAAGAAGCCTACAAAGCATTTTCTGATGAGAAGTAAGTTGTTTGTATTAATTTATTCTATAAAAACTAATAAAGATAATGTCTGTTATGAATAGTTCCGGGGAAAATGGATCACCCTGCCTGGCACTTTTGTCATATCATCCACGGTAACTCCTTTGAAGACTAACAACAGCTCAATCCTGATAAAAATAATGATTTTGAGCTAAACTTTATCTATCTATCTGCCTTGCAAAGTTTCAAAATAGTAGTACGGACCATTGCTTCACTTCAGTGACTGCTAAGAATTTAATATTCAAACTCTATGAGCTTAGCTCGCCTAGATATAAGTTAAAACTAATGTTCATGGATATTGAACATCCTACTGTTGAAATAATGATAAGTACGCGTAAGCACGATGGGTGGCTATTTGACGTGAATACGTATATAAAATCGCTTCTACAGAGAAGAGCAATTGAGGTAAGTCAAAATAGGTACTTTACGGATATTATTATGTTTTGTAACAGTCCCTATATCAACGGTATGGTATGTGTTAATACTCTAGAACTGCGGCGAAAGTGCGCGACATTGATACACTGCTATCAGCTGCTCAACGGCCGAATCCATAATCCTCGTGCATTGCGTCGCTGGTCGCTGGCGGTGCCAAGCCAGCGGCCGCGCTACTCGCTGGCTTGTAGAGTGCGGATGCTGTTCCAGATGCCGCCCGTGCGCGCCGACACAGCTCTCTATGCTCCCACGACCCGCGTCATTGATCTGCTCAATGATCTGATTGCTCATACACCAGATATCAATTTTATGTTATGTTTAATGATTTGTGTTAAACGCGTGCATGTTTTTTAAGTTGAAAAGTTTTTTTAATATCTAGTATTAGTGTTGAATGTTTCCATTGTATTGTAATTTTGGCTTGCTGTGCGTGTTAGCTGTAAGCTCACAGGAAGCAATTGTTATAAAATAAAATAAATTAAGAAATTAACGACAGATAACCAAATCTGGGAATACACTTTGGTGTTACAGCTTCATATCTATCATCTCTATCTTTAATTGAATTTAACATTTGGATAGCTAAAAAATCAAAGAATTAACTATGCCAAGTGAGGATTGTGACGCATCGCGCAGAGTGAAGGGAGAAGCTCCGCCAGTTTGAGGTCATTTTGCTATCGTAAACGTATTGAGGTACAACACAATGACATGGTCGTATAAAAACACAAACATACCTACTCCATTTTTTAACACAACTGAAGACTGACGTAGCTAAATGGTTAAAACTATCTTATATAAGTAGAAACGCTTTAAATGTCTAATGATATTGAAACGCTGTTTTAGGTATGTCGGATTTGCAGATGGCATGGTCCCAGTTATTCTCGTCAGGGACCCGGAACTGATGAAGATTATAACGATTAAAGATTTCGATCATTTTCAAAACAGAAAGGAATTCTTTCCAGTTCGGTTAGATCCACTGCTGGGAAGAAATGTGTTGCAGTTAAAAGGTAATTTTGTCACGTTTTTTGTAAATCGATCATCTGTGAAAATTTCAACTGTCTAGCTATGGCGGCTATGAGATACAGCTTAGTGACAGACAGACAGAAAGATGAACAGATACCAGAGTCTTTGTAATAGGGCCCCGTTTATACCTTTTTGGTACGGAACGCTAATTATGTCCATGCTCTTGTTTTTAGACAAAGAATGGAAAAACACCAGAAATCAGCTGAGTCCAGCATTTACGGCAGCTAGGCTTCGACATATGCTGCCTGCAATGATTAGCGTTGCCAACAATGTCGTCGAATCTCTCAAAAGTAAGTTTTTTTTAAATGTATTATGGGACATCTCACATAATGGTCTCTGACCCCAAACTAAGCTATGCTTGTCATATGGCTGCCAGGGACTGATGTACCTACTTTGACATATTTTTAAATACAAACGTAGATAGATACTAATAACAACCAGACACAGCAAATCACTATATTCATCATATAAATGTTTGCCCTGGGTAAGAATCAAACCCACTTCTCTATGACCCAGTAGTCGGGGGTCACTAGCCACATAGCCACCGAAGCAGTTAAAGTACCAATAGTTACTATAGACCGGTAATTATTCTAAATTTATTAGAAGAAAACAAAAGACAGGAAAACAAAATGGATTAAAACTAAACTAGGTAACAATTATACGGCATACGTCTGTAAAAGAAATTCAGCGTATGTGAATCCACCAACCCGCCCTGGCCCAGCGTGGTAAATATAGCCAAATCACCCATCGTGGGTAGGCATGTTCGGTAAAGAACTACCAAAAAAAGACGGTACAGTTACATTTATTCTGCCCGATGTTTTATTTTCGTCATCAGTATCGGTTGTAGAAAATGGGCATTGGTCTTCCGTTGGGACCCGCAGGTGACGTCATCTCGCAGTGCGCTTGCGATATACTTAGTATATCATACATCAATGCATACATGAACCATAGGACGTCCACTTCTGAATATATGCCGCGCCTATGGATCACTAATAGTATTGATTGAAAGTGGCGTGCATTCAAAACGATCCTTCGGTCTCGATGAGGTCATCTATCTACTTTGTGGGTGAAGGTTCCACGCTGGATTTGCCGGCGCGTGATCTTCATCGACTATTTGTTCCTTTCTATTAGTCCTAGAGATTTTTAAAGTTCTTAATGATTGTTTTACTCTTTCAGAATTTTCTTTCAAAGACATAGACCTCACCGAATCTATGTACAGATACACTGGCGACTCCTTAGCATCTGCAGCGTTTGGCTTCGACCAAGAAAACGCTGGCCAAGAAGACAGCGCATTTTCGAAATTCGGTGCGATTATTTATCTTAATTTCTTGAAGAGAGTCTTAATTTTTGTATCTACACAGTTTCCATGCTTGGGGGAGTATTTCGAAGTAAGTACCGTATTGTGAAATGTGTTTTATAGTTGTTTGCTTAGTTCTGGTATTTTTTATTCACATTAATGTGATAGATCTGTGAATATTAGCTCTCAAATTGAATATGTACCAAAACACGCACTAAATTGGAGCCGCTTAATATGTGTCAATTTATAGTAGCGGCCACTTCTGTGACCCACAGTGAACATTGTTGTCACAACGGTATGATGATGATAATGATCTATCTGTAACATAAGGCGTATTTTTTCCTTTAATAATTATATCATTTTTCGCCAAATATGGCACAACCACCTTCGACCGTGTACAAAATCTGAATAGTTCACACGAATTGATGTAGTAATTACCGACTTCCGAAAAGGAGAAGGTACTATGTTCGTCTGTATGTATTTTTTTGTGTATGTTCATCGATATTTTCGCCAATTGGGAAAACCTACGTTAAAATCTTATTAGTTCGAAGGAGTAAATTGGGAACCGATTGAAAAAAAACTTTTTAAGTTCGAAAGAGCGACTCCAAGGTGGTCTCATTAAAATTTTATCGTAATCGGCTGAGCCAGTTTTGATAAATCAATAAAAATATACATGGATGTCACATCGATTCGTGCAAATTATTCGAATTCTGGACACGGTGGAAACAGGTGTTGCGATTTTTGCGAAAAATAATACCTGTACATATTTTTTACATTATTGATGATTTTTCAAAAACGACTCAGTCCATTTCGATAAAATAATGGGAACACCTCAGAAGTTTGATGGATCAAACAAATTAAGAATCATCAAAATATTTATGAATGAAATAATCGCGTTACAAACATAACAACATAATTATAGCAAAATTACATAAATTATAGTCGAATTGAAAACCTCCTCTTTGAAGACGGTAATAAGTAAGGGATTTATACAGAATACAGAATATTGGTACAGATTTATATTGGTATTACTATTTTGTTCGTCCCAGAGCTTATTCCGGTGAAGAGGTCCTCAACACGACGTGTTAAACTTTTTTATGTATGACAACGGAGAATCAATAATATGAAAATTACTACATTGATCCGTACGAACTTTGTACACGGTTGAAGTCGGTTTTGCCATTTTTTGCGAAAAATAATTGTTAATTCATTTATTTTGTGTACACAGAAAGTCACGGGTTTACACGTGTTTCCAAATAAGGCTTATAGTTTTATAAGAACAGCGGTGTTTGAAGCATTGCAATACAGAAAGAAGAACAATCTAAATATTCCAGACTACATGGATGTTTTGCTGAAAAACTCGCAAGGTAAAATGGGAAATTCGAATGTTACTTTTGTTTAACAGGGTCAGTTCTAATCAATATGCATCTTTTTAGAGGCTTATTCTGTCCACTAAAACTTTATAAAAGTCTATAATTAATTTATGAATGTCCTAGGTATTAATAATCCTCATTCATAAGATAATTATATCAACAGAAAATCGTCTAAAACCAAACCTAGGCTTAACTTACCTTACCTTATAATTACCTAAAAGACTAAAAATAACAGCAGTTATAAATATTTAAGTGATAGAATTAGTTTACCACATATTAATTTTAGTCGATAAGCAAGTACATTTATTACACAACTATTTATTTTGTAAATGACGCACATCAAATTCGTTTCAATGAATATAAATGAGAATAAATATTGTGTGTGTATAATGTATGCGAGGTTCTCTATACTATCATTTGAACACAATTAGACACAATTAGTAGATGATTAGTAGAATATGCTCATCATGTTTTTTAAAATCTTTATGAGCGTCTGGTGGACGCGACGCATGACCAAAATACTGGTGTTTATTTGGCTCAACGTACCTATAATAATCAGTGCCAGTCAGCGTGGCAAATGCAGCCATCATGCTGGTCACGGATCGGATTGCGCATTTGGATTATGTTTAGACCTTCAAGAGTATGTAGATGATTCAATTGCTTCTTATGTAGTAAGTACGTCTGTAGTTTTAGTAGTAGTTAATAAAAGTAGTTGCCTAATTTAAAGTTGAGTTAGTTGAAAATATCAATATTAATTTTCAGGAAGGTCTATAGACGATATAGCTGGTCAATTCTTCTTTTCCTTTGCGGCTAGCTTGGAATCTGGGTCCGGTACCCTCAAGCTATGCTTCCATGAACTTGCTCTGAACCCTAAAATACAAGAGACTTTGTACCAGGAGATAAGAGCTCTTGAGAAGATGGGCGAGAAGACGATGGAGAGCATCAGTGAGTTGAAGTATTTGGACTGCGTTTTGAAAGGCAAGTATTGCAATTTGTGTTCTAAATAGTGTGTGCCTGACGTCTGAAATTAGATGTTTTTCAAGCATTATAGTGCTACATTTGGCCATCAACTCGCCTGATGGAAAGCGATGTTAGCTGAAGATATATTAAATAGACCTAGAAGATACCTATTCACTCTTGTCTCAAAAATATTCAGATTGTATATGTCAGGAAATAGTGACGAAGGTAAGGCATTCCAATATTTCCAATTTTTAGCGGTCCGCATTATGAATGAAGAAGCGAATCGTTTAGTACGAGCAGGTGGTATGTCGACTTGGTAGGGATGGTATTTAAATGACTTCCGGCTTGTCCTGTTGTGGAAACGAGATGGAGGAATAAAGTCGTGGAGTCCAAGCGCACACTCGTCAAAATAGAGCCTAAAGAAAATTGCCAAACACGCCACCTTACGCCTGTGTTTCAGGCTTTTCACTTTGGACGCAACAAGCTTATTGTCCCCGATTGGCCGCACGGCACGTCTTTCAATCGAATCCAGAAATTTGAGTTTAGCTGAACCATGAAAAAGACAACAGTACTCCAAACACGAAAGCCAAAAGCGAAACAGCCAAGCCGCATATATTAACTAAGGTGTAAAATTTGTGTAGTAAGGGCTGGTTGAGTTAAGTCTTAAAGAGTAAGAAGCTTGGTTCGACATGAGATCTGATAACTTTTTGATAGTGCGAATTGTAGTCTCGTTTTGATCCCATTTTACATGTTTTTTTTTTTTAATTATTGAATGTTTATTGTTGGTTTTTACAGAAACTTCAAGAAGGTGGTCTGCAGCAGTGATGATGGATAGAATTTGTACCAAAACGTATATCTTGCCCCCGTCTAGAGAAGGTGCTAAGCCTTATATAGTAAGTGTTGTTATAACAATGTACAATAAGTGCAGTAAATGGACAAAGAAACATGGCGTAAAAAGTGTATTAGGTGTACTATTGAACATTACTTTTACATTGCAAATTACGATTGATCCATACCTTCTTTTGTATCCTTACTTCCTTACTCCTTATTTTTTATATTATAAATCCGAAAAGTTTGTTGGTTTGTTGATTTGTTGGTTTGTTACTCTTTCACGCACCAACGGAGCAACGCATTGACTTGATTTTTGGCATGGATATAGTTTAAAAGGCAAAAAGTGCGAGGGCGAGAATCTGGTCGTTAGGATTCTTCTGTACCTTGAGATGCATACTGTCTCTGTGGCGTATACATCTCAATAAGCCTGAGGTGATCCATGGTTTTATTGTGCGTTTTTTACATGTCACTTTTTTATTCTTAGTGCATTGTTGTAAGGCATCCGTTAATATTTTTACAAATAAGTCAGCTGCGACATTAGGATCAGTCGCTTGAAGTACAGAAGAAAAGTTAGAGGATTTCAAAAGTTTTATTGCATTTTCAAAATTGATTTTTTAATGGTAGATGAATTTTTAGTATTATTTGGCGACTCGGTCGAGAGGCAGGTAAGAACTGGAAGATGATCAGTTACTGCGGATTGGAGTACAAACGACAGAGCTGGTGATTTAGTTTTTAGTAGTATGTGGTCAAGGCAGGACTGTTCCTTTGTCGGGAAAGAATGTGCGGGTAACAGACCATGTTCAGCAGCAAGACTAAGAAATGGCTCCCGTTTTGGGTCGTTTTGATTAGTGTCTAAGTGTATGTTAATGTCACCAGTAACAATTTCATTTTTAAAAGATTTAACAGAGTATAACGTTGCTTCTAAGGATTCCAGGAAAGTTTTAATACAATTAAATGCACAAAGGCGGTATATGGCTAATATAGCGGTATGATCTGAAATTTTTACTAAAATACAATTAGCTCCTTCAAATGGGACTTCTACGACCGAGCACGAAATAGACATCTTGGAATATACAACGACTCCATCGTTCTGATTAAAGAGTCGATTTGTTGCAGTAACGTTATAATTTGGTAGTTGTGGAATAATTTTATTGGATGACAGCCAGCATTCAGTTAATATTAAAAAGTCACAGTCAAAGTTAAGAGAAGCTAGCATTACGCTCAACTTATCAAAGTTAGCGTTAATGCTTCTTATGTTCTGAGCAAGAACTTTCAGATGTTTGGTTGGTTCAGATAATCTGCGTGAGCAATCATTAGGTGAACATAAAAACAGTTTAATACCAGGCTGTCATTTTGTCTGACATTAAAAATATTTTTAAATCTTCTATCATTAGAGGTTTAACATGTTTCTTTATTCTATCTTTATGGTACAGAATCATCATACTTTAATATTATCAATCCGAAAAGTGTTGATTTCTTCCTCTTTGACGTAGCAATGGAGCAAAAGATTGACTTGATTTTTGGTATGGATACCTATGGTTTAAAAGACAGAAAGTGATAATAGGATACTTTTTTATCCCGAGAAAATTCGTGATTCCCATGGGATTGGACAATAACTGTTTCTCAGCAATGGAGCAACGGACTTGATTTTTGGGGTGGGCATAGTTTGGAAGACGGAAAGTGACATAGGATACTTTACATCCCGAAAAAATTGTGGTTCCCGTAGGATAAGACAATAACTTTTTCTTAGCAACGGAGCAACGGATTGCTTTGGCTTATTGCATGAATATAGTTTGAAAGACGAAAAGTAACATAGGCCACTTTTTATCCCAAAAAAATTAACAGTTCCCGTAGGATAGGATAAAAACTAAGTAAGCGGGCCGCGGTAGCAGCCGTCTAAGCGCCAGATAAAACCTGTCATGGCAAGTTTAGGACGTTTCTACATATTTCGCACTCCTTCGCGGCACTCAACAGCGCTAGCCCAGACTCGGGCTCCATAACGGACCACCAGTTCCATCCCACCGCAGCTCCTAATCCTCGGCTGCAGTGTCGCGAGAGCGGCACTGCAGCCCGCCTCAGTTGCAACACTCCTCATAAGGCACGCAACCTACCGGCCATCCTCTCAGCTGCTTTAGTTAAAAGCGGCTGAACCTCGAGTGCCAGCCTCTAAGCTGCCTTGGGGGAAAAGACACAAAGAAGAGGGAGATTTCGAGCGCCGCCTTTTCAGCTGCCTCAGACCTCCCCCGCCACGACAAGGCGGGAATACACGGGGGGTTGTATATACACTCCAACCGTAACTTAACCAACAAAAGCATTCCTCTAAAGTATTTTGATGTTTGTTGGTTAGGTTAGGTTTCGCAGCCGACATAAACATAAGCCAAAATCAAAATATAACGCGGGCGAAGCCGCGGGTAAAAGCTAGTTTTATATACGAATAAGTTTGCGTTTGACTACACACTGCCTAATGTTTAGCAGATATCCGGTCTAGGGTATAACACGCTTACCTAAAAGATACTTATTTATTCGGGATTTCAAGACTCTTACATTGTACTTTAGCGGGAAGACAGACTCAGGTGAAGCAAACATTCTGGCGATTCATATAAGTTATGTGGACTCGAAACGCTTGGTTCTAACGCGCGGAATGTCCTCCGTAAAAGGGTGGCGCTTTGGTTGCGTCTGTCTAGCCGTACGATAGAAGAAAAGATCAGGTAGGACCATATTGTGCAACTCCTGGGCGCACCCACAGAAATGTATCCGTATATCAGTATATCTCTCACTATGCTGAATGTTACGAGTTGGTTAATTCAAAATTATAATTGTACGATTTTTGTGAAAATGGGCTCGTCCTCAAATATTTATTGTAAAAAACAAAAGCTTTAATAAAAATGTTACTCCAAAGATACGACCCGGAGAAATGGTGTTCAACGTGGTGAATCCCGTCCATATGGATCCGAAGTACCATCACAACCCCGAAGTCTTCAATCCTGAGCGCTTCTCGGCCGAAAACAAGAAATCAATTCAACCATTCACCTTCATGCCTTTCGGAATGGGACCCCGAGGATGCTTAGGTAAGTCTTCTTCACAGGAGTTATAGAAAAAACACGTATTCATTTTATAGTTTTATCAAGAACCACAACCGTGGTCATTAACTATGAGCCTAATTAATAAGCTCCAAGTAGTTAAAAAACAGTGGAGAGGGCTATGCTTCCGGAGTCTGCTCTTCCTGCTCGGAGTTTATTCGCGAGGTAAAATCAGAATATGATGAGATCTGTAGAAGAACCAGTGTAAGGGATGATTTATATTAGACCGGGCCGGCACGGGCCGTGCTCCGTCCGTGCTCCGTCTAGGTCTAGGCCACGTCCGGGTCACTAATTTTCGTTTTCTTTTTAATTAACGTTCCATTTCACGATTTCCACCTTGGCTGTTTATGGTTTCTTTCACAATTGCCATGCCCAGTACTGAAGTGTTGAGTGAAATAGAGAATTTAAAATAAAATTTCTATTAAAAAGTCCTCTGCAAAGATAAATATAAGTATACGTTCCTAGGCGTTGGAATTTGAAAAATTCTGCGGCTCTATTATTCACGCAAAACTTCAGTACTGGACATGACAATTGTAAATGAAACCATGAACTGCAACGGAGGAAATCGTTAAATTGAACGTTAATGAAAAATAAAACCAAAATTAGTTACCCGGCCACGGCCCGGTCGGGGCCCGGACAGAGCACAGATGGGGCACGGCCCCTGCCCGGCCCGGTCTAATATAAATCATCCCTAACCGACATAGTTCAGCGGATGGACAAGTTGATATAACTGTGGGTCTATCCACTGCACATAGCCATAGTACGGAAGGCTGATGACCGATGGGGCCGAAAAGTTTTCAAGTGGAGATCACGTACTGGCAAGCGCAGCGTAGGTCCTCTCATAAGGGAAATCAATCACCACATTAAGACCACAAAATCGCGCTGAATCTATCGGTCTTATTAGAGATCCATAGGGGAGGCCTATGTCCAGGAGTGGACGTCCCGAGTCTGATGGATGGATAGTGTTTTTACAACTTAATACATTCCCAGGTGTGAGATTCGCCATTCTCCAGCTGAAAGTGATGATATATTACATGGTGACAGACGAGTTCAATATGAAGGCCAAGGGTGGCACTTGGGTTCGCTTGGAGCCACGACATATAGAGAGGGCCATGCCCCGGAGTCTGCTCTACCTAAAATCAAATAAAGTAAAATAAAGCAAAATCAGAAATAAAGAGATCTGTACAAGAACCGGAGTAATTGACAGAGTTCAGCGGGTGTACAAGTTGAAATGGTAGTGGTCCAGAAGGCTGATGACCATGAGTTCGAAAAGTTTTCAAATGGAGATTACGTAGCGTAGAGACAAGCGCGGCGTAGAACGTCCTCAAGGGGAATCAATAACCACATTAAGACCGCATAATAGCGTTGAATTTATCGGTCTTATTAGAGATCTATAGGAGAGGCCTATGCCCAGGTATGTACATCCTAATACTGGTGGACAGATAGTCTAGTATTTTAACTAACTCAATCTATTCCCAGGTGTGAGATTCGCCATTCTCCAGCTGAAAGTGATGATATATTACATGGTGCTAAACTTCAAGCTGGTGAAATGCGAGAAGACCACCGACCCCATCGAGTTGCAACCAGACGAGATCAATATTAAGGCCAAGGGTGGCACTTGGGTTCGCTTGGAGCCACGAAAATTACCAAGCTAATAAAAAAATAACTGAGTAGCTTTTCTGCATGAATCTTTATACAGTAGAAGTTCGTGCTTACCTGTTCGTTCTAAGTTGAAAGAAAGTAAAATGTGAAGGCTGACATTAAAGGTGTCTGTCAACCATAACGTACCATCACAGTGATCTGATCATCTGATACCAGAGGCATAATGTTGTCGATCGAGAAAAGAATAAAAAGAGATGCAATGATCTAATATGACATGAGTTAGAAAAAGACATGAAAAATATCTCGATTCAGTGGCTAGTTGCCGTGTTTTTCTCTCAGAAGTGTCAAATCCCAATACATATTTGACAGTTTTGGCAGCGCTGAGCAAATTTTCCATACATTTTTGTGGTTGAGATTTGCCGCAAGGGACAACAGCGCAATCTCTCTAGTTGTATAGGTCTGTGCGTGCCATACTATGTACTGTACTAGGCTTTTTTAAAAGTCCACTGCAGGACGTAGGCCTACCTACGAAGGGTGATTGGGTCATATTCACCACGCTGGCCTAGTGCGGGTTGGTGGATTCACACACGCCATCGAATTTCTTCTACGGACGCAAGCAGGTTGCCTCACGATGTTTTCCTTCACCGAAAAGCCAGTGGTGTGAAATTCCGTACATAAGTTCCAAATAAACTCATTGGTACGGGACCGGGATTGAACCCACGACTTCGAGAATAACAGGCCATACTATGACCGTCTTACTTGGTACTTGGTGGGCGGGCGTTTTCCGCAAGACGGGCCTCTTCGGGCCCTTAATTGCGTGATCCCCCGGCTGGCTGCTAGTCTAGCCATCCGGTGTCCTCCAGGAAGTCCAGCAGCTCGCTGACGCCGGCGCAGGCCTCCCGGAGCGTCCTCGGCGACCCGAGGATCTTCTCACGTTGTTCTGCCACGCTTCTGCACTCTAGCAGCAGGTGCGCGGCTGTTTCTTCTACCTCCATGCAGCCTCTGCGTAGGGGACTGTCTGTAACACCAATTTTAAATAGGTGTTTGTTTAGAGGGCAATGTCCAGTGACAACTCCAACTAAGCGTCGAAGTCTGTCTTTTGCAAGGTTTAGCAGGCGTCGAGAGTATCTCGGATCTAGGTCCGGGAATGCTTCTCTCGATTGCCTGCAGCCTTCGGTACTTGCCCAGTATTCTTTGTGTTGTCTTTTGGTGTGCTGTCTGAAGGGCAGGGGGATCATTGGTCCAGGTCCTATGGGGCGTCTACCTGAACCTCTCTTAGCTAGCTCGTCAGCCGCGTCATTGCCTCTGGATCCGCTGTGCCCTTTGATCCATTGGAGTGTAACATTGTTGGATAAACTCACTTTCTCCAGTAGGTCGTGGCACAGGATGGTTAACCCCGAGGAATGTTCAAAACTTTGTAGTGCTCTTAAAACTGCAGCGCTGTCCGAGAGGATTCTAATATTATAATCAGTTACCTTTCGGCTCAGTACCGCTGTTGTTGCCTGGATGATGCCGACACACTCCGCCTGGAAAATGGAGTTGTTCTCACCCAGAGTTGTCGATATGTGTATGTTAAGATCTTCCGAGAAAACACCTGCACCAGTACCTGTTCCCGTTTTTGATCCGTCTGTATATATCCTTACTTCATGTAGGCCAAAGCTGTCACTACTTTCCTCATGTAGTTGGATGTTGTAGTTTTTCCTGAAGATGTATTTTTTGGGACTCTGTCATATATTGAAAGAATCTCCGGATTGCAGTTCGCATACTCGTCAATGATAGTGGTGTGCGTGGCTGCTTTGTTGTGCGTCCAGAGGTCTAGTGCTCTAAGTCTGTATGCAGCAGCTGCTGCCTCCTGACGGATGAAGAGATGTAGCGGCGTTTGGCCTATGAGGGCTTCCAGTGCCGCTGTGGGTGCAGATCTCATGCATCCAGTTATTGCTACACATGCTGTTCTCTGGAATTTTTCAAGTTTTTTATTTGCAGTGGCAAGTTTAGTTCTAGGCCACCAGACGATTGCCCCATATGTGAGGGCGGGTCTGATCACTGTGTTATAGAGCCATTGGATTATTTTAGGTTTCAGTCCCCACGTTTTCCCTATCATTTTGCTGCACTGCCAAAATGATATTGTAGCTTTCTTTATTTTATTGTCTACATGTGTTGCCCAATTGAGTTTTTTATCAAGAGTGATGCCTAGGGTATTTCACCTCCTCCGACAGTGATAGTTGTTTACCAAAGAAGGATGGTAAGGTAAAAGGTCCTAGGTTTCTCTTATTTGTGAACATTACTAGTTCTGTTTTAGATGGGTTGGCTGTTAGTCCATTTTCAGTGCACCATTTCTCTACGATTTTCAGTGCATTATTCATTAGGTTACAGGTGACGCTGGCAAAGTGTCCTGACACTAGTATCACGAGGTCATCTGCATATCCCACTGTGTAAAATCTTTGGTTGTTCAGCAGGGCGATTAGGATGTTTACCACCATGTTCCAGACAATCGGTGACAAGATTGCTCCTTGAGGGCAGCCTCTGACCACCAATCCCCTTGTAGAGCCTTCTGAGTCGATACGAACAGCTCTCATGCTCAACATGTTTAGTATCCATCCCACCAGCGTTGGGTGTACCCCATGTTTTTGGAGTGCTCTGCTGATGCTGTTGAAGTTTGTTTTATCAAAGGCTCCTTCTATGTCAATGAAGGCTCCTAGACATATGGCTTTGTTGTTTATATCTTTTTCTATTGTGCACACAACAATGTGTAGAGCGGATTCTGTTGATTTCCCTGAGCTGTATGCATGTTGTTGTGGATGTAGTGGAATTTTGTTCAGGACTTCGTCTCTTATGTGCCTGTCACAAAGTTTCTCCAAAGTTTTCAGAAGGAAAGATGTGAGGCTGATTGGTCTGTAAGATTTGGGGTCAGTGTAGTCACTTTTTCCCGGTTTTGGTATGAATTGTACTCTCACCTCTCTCCAACCCTTGGGTATATACTTGTAGGCTATACAGGCTGTGAAAAGCAGTGTTAGTGTTTCTCTTAGTATACTTTCTCCCCATTGCAACAATCCTGGGAAGATCCCGTCTAGGCCAGGTGTTTTGTAGGGTTGAAATGACTGTATTGCCCAAGTTATTCTTTCCCCTGTTACTATTGACCGTGCGGCTGTCCAGTCCTCCTCCGCTGCTGTGGTTGCCTCACCGTCTTCCCATCCTGTTTGATCAGTGATCTGGCATCCCGGGAAGTGTGTCTGCAGCAGAAGATTATTTGTTTCCATAGTTGTTTTTGTGTAATCATTGTCAGGCTTCTTCAGTGTGCCAATATCACGCTTAGAGTCAGCCGCTAGTATTTTCCTAACTCTGTTAGCTTGATGATTGGATTCAATATTTGAACTGTATTTCCTCCATGATTGCCGTCTTTTATTGCGTATTTGTTTTTTGTACTCTTTCTGGGCTTCACTATAGTTGTCCCAGTCTACCTCTAGGTAGGTGTTCATGGCTCTGTTATGTAGTTTTCTCATCTTCTTTTTGAGCTTATCCAGGTCCCTTGACCATCCCCATTGCCCCTGCTTCTGGCCTCCAGGGACTGTCAAAGGACAAGATATTTCATAGCTCTTGATGATGGTATTAGTTAGTTTAACTACAGCTCTTTCCAGTTCTGTGGTGTTTGTTATATTCGCTTGTATGACAGGGTCTAGGTTACCTTTGAGGATTGAAGAGTACCTGGCCTTGTCAGTCTTGCGTGGGTTGCGTGTCGGCATTGGTATCGATTGTTCTAGTATAAGTTCATACCTGATCCATCGGTGATCTGAGGCTGAGTGCTCATTTGAGACTCTCCAGTTCTTAACAAGAGTGCAATTACCTGAGACCAGGGTGAGGTCAATAATGGTGCGAGCTCGTCTTGTGACGAAGGTGGGCTCTGCTCCTGTGTTGGCTATGGAGAGATTAGTAGATAATAAGAAATTTACCAGATCCTCCCCTCTGTCGTTTGCAGTAGGCATCCCCCATATTGGATGGTGTGCATTACTGTCAGTTGAAATAATTAGTTTTAGGTTGTTTGTGTCGCAGTATCTTACCAGCTCGGTTACATGCCTTGGTGGCATCTCGTCTTTTTCATGCATGTAAGCTGACGCGACTATTACCTCCTCCGTTGTCCTTCCGCATATACTTAGGAATCTCGCAGCTGCTAGATCCCTGGAGCAGAACTGTGTTAGTGGTGTTACTGTCATTTTGCCTGGGACGTAAATGCATGCTCTTACGTTGTTTATAGTATAGTCAAGTATTAGCTTACCCTTTAAGTTGTTGAGACCACACACTCGTCCCGCTCTGATCCACGGCTCCTGAATCAATGCGATGGTCTCGTCGTTTGTCTCCAGCACTCTACGCAGGTTAGCCGTCGCCGTAGTGCTGTGCTGGAGGTTCGCCTGGACGACCTTAGTCGTCGGAGGTTGGGTCGCCATCATCAAGGTTATCCCCGTCCCCCCCATCTGATAGCTCCGTTTCAGCTACATCACGCCATGATCCCACTGCAAGCTCAGGTTCCTCCTCCATCTCCTCGGTCTCCGTGCTAGTGCCCGGCTGCAGGAGGGAGTTTGAGGCATCCGTGGCCGCAGTGCTGACATTTTGTGATGGGACATTTGCTGCCTTGTCCATTTCTCACGCTTCTATCGCTAAGGTAGGGGGCTCGTCATGCAACGAACCGTCTGCCGCGAGGAAGCGTACATAGACACTGCCTAGGTTGTGTGAAAGTTTGCGACCATTTTTCAGCAGCAATGGGACGACATTGTCTGGTATACCCAGGGTAAGGTGATATCTGTCGTCGGTTTTCCTGCTGAATGAGTAAACCGTCCAGGTCTTCACGAGCGCCCATTGGTTTTGGAAGTCCAGCACCTGACTGATGTCCTCCAAAGAGTTCACACAGTCGGGCAGGACCAGGGTAGCTCGGTGATTCCTAGAAAGCTCACCCTGTTTTTTTACCACTAGCCTAGGACAAGTCCCAGATAGCTTGTTGACGACTTCGTGTAACCACGTCAGCGTAACCCTATCCTCACACCACAGTTTCAGGACACCATCACAAGTGATGGGTTTCCCCTGAAACCGGGCAACAGTTGGGCTGGCATTACGAGAGTCAGATTTGATCTGATCCTCTAGGTAACGCTTCACTGATGTGATTTGTTCCTCTGTCATCTGTTGGCTGTCTGCCCTGACTATAGCTACGCAGAGTTCGTTGCCCACAATGTCCGCGTAGCTAGGTCCAGGTCGACGATCGTTGTCCGTCCTTTGTTTTTTGCGGTCCCCTCGGGGAGACATCGTATCGTCCAAGCGCACCCGCTTCTGGGGCTCCTTGTGGGCTGGAGCCAGCGCAGCTTTAGATATGGCTATTGCCGCGCGTTTTTTCCTATTGAAGCGGTTGTGCTGTTTGTTTCCTTCGCCTCTGAAACCATCAGGCCCGGTAGTCACAGCAGACAAGTCCACTGCGCCCACCGGCGGGTCATGCGGCCTAAGGTTGTTATTGCCGGAGTCGGGCCGAGGCATTGCGCAGCCGGCTCCCTCCGGTCTATTGACCAGTGGGGCAGCCGCACTTGCCGCCGTTCTCCTTGAAAGCGCCTTTTGTTGGCGCTTTAGTCGTTTTATTTGACTCTTGGTGAGCTTCACCCCCGGGACGTTAGCCACCACGGGGTGGGATACTTCAGAGCTGGGACCTCCGGCCGAAGACCGTTTCCCCCCAGTCCGATTTCCCTGCTGTCTCCTTTGACTCTGGATAGTCCAGCCGCTGGTGTTTGCATCACCGGCAGCAAAAGCCGCCGCGACGCCATCCACCGCAGCCATGAGTCGAGAGGATCCGGCAGAGCTCCCAGAGTGTTTTGTTTTTGTTTTATTTGTATGGTTGGATGAGCTGTCCATGTTCAAGTTTCTCGTTCGTCCCACAGGCTCCCCACCTTCCACGGAGCCCGCACCTGGGGGATGCCGGGTTGCGACACCAGGGCCACCTGTAAGGATATAGAAGGGCAAATTAAGTAACTCACGAGCCATGAACGATACCACCGCGGTCGGCGCCAACCTAGCACCAACGCACGGCGTGCACCGCCGACTGCAAGCCCCAGAAATCCACCCCTCTCGCCTGGCAGTAGCTGAAGGCTGCCTGCCATGCTGAGTTGCCAACGATGGCTAGTCAGTTGGCCTCCCGTTTTGGGTGAAATTCACACCAAAGAGAAGTGTTGCGGCAGGGAAGGCTCTGTATCTGTCCTTCCCGCAGCTCAGTCTCCAGGATTGTTGCATCCTCCCTTACGGGCCCCCATGCGCAGCATCAAACACATGGGTGATCGGCCCCCCCGCACGACCTCTCTCTTTTATGGGACGTCGTGCCAACGATGGCCCGATCACTTTACCACCGTCGCTGATTGGGTAGGATTGAGGAAGGAAGAAGGGTAGTATAGGAGTGGCGGGCGCTTCCACGATCTTATGACCTATGTGAAGAGAGAGTAAAAAGTACTTACCCGCTGCGTTATTGGTCATCATGGTAATCACACAATCCTCCGATAATTGTACTGTAGGTTATAGCGTACACGGCGCGGCGTTTCGTGCATTTAAAAACAGAGAGCAAGCGCGGATTTTAAAAGATCGGCAAAAAGATTTTGGGTCCGGTTGCAATGCAGTTCGAATTGAGAAATTTAAAATTTTTCAACTGTAAGCAGCTGTCAAAAGTTCCAAACTTTACTTGTTGGCACCTTCTGACAACTGACACTGACATCCGGCAAGAATGCCTATCTAAAGCCTGCCCCACACTGCTGCGGCCCGCGGTCGTAGGCGCAGGCCGCCGCACCCAACACACGCGTTCTATGGTATCGGAGGTTGCCGTCGCGAAATCGCCCGCCCACCAGACCACCCACTGTGAGTGGATATTGGATGGGTTGGGAAAACATTTGCGTCTATAAGTTTTGGTTACATCTGTTCCTGAGGGGACCAGACCAAAAACGGGCGGCAACCACGAGAAGGATAACATTATAGACTTGACCTGGAGATCTTCGCGACCTGCGCTCCCTCCATGTCCATTCGCCTAACCTGCTCATCGGACAGATGGCCAGGTTGGGGTCAGCCCTACTGTCATCATCGATTTTAATTATGACATAGTTCAAAACCCCGCCGTACTATGACCGTCACAGAACTATTATAACTAGAGAGATGTTGTCGCATAACGCAATTCTCAACCGCAAAAATGTATGAACAATCACTATCACTAGTAAAGTTGTCAACTGTCAAATATAATTATGTATTCGTACAAGATTCGTACAGATTATCCTATTATAATATACCTATATTAAATTGACAAGAATTTGACACTATTGGGACAAAACCACGACAACTAGCCGCTGAATCGAGATATTTTTCATGTCTCTTTCTAACACATGTCATATTATATCGATGCATTTTATTCTTTCTTTTCTCGATTGACCACATTATCCCTCTGGTATCTCTGTGATGACCGTAATAGGAACAAGTCAGAAACAAAAAAAAATATTGTATTGAAAAGTATAAGAAAAGACATTAATAATAAGTATATTATTAACACAAGGTCTTTGAATTATTCCCACTAGGCCTTGCCTTCACTGGAAACTCCGGTCAAGCGGTTGTCAAGTGACAACTTGGTCAAGCGGTTGTCAAGTGACAACTTGGTCAAGCGGTTGTCAAGTGACAACATGGTCAAGCGGTTGTCAAGTGACAACTTGACAATACATAACAAGTGAGACAAATCTATGCCTATTATCTTGAAAAGTCTATGCCCATTATGTGACCAATTAGGTGACCGCGGGTGGCATTTACAACTGAGCGCTACCGTGGCTCGGATGACACGTTGAATTGTAGTTCTGGTTGTTTTAACCGCTGGGCCTTCTGCCGGCCTTCACGCGGCCTAAAAACTCTGACACCAGGGTTAGCCACCCGGCCTACACGTACTTACTTACTTTTTTACGTATATCAACGTACGCTTATATAGTAGACCGTAATTCGTGTTGTTTTCTATTTTCCTACATGATACGTTGTTAGCAGACTCTTTAATTATTAGTGTAAGCTATGTATAAGGGACAGGCTTAGCAACTCATAAAATCCATAAAGATTATGCTTAGCGTAACGAAAAAAGAATAAGCTTGGTTTCATTTATGTATTGTGCATATAATTATAGTATACTAGGTATGATGTATCATTTACCTCTAAGGTATAAAATTTAATATACGTTTAAAATTATTAATTACCACAATTTATCACATTAAAAATTAAATTGGTTGTCAATTAACTTTTAACTTAACAATTAACTTAAACTAACAAACTTTTTAAACAAATTGTGAAATAAAAAGAATTATACGAGAGTAAGAAGAAATTGCTCCAATTCAGTCGTATAAAGCACCGTTCCAAGTGACATTTCATCGAATTTAATATTTAAAGTTGCAAAGTATAGCCATAAAATGAGATGAATAAACACATTTGGAGGAAACACACAGACAAACACAACGAGCGTTGCATCTGTGCCTAAAATAAATGGAAATATGAATAAGTCTCTGATTTACAATATTTTTGACCGACGAACCAAACCATATGAGGTACTCAATTCGACGCGTATATTTTTTTTATGTATAACCACGCATAACTTTTTCCGTAATAGTCCGATTTCAATAATAATGTTTTTATTGGAAAGAATATACTTCGAAATTGGTCCCATAAAAATTGTATTGAATACGGCTGAGCCATTTTAGATAAATCAACAATAGTGTGAAAAATGTAACATCGGTCTGTGCGAAATATTCGCGAATTCTGTACACGGGTGAAGTCGGTCAAGCTATTAATTGCGAAAAATAATTATGATTTACTAATATGACAAGCACTTGATGAACCTCAACAAAATACATTAGGTACTCCATTTATGCTAAAACTACCTACACTACTACCACATAAGCATTGGATCATCCACATACCCTTGAAGGTCTAAAAATGATCCAAATGCTCATGCCAGTCGGTATTTTACCTCAACTACATAGGTTATGGTAAAAGGTACAACTCAAAAAGCATTTGAATCATCCTCATATGGTCTAAAGATAATCCAAATGCTCAAATGATTTAGTATAAGTACGAGTACTCGTATCTATGTCATTTTGGTAGCACGAAATAAACATTACTATTAAAACAGATTTTTGTTTTATTTCCATAAACACAAAATGGGCAGACAGAGTGTCGAATGAGAGAGTTTTGCAGATGGTCAACAAGAAGGTGGAAATTTTGAACACAATTAAAAAGCGCAACCTGCAGCACCTTGAGCACATAATGCGTAATGGCAAATATGACTTGCGCCAATTAATCATGCAAGGGAAGATCCAGGGAAAACGACACCCGGAAGAAGGCGAACTTCATGGTTCAAAAATTTTCGTACGTGGTTCAAACTGAGCACAAGATCACTATTCCGCACAGCGGTTTCCAAGCGGCGGCGGGTCCTCACCGCCCGCACCTGTCTCAATCCCCCTTTGTCGTCTACCCCCGCGCCCCTGTACCGCGCAGGTGTGGACTCAGTTAAACGGTCAGACTATAAGTACTTAAAGTTGGCTTTCGTTTTTTTTATTTCATTAGAATTCATAAAATTCGAACAAATCCTGGCTCTTAGTAACTACGTCTTTGAAAGCATATGAGCCGAAAAAATTCAATCCTGACGGATAGCTGCGCAATGAGGTTTTGTGCAGCTTGTATGTAACTTCACAGACTACTAACTACGGAACCGACGAGCGCGAGTCCTACTCGCATTTGGCCGTTTTTTTTCACCAAAAAGTAAACAATAATTACGGATTTTCTCCCCGTATGTTTCCGATGTTAAATAACGCGCATTTGGCAGGAGCAGGTCGATTTTAGAACAAGCGCATTTCCACTTACCACATTGCAGCGGTTCAGGGTGACCACAGAGTGAGGGATGAATGGGGCTGATAGTCTAATTAGCCTGGTTGTTGTTGTTTTTGTAGGATATTTAGGCTAGTAGAAATCGCGAACTTGACCATACAAAAATTATAAGCGGTTATCTACCTCTAAAATACTCTATAGGTATATATTATCCGAGATGAGTGATTATCTTTTTCATGTAATCAGAACTGGAAACGCTAGGATTAAACGGCTTAGTTTTTACAGTTTTAAATGATCTTAAAGTTTAATTATAAGCCTCTACTCTAAAAAGTCACATTTTTACGCATAAATTGGCTGAAAAGTATACATAAAGTAAAAACTTTTCTGAAAAGTAATAAGACGTATCTACGTACAATATTTCTTACTGAAGCTATTGACATTAAAAAAATCCCACTTTTTATACAATTTAAGCGGTGAAAAAAGTTTTCTTTCGGAACGCAAATTTTATTAAAAACTAGCTTTTACCCGCGGCTTCGCCCGCGTTATATTTTGATTTTGGCTAATGTTTATGTCGGCTGCGAAACCTAACCTAAGCGACAAACATCAAAATACCTTAGAGGAATGCCTTTGTTGGTTAAGTTACGGTTGGAGTGTATATACAACCCCCTGTGTATTCCCGCCTTGTCGTGGCAGGGGAGGTCTAAGGCAGCTGAAAAGGCGGCGCTCGAAGTCTCCCTCTTCTTTGGGTCTTTCCCCCAAGGCAGCTTAGGGGCCGGCACTCGTTGTTCAGCCGCTTTTAACTAAAGCAGCTGAGAGGATGGCCGGTAGGTTGCCTGCCTTATGAGGAGTGTTGCTTCTGAGGCGGGCTGCAGTGCCGCTCTTGCGACGCTGCAACCGAGGATTAGGGGCTGCGGTGGGATAGAACTGGTTGTGAGGGTGCCGCCACCTACCCTACCTTCCGCTAGGCCGTCAACCTGTTGGAAGACGCAGTGGGGCTGCAGGGGAAGAGAAGTGTCGGTATCGCGATGGCCGTTCTCACTGCCCTCTGCAGTTGAAGAGGCAGGCGCTGGGCTACTATGACTGACCCGTTGCACTGGGATCAGGACGTTGGAATGCTGTCCGACGCTCAGTGCTGGTTACTCCCGAGTGGTGGATGACGATGTGTCTTGTGCTCCGAAACACACCGTCATTATGGCGGGAGCGCAAGCTCCGTTATGGAGCCCGTGTCTGGGCTAGCACTGTTGAGTGCCGCGAAGGAGTGCGAAAAATGTAGGAACGTCCTAAACTTGAAATGACAGGTTATTTCTGGCGCTTAGACGGCTGCTACCGCGGCCCGCTCGCTTACTTTTCATCCTATCCTACGGGAACTGTTAAAATTTTTGGGATAAAAAGTGGCCTTTGTCACTTTTCGTCTTTCAAACTATATTCATGCAATAAGTCAAGGCAATCCGTTGCTCCGTTGCTGAGAAAAAGTTATTGTCTTATCCTACGGGAACCGCATTTTTTTCGGAAAGGAAAGTATCCTATGTCACTTTCCGTCTTCCAAACTATGCCCACCCCAAAAATCAAGTCAATCCGTTGCTCCGTTGCTGAGAAACAGTTATTGTCCTATCCCATGGGAATCACGAATTTTCTCGGGATACAAAAGTATCCTGTTATCACTTTCTGTCTTTTAAACCATAGGTATTCATACCAAAAATCAGGTCAATCTTTTGCTCCGTTGCTGCGTCAAAGAGGAACAAACTTTTCAAAAGATTGATTGACTTTGACATTTGCAACTCGAGCAGCCTTGAATGGGCATTGGGCATAGAGAATGTAATTTGGAAAGTCAAGATGCAAATTACCATTTGTCATGGTAGAATATAAGTTTTTTCTTCTAAGATTCTAGCCGATGCGTTTTCATCCCCCGTTTTCAACCCTTTAAAACTATTTTTTCGAATCAAAAAGTAGCCTATGTCCTTTCTCAGGCTCTAGACTATCTGTGTACCAAATTTCATTCAAATCGGTTCAGTAGTTTTAGCGTGAAAGCGCGACAGACAGACAGACAGACAGACAGAGTTACTTTCGCATTTATAATATTAGTAAGGATGTATCTAAAATTTACTTGATTTACAGAAAACCCGTAAACAGTGGTCGATACACAATCCTCTCAAGTGTTTAATAAATGTCCATAGAAAAGTGAGGTAGTAATTTGAGCACACATAAGTATGCAGTGTGAGTATGGAAATCAATTATTTACTTAGCGCAAATTAGTGGAAAATCATCGATCTTTTTAATGCTAGTTCTAGTTAGTTGATTGAAATCAAGAATAAAAGAAGTTCAGATCATGGTTATTAATTTGTAAAGGGCTACCAAAAGACTGGCTTAGCCGAGTTTGGGGCCCGATGTTAATCCAACTGCTTAATTTAAGATCTAACGTTAATGCTATTTTGCGAACATTTTTTACCGATTTGATTACTCTGTAAACAAATTAACTTACTTTCTGTCTTCTTTCTAATTAAGAATAAAATAGTGTAGATACATCAATTACCCAGGTAAAAATTAAATGTCCAAGCTTCTCCTTAATCTATGGTTACTCTGAAGTAGTTATCGTCCACTTTACGAGTTATTTTAATGTTAATTCAGCGCCGAAATCGAGCCAATAAATATGTTTCGCAGTTCGAGTGTTTTAGTTAAAGTTGGGGCATATTTCATGGCAACCCAGGAAGGGACTGCTAAGCCAGATTAATTGGTATCGAAACCAAGATAAAGCTCATAATTGCACATACTATCAATTTGCGTTTGTTGGACGGTGTTTGACCAACTTTTAGAAAGTGAATTAGTCCTGATCTGGGAAAAAATCTGCTCTTCCATTGAAAAATACATTTATCGACAATAATAATACATATTCCTATATATTCAATTTAATTCAATTCAATTCTTTATTTCCTTAATAAATAACATTACGGTTTCCACCAATACGTTACATATTTTACTCTTAATAATTATAAAAAATTTGGTATAATATAATAGGCATGGTGACTAAAAAATATATAATTAGGCTCAGATAGGCCATCAAAGATATTTTTTCTTTTATCGATTAAACAAAGATTGATGAAAATGTAGCCTGTTAAAGTTTCGCGTGACGTCACAAGTGCCATACAAATGGATATACTTCTGTGAGAGAGACGACGTCACGATCTCCACTCCCAAACTTTGACAAGGTTTATCTTTGTCATTTGTTGTTCGATTGACAAAAGAAAAAATACGTGTCCAATATTTTTTATTAATTTAACTCACGGGATAATTATAATAATGATTTTTTTACCCAGTCATCATGCTTATTGAAAATTTTTGTGCCGGTGCTACAGAAAAGTTAATATTATAATAATGTTGTGTAATGGTATATTAATCTACACCTTAAAAAAATTAGGAATGCTACTTATTTTTCTCGCCAGTAAATATGTTAGTGTTTTACCTACAGTGCGACATAAAAGACTTGAAAATAAATGAGGTCGCCACCATCGCTTTGTTAGCATATTTTGCATCATTTTTTTCATAATGTTACTGTTTTTCTGTTCACAATCCACAAAATAACACAAAACGAGAAAAATGCTAGGATAGTAGCAATGATTGACAGCTCAGATTGTGGTTCCAGCAAAAGTGATAATTTAGTTCCCGAATAATTCATTTCATCTCTTTTGTGTCGCACTGTAAAGGAGCATATTTCATGGCTATCTCGGAGAGGATTGCTAAGTCAGATTAATTGGTATCGAAACTAAGATAGAGCTCGCAATATTGAGTTGACTATTATCGATTTCTATCTGAGAGCCAATTAAAGTTGAGATTTTTTTCATCTTTTTTCTTCTGCCAGTTGGATGTCTTTTGTAATCGAGAAACCAGGGGGGCGTAGCATGTAAAGGGGGGCGCGAATTTTTCGGCAAAATATTTCAATTTTGCCCCAAGATAGCAGATAAAAATGCTTTTAGTGTTTTTTAGTACTTATTAAATAGCGACAGGGCATTTTCAACAGTTATTGAGCATAACTGCATTGCTGGTGATTTACGTTGCACACTATCTGCTGTACAACCTGTGATTGGGAATCTTGTCAAAAATATGCAAGCTCATCTAACTCACCAATTTGATTAATTAATTATAATTTTCTTGTATGTCTTTTTTCTCTTTGATTCTAGTATTTATTTATAAGTCTTTGCTGTATGTATTAAAAAAAATATATGATGAATCCCCTGGCTTCCCCTAAAGGGGGGCGTGAGCGATTTCATGGCAGGTCACAGGGGACGTGACAAAAAACTTTGGGAACCTATGATCTAGATATTTTTTTAACTTGATTTCAAAAAGTTGGAATGTGGTATTCCTGTGTATATGTTACGAGTACGTTTTTTTTCGCCATTTTGTCGACTGATATGTATTATTTGGCAACATCCGCAACCTATAATTAAACGTGCTATCCCACACGATAGCGCTCAGTTATAAAATAAACGCACGGTGACCTTTTTCAGACCTCAAAAAAGGAGGAGGTTCTATGATCGTTTGTGTGTATTTTTTTGTGTGTGTTCATCGATAATTTCACCAATTGTGAACCGAATTGAGACGTTTTTTTTCTAGTTCGAAAGGATATACTCCCGAGGTGGTTCCATTTAATTCTTGTAGAAATCGGCTGAGCCGTTTTTGATAAATCAACAACATTGTAAACCATTTGAGCGAAAGTTTCGAATTTTGTACACGATGGAAGGCGGTTTTGCTATTTTTTGCGAAAAATAATTATCTTCAATTTATTATAACAAATTCTTCAACATAATGATATAATAGTACCTCATATTTGAAATATTTGTAGGTAATAAATGTAATAATAGCATTATGCAAAACATTAGTCAATAAACCGAATGAAGTCCATAAACACAATTTAAAGCCTCATTCACATTGCAAACCGCTGCGAATGGTTCACTTATGAACATAAATTGGCTAGTTGTCAAAAACTTAATATAGAAACGGCCATTTTAACTTCCTCTAGAAGATTATGGCACAATATTGGCTTTAAATCGAGACTAATGCTCCTTAGATGCGGATTGTGCGGTATTCTGAATTTATAGTTGGGAAAGTTCGCGTTTCATTTTACTTGGTTGTAGTTCTTTGGGGTTGTTCAAAATTTATCTACAAATAAATCAGCATGCAACCCTATTTTTTGACCGACGAACCAAACCGGAGGAGGTACTCAATTCGACGCGTATATACTTATATTTTTTATTTGTAACCATTCATAAATTTTTTCGTAGTAGTCCGATTTCAATAATTCTTTTTTATTGCAATGAGTGTACTTCGAAATTGGTCCCATTTAAATTTTATCGAAATCGCCTGAGCCATTTTTGATAAATCAACAATAATGTGAAAAATGCTATATCGATCCGTGCGAAATATTGGCGAATTCTGTACACGGGTGAAGTCGGTCATGCTATTTTTTGCGAAAAATATAATTATAGCTAGTAATGTTTAATTAAAGACATATTTTATACAATCGTGCATTAGATTCTATTAATGTGTCCAATTTTAGAAGGCTCCATCGTAAATTTTATAGCAACTTAAAATATTGCTGTTTCATTTACACTATTAAGTATTTGAAAGAGAGAACAATATTTTTACTTGCTTTTAAATTTACGATACTTCAAAATCAGCCACACTATCACAAACAAACAAACAATGACACTTTATTAGACAACTACATAACATAAAAAATAAATTACAGGGACAAAACAATACAATTTAAGTTTCTAACTGGCGGCCTTATCGCTTTAAGCGATTTCTTCCAGGCAACCAGTGACTAGTGACTAGGACAAAACAGCGTTAGATAACTAACATAAAATCAAACGCTAAATCACCGACGGTAGAAAAAGCCCAAATGTTAGAGAGAATAACGTTATGTGAACGCAACCCTCGATATACTTCCGTTTCCCGCCGCTTGAGGCGCTGCGTCCGCCATCTTTCCTCCAACCTTTGTAATCTCGAACCGACAGATAAAAGTGTCAACTAAGTTATTGCATTAAAACAAATATTCATTAGAAAAATCGTTTAATTGCTCCCGCAATTTAATATGGTAGCAGAGCGTCGTGGTTGAAAGTCCACGGAAACGTATTTTGGTGAAATATTCAGAAGTTTTACCGGCAAAATTTCGAGGTTATACGACACGGCGCGGGCGCGTCGTTTGTGAAGAAAGTTCAAGATGGGCTCAAATATGTTCCACATAGATAAATTAACCGGTCGTGATAATTTTTCTACATGGAAATTCAGTGTTAGAACATATCTGGAGCACGAGGGTTTGTGGCAATGTGTAGAACCACTGGAAGGAAAACCCGTCGACGTAACCAAAGATGTCAGAGCAAAGTCGAAGATTATTTTGCTGATTGAGCCACAGAATTATGTACACATTCAAGATTGTACCACTGCGAAAGATGTTTGGGAAAGCTTAAACAAGGCATTCGATGATAATGGCCTTACACGCAAAGTGGGTTTACTAAAAGACTTAGTTAACACGTCGTTACAATCAAGTGGCGGCATTGAGGACTACGTCAGCAAGATTATGACCACTGCTCATAAGCTAAGAAACATCGGATTTGATGTAAATGATGAGTGGTTAGGCACCTTAATGTTATCGGGTTTACCTGACTCGTACACCCCAATGATAATGGGACTTGAAAGTTCAGGCGTGCAAATAAATGCTGACTTAATTAAAACAAAGCTGTTGCAAGAAGTGAAAGTAGATTCTAGCTGTGCATTTTATGCCAAGTCGAAGAAAATGCACCAACAAAATGAAAAGTCAGCGAAGCTATCAGGGCCTCGGTGCTATAATTGTAATCGAATTGGACACTATGCTAAGTTTTGTAAGAGCCCTAAAAAGCAGAAAAGCCAGAAGAAAGAAGAATCTTCTAGTTTTGTTTCAGCTTTTTCAGCTACTTTGCCCGAGGAAAACGCTTCCTGGTTCGTGGATAGCGGTGCATCCATGCACATGTCCTGCCGGCAAGAATGGTTATATGATGTCAAGGAATCTACAGTTAAGACAATAACAGTTGCTAACAGGGAGCCACTGTTAGTTAAAGGTGTTGGAAATGTTGATATAGATTTACCCGAAGGAAAAATACAGGTAAAAAATGTTTTATATGTTCCTGGCCTTGCCGCTAATCTTCTATCAGTGAGTACCATAGTTAAGACTGGCCATAAAGTTATATTCAATGAGAAAGGCTGTAAAATTTTTAATAAGAAAGGAAAACTTATCTGCTCAGCATTATTAAACAGAAAACTGTATATTTTAGAGACTAAAACTGATACAGATACTGTTAATTTAGCCTCAGACAAACAAAATATTGATGATTCTTATTTATGGCATTTACGTATGGGACATTTGAATGTTTTAGATGTGAAGAAGCTGCCTGGCTGTGTAGAGGGAGTGTCTCTGACCCGAGATAAAAACGAAGTTTCCACATGTACCCACTGTCTCGAAGGTAAACAAACTCGACTGCCCTTCAACAACGTTGGCACCAGAGCAACTCGTCCATTAGAGGTAATCCACTCAGATCTATGTGGACCGATGGAAACAATGTCGTACTCAGGTATGAAGTATTTCATTACTCTTATCGATGACTACACAAGGATGGTGCATGTGTACTTCATGAAAGACAAACAAAATATTTATGAAGTATTTGTTGATTTTCAAAAGAAAGTTGAAAACCAATTGGGTCAGAAAATAAAAATCTTAAGAACGGACAATGGTTTAGAATATTGTAATGGTCGTTTTGAAAAATATTTATCCAGTTGTGGAATCATCCACCAGACCACTGTCCCCTACACACCGCAGCAAAATGGTTTATCTGAGAGGATGAACCGCACTCTAGTAGAAAGGGCGAGATGCATGTTATTTTATGCAAATCAGGAGAAGCATCTGTGGGCTGAAGCTGTAGCCACGGCGGCATATATTGTCAACCGCTCCCCGACTAAATCATTAGAGGGAAAGACTCCATATGAGATGTGGACAGGCAAGAAACCTGATTTGTCTCACATGAGAATATTTGGCTCAGATGCAATGGCCCATGTGCCTAAAGAAAAGCGTCAAAAATGGGACAGAAAATCCATTAAAATGATACTAGTAGGATACTGTGAAAACACAAAGGGTTACCGTTTGTTTGACCCAAAATCTAAAAAAGTACTGAAAAGCAGAGATGTAATTTTCATTGAAAATTATTCTAAAACAAATGAAAACAATGTTTCAGCTGTACCTGTCACCAGAGAGCCTTCAGTGCAAAAGAGCTATCCAGGGCCATCCTGTAGCATGGAGCTTCAAGAAAATAGTATTCCAGAGCCAGAGTCAGCACCGCAGAATGCCAGCTGCAACTCTTTTACTGAAGAAACTGACGATTCTTACTATGAAACTGATACAGGTGAGCTAGATGAAACATATCGTCCTGATCGATCACCAGGAATTGACCCTGATGAGGTACTGATACCACGTACAAGGAGAAATCGAGATATTAATAAAAATGATAATGGCTTGTACTGTATGTTTACAAGTTTGTCTGATCCACAATCAGTCACAGATGCATTATCATCTCCGAATGGCTCAGAGTGGAAACAAACTATGGATGAAGAGTACAACTCATTACTCAAAAACAATACTTGGAGCCTCACAGATCTGCCTCCTAAGAAGATGGCTTTGCCATGTAAATGGGTATTTAAAACCAAACAAGACCAGAAAGGTAATATTGTCAGATTTAAAGCAAGACTTGTTATAAAAGGCTATGCACAAAGAAAAGGCACAGATTATGACGAGATATACTCACCGGTGGCAAGGTACACTACTCTTCGTTATTTATTTGCTCTAGCAGCAAGATACAACTTTGAAATAGACCAAATGTACGCCATTTCTGCATTTCTTCAGGGGGATGTAGATACAGATATATATATGCAACAACCTGAAATGTACGAGCAAGGAAATCAAGTATGCTATCTCAACAAATCAATATATGGACTCAAGCAAGCAAGTCGGCTTTGGAACATAAAGTTAAATAATGTTTTACATGAAATAGGAATGAAACAATCAAAGACTGATCCATGTGTTTACTATAACACTGAAAAAAATACATACATTGCTGTCTGGGTTGACGACCTGATCATATTTTCTTCTCAGCAGAATGTGAAAAATATATTAAAGGAAAAACTGAAGCTATACTTTGATATGAAAGACATGGGAAAGGCAAGTCACTGCCTTGGCTTATCTATAACAAAGGAGGATGATAAAGTCATGCTTGACCAGGAAAGCTATATCAGACAAGTACTAGCCAGATTTAATATGTCAGACTGCAAACCGGCGAAGACACCAATAGAAGTTGGATTAAAATTCAATGAAAATGATGGAGAAGTATTATCAGACTGTCCATATCAGCAAGCTATTGGATCTCTATTATATTTGGCACTATGTACAAGACCAGATATTTCATACGCAGTAAATTTACTCAGTAGATACAATAAAGAACCAAAGATGGAACACTGGGTAGCAGTGAAACGCGTTCTGCGTTACCTTCAAGGAACTAAAGATTTGAAGCTTGTATACTCAAAAGATGAAGATGCTCAGATTACAGGATATTGTGATGCAGACTGGGCCGGAGACGTCAGCACGAGGCGCTCGTGCTCTGGTAACGTTTTTCTGTTTCAGGGTGGCGCCATCTCCTGGTGCTCACGCAAACAGCAAACCGTAGCTTTGTCTACTGCTGAAGCTGAATATATGTCGATGTCCTCGAGCACCCAAGAGGCACTGTGGCTGCGCCAGCTTCATGTAGAGCTCGGGCAACAACCGCCTAGCACCCTCACCATATACTGTGACAACCAAAGCGCTATAAAACTCTCTACCAGTGACGTATATCTACCGCGATCTAAACATATAGACATTAGATATCATTTCCTTAAAGAACATGTGTTAAAGTCAGAAATAATCTTTAAATATTGTTATGGTGGAAAAATGGTGGCTGACATCTTGACTAAGGGTACTTCTGTAAGTAAGCATTTGTTTTGCATAGCTAAAATGGGCTTGCGTTCAGGGGTGGGTGTTAGAGAGAATAACGTTATGTGAACGCAACCCTCGATATACTTCCGTTTCCCGCCGCTTGAGGCGCTGCGTCCGCCATCTTTCCTCCAACCTTTGTAATCTCGAACCGACAGATAAAAGTGTCAACTAAGTTATTGCATTAAAACAAATATTCATTAGAAAAATCGTTTAATTGCTCCCGCAATTTAATACCAAACATGTATGTGCTAAGATTTGTTGAAAAATGCTATCTGTAGAGGAGAACCAACATCCGGACAAATGGAAGAAAATTGCCAATCTCGAAACGGAAGGATACGCTCGGTCAATTAGGTATATACAGAGCCTGTTAAAATAATAACTATCTGTTTTTAGGGTTCCGTACCCAAAGGGTAAAAACGGGACCCTATTACTAAGACTCCGCTGTCTGTCTGTCCGTATCCAGACTGTATCTCACGAACCGTTATAGGTAGAAAGCTGAAATTTTCACAGATGATGTATTTCTGTTGCACAACAACAAATACTAAAAACAGAATAAAATTAATAATTAAGGGGGGCTCCTATACTACAAACCTGATTTTGAGCCGTTTTTCGCTCTATATTAATAATGGTAATAGGTAGATGCTTGAAATATTCACAGAATATTTAGTTGTATATTCACTTTAATAATAAATAATAAAATAAATATTTATAGGGGGCTCCTATACAGCACGGAACCCTCCGTGCGCGAGTCGGATTCGTACTGGGCCGATTATTAAGTACCAATATTGCTAGGCCACTAAAATGTAGAGCCATCATAGAGGTAGAGCACCTGTAGTAGAGCAGCAGAGAGTGGAAGCCACAAACTCGCTGCTAATGCAGCCGCGCCACTCATTATCTTTAATAAACGCCATTTGTTTACAAACATTTTAGAGAGTTCACACGAGCGACAAAAGTTGCTAGATAGATATCGTTTAAAAATTATATTGTGTTAACTAGCTGCGCCTCGCGGCGTTACCCGCGTTAACCCGAGATAAAAAGTAGGCTATCTGTTAATTTAAAGTCTAAGATATCTTCATACCAAATTTGACCTAAATTGGTTTAGCCGTTCGTTGGTGAAAGACTAACAAACATCCAAACATTCTAACAAACTTTCGCGTTTATGATACCAAATAGGATAAGCTTCTTTATTACAATTATATAAATTTATACCTATATTAATTATCGCACAAAACTTTGACCACAATGTCGCTTACCATTGGGCGAGTTGTTAGTAAGTAAGTAAGTAAAGCAAGATTACAGCGGTTAAAAAAATTAAAATGAGTCGAATAAAGAAAGCGAGGATAGTAGTGATGGTAAGTCCAGGAATACCATGGCTGAAAACAATATTAAATATTTACTTGTGTTTATCTTATTATGCACCCGATCCTAGCCAAAGTTACTGTTCTGTGGTAGCCACAGACGCCATTATTTTTGGCAAATTATGCTGTCGGTAAAAAGAAAGCAGCTGAAAAGCAAAAAAGTAAGCAAAACAAACAAGATCTATGTTTAAAATAGAGGTAAGTTTGATTTTTTATTTCGATCGCAAGATGTTATTCATTTTTCTTATAAGATTTAGTTCAATTAAAAATTTGTTTGATAATTTAAATTAACTGTCTGGTGACTAACTACTGAGTCACCGACTTCAGTGGTTAGTGACCCTGAGTACGGGATCAGAGACGTGGGTTCGATTCTTACCCAGGGCAAGTATTTATGTGATAAACATAGGTCTTTGCTTTGTGTCTGGGAGTTATTTAAGCATTATCTATACGAGTATGTATTTAAAAATATCTGTATTTAGTATACCAATCTCTGGCAACCATATGACATTATTTCTTAGTTTGGTGTCAGAGACCGTGTGTAAGATGTCCTATAACATTATTTATTTATAATAACGTATTTTTTCACTTTAGAAAAACACGATTATCTAACAAATATCTTGATTCTCGTTAGAAAGACGTTTTATTGAGACAGGCGGCGCTTCCGGAGCAAAACGGCTCGTGAAAAAAAGGTTGTGCTATGAGTGGACATTACCATGTGTTGTACGTGAATACGTACGTAAACGCTTTTCCCTCCACTCCGTTCGACGCGCTTTAGTCCTCACTTGACATAATTAACTCTTTGATTCATTAGCTTTCCAATGATGTAATTCAATTTAGGATAGAGATGATAGATATTTAGCTACAATACTAAAATATATCCCCCAATTCTGTGAACACTCGTTTTTTGACAGGCCTCCCTATAAAGAAGCAATTTTAATGACGTATTCACGTCATAAAGTGGCTCGTCTACCGCGGCCGGGGTAGAGTTTCCACTAAAACATTACACCAGCGGTAACGGGAGGTTTAATGGGCTCTCTCGCTGTGACAACGTAAATATGCGCTAAAAGCTTACTGTAATTTTTATCTTTTACTCTACTGAATAACGCAGGTGGGCGCTGCTGCTATTTTTAGAATTTTTCTCTTGCAGCTCTTTGTTTCTATTCTAGACGTTGTGAACTCTTTTTTTTAACTCTAGTTTGTGTGTTTTCATTATATTTTAGAGCTTGAAATTTAGTTAACCGACCCTAAAACGACTGAAGAGAATAAAGATTTTGTGAAAAATGTTTATGTGGATTGCAAAAAATGTGAGCTATTTTTGAGCATATATTCAATTGGTAAAATGAAATCCTATATGAACGAGGAATAACTTCGCTCGATCAAAAATAAAAAAACAAAATCACCCCTGTTTTGAACGACGATCTTGTTTCTTGACGAGTTTTTATAAGAAGTGTTTTTTAAATTATGTTTAATATATTAAGTAGTAGCTAAAGTATTGGCAAATCACATAAAACAGTTAAAAAAGTTCACTTGATAATTTTATATGAATATTTATGGTTAATGAGGACGTCAGAAACTGTTGTTTGTTTGTTTTGTTTGTTGTTTGTTTTTTAGACCGCAGGATTGCGCTGGATGCAGGCCGCTACCAACCGGTCTTATTGGAGATCTTTAGGGGAGGCCTATGTTCAGCAGTGGACGTCCTATGGCTGAAAGGAAGGAAGGAAGGATTTATTGTTAAATTTCACCATACGAAGACGCGCTCTCCTCGTCCCCTCGCCGTCTGACTTTGTTCACGGAGCGCGTCAACGCTCGATACGCTAAACGCAGCGGGCTATTATCAAGAAAGGCTGATATTAAAACCGCAGGTACAGTCTTAAGATTAATTATAATTATGTATGAATGCAAGCCGATTCTGAAAATTCCCTAATAAAACAGTTGTCTCAATTCAATCATTTATTCATCAAATAGGTACACAAAAGTACACTTTTGAACGTCAGGATACAGGTAAAAGTACAAAAGAGGTAATAAATAGTAAATAAATCAAATTCATGACAAAACTTATAACTACAAATCTAATCTTTCTAGTTGCAATGAGATGACTTTCTTGATGAGAGAGAAGCACGTGACATTAGATAGCATTGATTTGTAGCTTAGAAAAATAAGAGAGAAGCACGTGACATTAGATAGCATTGATTTGTAGCTTAGAAAAATAACGTTTATTTTTCTAAGCTACAAATCAATGCTATCTAATGTCACGTGCTTCTCTCTCATCAAGAAAGTCATCTCATTGCAAGTAGAAATTTATTTTTTCTATTTGCAACTAGATATTTATTAGACTAATGACTCCCGCTCCGGTTCGTACTTGGCGCAAAGGATGGCCATTGCCATCCAGCGAGGTAATGCGGCCAGCATTTTGGGCTCTTTTGCGCCGGGTACGGTCGGAGATGAGTTGTGGTTGACCATGTTCTGTTTTATTTAACTACTAGAAATCGACAAAATGTAAAAATCATCTGATTTGTTTACTCGAATTCCGGGTTGGACCCGGTTTTGGACCCTTTGTTTATAATGGTCCATCATTATAAACAACGGGTCCAAAAATCCCCTCTTTTCGGCTTTTACACCTTTTCTGACCCACCCTGCAGCCGTAGGACGTACAGTATTATACGTCCTATTATATCCCTGATAATGATTTTGATGGTACTGACGATGTTGCAAAGTAAAAGTGTTATTATTTATGGAAGCTAGTGTATAGAAATACAATACATTGTACTTACAAATACATGTATCTAAAGTTGAGCGTAGCATTGACCCAGGGTTCAATTTTCTTGCGACTGTCTGCCGCCAGGGAATAGGCGATTGAAAATGTAATACTTTTTTTTTTAATTTCTACGTTATTATGTAAATGTATTTTAACTATGCACATATATGCTAAATTTATTGATTTGAAAATACTGAAATAAATTGGAGTAAACGAAAATTAATTGTAGATCTAAAGCATCATGCACACTTCTTCATGTAGCACAGCATAAAATTTTGTCTATTTTTTTAGCGTTCCATAATAAAAGCTAAACATATAAAGCTTGGTTTAATTTGAAAATCAAATTAGATATTTAGAACTAAACACTTATTGTTACGTCATTTGTGCTACCGCTTGATGTTTATTGTTGCCTCAAAATTTCTGAATGTCTTAACGACACCTATAATTGGATCCTTTAAGACAACATTTTTCATTAAAAAGCCACCACATTGTCATAGCTATAAACTTGTACCATTAATAATCGGCCAAGTGTGAGTCGCACGCACTCACGAAGGGTTCCGTACCGCATGGGAGCCCGCCATATTATATATTGAAAGTTTTTTTGGATGAAAGGAGACTTAGTCAAGAGTGTTCTTAGCTATGTTTTTTAAAAATCGATTGAGCCGTTTAAGAGTTATGGTGGGTTAAAGTGGGGATGGAAGAACCAAAATTATACAAATGTGCCCAAAATGGTTGTCAAATGAAAGATAAGATATTTTATCTGTGGTAGGACTCTGTCTAGCCTGAGGGATTTTTAGGTAGGTTTTCGTGTCGGGGGTTTTTTAAATTTTTAATTTAAGTTTTTATTACACTTTGGGTACGGAACCCTAAAAACGATTATATTTTTAGTAACCTTACAAGAATCTCTAAGGCAGTGGCTCCACACGTCTCAGTATCGCAATATCTCATTTTATAATGCCATTATTAAGAAATTGCATTATTATGGGTATGGAGACGCTTTCATCTCGAATCCAAGCGAAGAAATAATAGTACTACACAAGTTGAAGACATTTTTAAAAATTGCAATCGTCCTCACCCGTATATTCACAGATCTTGTTAGATACGATTGTCTGTTGGTTCAAATACCTATCCAGAGCTTTGTTACGTTTTTGCCATATTAGTTTTCTTGTTTCTTTGGATTTTTATAAAAACTTTCAAAGAATAAAGACGCTACAACGCTAGATTTGTTAAGGCAATAGTAAAATGTCGTTTTCATAGTATGTAGCGCTCGTAGCGTAGTTTGACTAGGTGTTTGTCAGCGATCACCGAAATTAAGCGACGTTCCGCACGGTCAATATTTGGATGGGTGACCGCGGGTGGCATTTTCCAACTGAGCGCTACCGTGGCTCGGATGACACGTTAAAATTTTAGGTCTCGGTTGTTTTAACCGTTTAGTCAAGTCAGAGGCCTTCAGGCGGCCTAAAAACTCTGAAACCAGGGCTAGCCACCGGCCTATACGAACTTACTTACTTTATAGTACTCGTATATTCTACAATTTTGTTGTCTTGCTGGTTTAATGTATGGAACAGTTGATGTTTTTGGGAAATTTCAAGGATGATCCCATATTTTTTATTCCGAATAGGTTTGCGTTTGACTACACACTGCCTGATGTAAAGCAGATACGCGGTCTAGGATGTAACACGCTTACCTAGAAGATACCTATTTACTCGGGATTTGAAGACACCTACATCGTACTTTAGCGGGAAGACAGACTCAGACAAAGCGTTCCACATTCTGGCAGTTCGTATGAGGAATGTGGACTCGAAACGCTTGGTTCTAATTGCGCAGGATGTCCACCATAAAAGGGTGGCGCTTTGGTCGCGTCTGTCTAGCCGTACGATAGAAGAAAGGGGCAGGTGGGACCAAACAAAAAGTATAACTTTTTTTGATATTACTATACTAATCATTTATTGCAGCATAATAATTTGTGTATTTACATACCGTTCTTAAGTAACATGATCTAAAATTTAAAGTTTTAAGTATGGAATATTTATGCCTTTTATTTCGTCTTCCCCGAATAATCCCCAAAAATTTTAGGCACAAAAAAATTACCATCATTTATGTTAATCTGTAAAACCTTAAAATTGCATTATGGAAGTAACTTCGTTGGTAAGTATTTTTCATCATAAATTTGCATTTAGAATCAAAAAACTTTTTCAGAAAATCGGAGCGAGGGTTGGCAAGGATTTTATGATTACACTTAGTATTTGCGCTGTAGCATGGTGCGGGTGACCGTTGCATTTTTAGGGTTCCGTACTCAAAGGGTAAAAACAGGACCCTATTACTAAGACTTCGATGTCCGTCTGTTTGTCTGTCTGTCACCGGGATGTATCTCATGAACCGTAATAGCTAGATAGCTGAAATTTTCACAGATGATGTATTTCTGTTGCCGCTATAAACAGAATAAAATGAATATTTAAGGCGGACTCTCATATAACAAACGTGATTTTGAGGAGTTTTTTGCTCGCTATTAATAACGGCAAGAGGAATGGCGCTCCCATACGGTACGGTACCCTACGTGCGCGAGTCCGACTCGCACTTGGCCGATTTTATTTTAAATTTAATTTCTGCTTAACTGGCCGCGATTTAAAAATTATGAATTAGTATTTCAACTACATTCGTAATATATTAAATAATTATTAACTGTAGTAAATTAAATAAAACCCTAATAAAATTTTAAAAAAGCAACCGTCACCAGCACCATGCTACAGCGCATTAGGTATAGGGGCTTCCTCCGTCTCGCCTGGCATATTCAATCCAATCTTACCATGCCTTTAGGCGGCAGAAACGCTGACACCAGGGCTAGTTACTCAGTTCATACGAACTTATTTGAACCGTGGTAACCCAGGCAAAGATGTTAAAAACCACCTAAAATCCTGACTATGAGTACTTTCGTCTATTTATAAAAGTTCCGTCGCACTTGCAAACTAAAACTATCTAATTATACATGGCAGTGTCACAGTTTATCATTTCATACAGTCAGCATTTCCTTCAGCACTTCACAGGGCGCGTGGGATGGGAAATACAAGAAAGAAGGACGGAATGAACATTTTAGGCTATTTGTAACTTTCTATTTTCTAGGGGGAAATCTTTGAAAGATGCCCGACTGCTTTGGGGTGCAGTCGGGGCATGTTACATGCCCCGACATACTAGTGGGTACAATCCTACATGCCGCATGTAGGATTGTACCCACTAAAACCCCCTCGGTGACCAGCCTTTGTGCCCTCTTGGGAGCTCAGGGATCTCCAAAAGGAACGCACTGGTGCTCCCAGCACTTTGTGCGACTACTCGCCTGGTGCAAGAACCAGGTTTGTGCGGTACTCTACTACAACGCTGCCATACACGCTGTCGTCATCCTCGGGCCCGTTTAAGTAGATGGCCAGAGCCCCATCTCTACCATTCGCGAGCCCAGAGGTCCCCCTTTAGTAGGCTCTTACTACAGGCAAAGGATACCAATGCCGTATTCTAGTGGCCCGCCATCATGGCGGGCAAAGGCTTTCTATAACTAGCATGGTTTTTAACCGCGACAGTCCGTTCTCGCATGGTTTCCGTTTTACTGATCAGCATAAACACGGTAATGTTACCGTGGCATACGTTTCATACGTGTCCATCAATGGCGTATAGTGTAGTGAGAGAACCTTCACGCATGACACAGTATTCTAATACTGCCTCATGTGTGAACTCTCTAAATCGTGAAAAGGCCTGAGGGAGCGGCATAGTGTCGTTATCGTCACGATACACGTTTTGTATTCGTACATGAATTTCGTTTTTGAATATTCTAGTATGGTTCTACAATAATCTGAAAGATAAACTTAATAGTACATTTATTGTAATTACCTGAAGCCTATTGGTTCTCAAATTTGGAAAATCATGTAAAAAAAATTCAATGATTATGTTACTCTGCAATGTTTTTTCCCTGTTCCACTGCTGTACGTGTTGCGTCCGGGTGTATATCAAAGTTTTATGACTACCAGCTTCGCGAACATTCTGAACTCTTGGCGGTGTAATTTAGAAGTTACGTGACTGAGTGAACGTCGTGAGTTGTTTAAAATCATTATTTTTAACTTCTAAACTAATTCATGTTGATATTTCATGACTGAGATGATGAAGATGAAACCACGCTCTGCTATGAAACTCATACCGTAAAGTATTGATTGCAAGCTTTCCCTATGGATCTCCAGTAAGACCAGTTGGAAGCGGCTTGCATCCACCGCGATCCTGCGGTCTTCATTACGTCATCTGTCCACCTCGTGGTTGGACGATCTATTTACGCTGCGCTTGCCGGTACGTGGTCTCCGGTACTCTCACTTTTCGACCCCATCGGTCATCAGTTCTCCTTGCTACGTGCCCTGCCCACTGCCATTTCAACTTGCTAATCCACTGCGCCATGTCGGTAACTTTGGTATTGCAAGATACTTGTTAAAATTATTCGAGAGCCTGGCTTTAACAATTATATTTTGTCTACAAAACCAAGAGGCACAACTAGAGAGCCTAACTAAGAATTCTGCCTATAAAGCCAAGAGGCACAACAAAAAGCCTGTTCTTCCCAGCTAGCAGTAAATTTGCGGCCACCGACAGATGGCGTTGTCTCCGCTTATTATTTATACCGGATAGTTTACAAAGGAGCGATATTTATGTCACCGCTACTATTTGCCCTCGATTAGGGTGTTTACGTGAATTGAGTTCTTAGTACTGTCCTAAAATACACAGATCATGTTGTTACACAGATTTTGTGCATATTTTTTTATTTTCATGTACGACATGTCATATGGGCCCTACATGCCTGAAATAAATGAATTTTATTATTATTATTTAATATTTATTATATCTTGTCTTTGACTCATCAAGGATTTTTTTAAATCTATATCTATAGTAATAATATAAAGAGGTAAAGTTTGTGAGTTTGTGAGGTTGTAGGGGGTAATCTCTGGATCTACCGAACCGATTTTAAAAATTCTTTTATCAATAGCAAGCTACATTCTTTGCAAGTGTCATAGGCTATAAATTAACTCGAAAACACATACGTGATAGTCACAATATTTATAAAATCAATCTTCTTTAGCCAATCGCACCCAGGCGAAGCCGGGACGGGCCGCTAGTTAATTTATAAATTTATCCGCAGGATAATGCCACCCTCGACGCACTATTTACATTTTAAACTTATATATACCTTACACTACGCTTAATTCCTAGTTTAACTATTTTGTATAGTACCCTGGCTAAACAAGAAATGCTTTATGACTTTTCTTCTCTGTCATGCTTGCTTAGTAGCAATTTTAAAGACCGTATTTTTTTTCGTCATAATCATCATCCATCCATCCATCAGCTGTAAGACGTCAACTGCCGAACATAGGCCTCCCCTATGGATCTCCAACAAGATCTGTTGGAAGGCATGCATCTAGTGTGATCCTGTAGTCTTGATGGTCATTGGTCTACCCCGTGAGTGGAAGTCCTACGCTACACTTGACATAATATCCTACTTCCTACTAATATACTAATATAACGTTTATATAATAAACGTGAAAGTTTGTAAGGAAGGATGGCTGGATGGATGGATGTATGTACTGATAGCGCGCGAGTTGAATGCAGTCGGGGTCTGAGGTAAAGAGCGGGAGCATCTCCCCTCGCTATCCGCACGCCCCACCTCACGCGCCTGGGCGGGTTGGGCGTGCGGATAGCGGGGGGAGACATTCGCATTCCTAAGCTCTGCATTCAACTCGCGCGCGTACAGTATGTATGGATGTTTGTTACTCTTTCACGCAAAAACTACTGAACGGAATAAGATGAAACTTTGCAATTATATAGCTTATATATCAGATTAATACATAGGCTACAAATTAAAATGATATTGCGTAAGTTTTCTATATTGTAACAATAAGTGTTAAGTAGGTAGGAAAAATTCTGCCATCTGCCATATTCTAGCGTGCGCTCCAAGAAATGTCAAAAAGAACTGTCGAATCGAACAAATTTCAAATCGATATTTTTTTTTCATCACCTCCTTTATTAAGGGTGGTAAGGTAGGGCCTCAAAATATGCGATCATGCGAGCGAAGCCGCGGGCAAAATCTAGTAATATTATTTAAAGTTTAGTTATACTAGTTAAAGTTTGTGAGTATGTATGGATGTTTGTTACTCTTTCACGCACAAACGGCTGAATCGATTTGGATGAAATTCGGAATGAAGGTAGCTAGACCTTGGATTAACACATAAGCTACTTTTTATCTCGAGATATCGCGGGTAACACCGCGGGGCGCAGCTAGTTTTGTTAATATAATAGAAAACCAATAGTAGTAGCCAACACACATTTGCATTCATGAGTTAGAACGGAGAAACTAGCGAGCACTGGCGCTGCACGGGCGCCTGGAACTACCTAGTGGTGCTTTGCGAAATTAAAAACTATTTATATAAAATGTTTGCGACTGTGCTGCCATTAAGGCTGATAAAACCTTTTTGACTTCAAAAAAGAGATTCTCAATTCGACTGTACGTTTTTTAGGGTTCCGTACCCAAACGGTAAAAACGGAACCCTATTACTAAGACTCCACTGTCCGTCCGTATGTCCGTTTGTCTCTCTGTCTGTCACCAGGCAGTATCTCGTGAACCGTGATAGCTAGAACGTTGAAATTTTCACAGATTATGTATTTTTGTTGCCGGGGGGCTCCCCCTAAATACATTTTTTCTGTTTTTAGTATTTGTTGTTATAGCGGCATACAACAAATCTGAATTTTAGGCGTTTTTCGTTCAATATTAATAACGGCGACAGAACTTGAACAACTACTTGAAACGGTCACAGAATATTTAGTTAAATATGCACTTATAAAATAAACAACTATACATACAAGTAACGTGATTTATTTACTCGATATTAATAAAGGCAACAGGGCAGGGAGATGCTTGAAATATTCACAGCATATTAAGTTGGATGTTCTCTCAAAAATAAATAATTAAACGAATATAAAACGTATTAAAGGCTTATATACGGTACGGAACCCTTCGTGCGCGAGTCCGACTCGCACTTGGCTTATTATTTTTGTTTGCGTTACGCGATTACTTCATTATTTATGAACCGATTTTGATGTTTAGTTTATCGTTTTGTAGATCATACTTCAGAAATGGTCTAAATAAAATTTTATCGAAATCGACTGAGTCGTTTTGTGAAAGATCAACAATAATGTGAAAATTACTATATTGATCCGAAGAGTTACATTTTATGATAAACATTTCAAAAATTCGTCGCGGATGCAGGATTCGAACCTTGCGTCTTCGGATCACTAGCCCGACGCTCTAAACCACTGAGCTAACCGCTATACTGGACTCGCGACGAATCCTGTGAAGTGTTTATCATTTTTAAACCAACTTATAGCGTTGGCGTTATATTGATCCGCGTAAACTATTTTAATTATGTACACAGTAGAAGTTCGTTATGCCAGAAGCTCATTTTATTGAAGTCTGTTAAAAACGGGGAAACCAGCGAGCACTGGCCGGGCAGGAGCCGGTGCTTTGCTAAATTAATAATAATCGGCCAAGTACGAGTCGGACTCGCGCACGGAGCGTTCCGTACTGTATGGGAGCCCCCCTTAAATATTTATTTTATTTTAATTTTACTATTTACTATTGAAGTAAATATAAAACTAAATATTCTGTGAAAATTTCAAGTGTCTACCTAATTAATATAGAGCGAAAGAAGTCTAAAAAATCAGGTTTGTTGTATGGGAGCCCCCCTTAAATATTTATTTTATTTTATTTTTAGTATTTGCTGTTATAGCGGCTACAGAAATAAATCATCTGTGAAAATTTCAGTTGCCTAGCTATCATGGTTCATGAGATACAGCCCGGTGACAGACAGACAGACAGACGGACAGACGGACATCGAAGTCTTAGTAATAGGGACCCGTTTTTCCCTTTGGGTACGGAACCCTAAAAACTATTTAAATGAAATGTTTGCGAGTATGCTGCAAATATGGCTGATAACTTTTTAATAGCTTTACTGGCTTTGGCTTCAGGATCTGGATTTTGTGTTAATTTTTAATTTATTTAGTTACAAGCCAACAGCACTAAAATATAATTAAACTTAATTGTACAAATACCTAAAAACAGCAAATAACATGCCTAATCCTATAATTCTTTATAAAAATAAATGAAAAAAAGCCGGTTCTACCACATCTAAGTATTTACATGTTAATACATAATTATGTATATACAATACAATACAACAATACAATTATATTATAAATAACACTATACAGCTTAATAATTCGGCTATGAGAATAAAATTAATACATAAGTATAACACAGTTTAAATTGGAAGCATGAAAATAAGCAAAAATCATAAGAGCATGTACCAGAAATATACGAATTACCCAGTTAATATTTGTAGTAACCCCGATTACAGAGGCACCATCGTAATTATACTAGCTAAATAGCATAGTTCTGTTTTTTTTTTACTTTAGGCATTCGATAGAGAGAACGCTTTTTACGTTGCTATTAAATTTACGCTGGCGCCTCTGTAATCGGGCTTATTATGTACTTAAAACTGACCTAATTGAATTCTGAAGTACCCAGTAGTAATGTTATTCCGTATAGGTTTTCGTTTGACAACATACTGGCAGAAAGCAGATATGCGGTCTAGGGTCTAATCGATTATTGAGTTAGAAACCGTGGAGAAGAAGGTCTAGTACGACCATAGAACAGAGTACGACAGCACTCGCTTTCAAATCTTGAGGTCTTGGGTTGTGATGGTTGTTTATCCTGTATGAAAAAAGATCTTGCAAATTGGGACCAGACTATGTACAGTAGCTCAAAATCCGTTAAAATATGGTAAATAAATGCGCAGAGTAAAACAACCGCACCATTCGGTGCGGTTGTATTGAATGAAATTTCATATTTTTTAATTTGATTTTTGTTCAAGGCTGCCATCACGTCGCTATATTTTACAAGCAATGTCAAAAGCTAATAATTTCAAAAAACAATAAGTTCCCTTAAATGAAGATTGTTATGAAAGAAAATATTAGGAAAATAATGTTTCAAAACAAATTATTTGCTATAATTGAATGTTGTACACGGTAATGGCCTAAGCTCGACATATTTTTTTCATTATCTCTTATTACACCGTGAATCTATATAGAGAGGAGATCGTAATATAAATATATTTTTTGAACAATTATCTAAAATTCTATCCAGGTTAAATAAAAAAGATAAAACTAAACATATAATCATTGGAGGAGATTTCAATATCAATATCTTAGATAAAAACAATCATACTACGCAAGAGCTCTTACATCTTATGAACTCTTTTAATATGGTAAATGTTATACGTGAGCCTACTCGAGTAACTGATGCCACTGCTACGTGCATTGATTTATTATTTACCAACCATAAAGCCCTAATACATAAAAAATGTGTTAAAAACTATGGTCTATCAGACCATAAGGCAATCAATGTAGAAATTGATTCCCAAAATATATCGTATAACAAAAAAAGATTTTGGTACAAAGAGAAAAGAATATTTACGAAAAATAATATAGACCAATTCAAAAATTCGCTGAAAAATATTAATTGGGAAAAAATAATCGATGAAAATAAAAGTTTAAATGAAAATTTTAATATGTTCCAGTCCATAATAACACAATCTTTAAACAACTATATACCAAAGAAGAGAGTTAAAATAAAAATTCGATTAAAAAAAGGTTGGTTAACGAAAGGTCTAAGAAAATCGTGTAAGCACAAAAGAATATTAAGAATTATATTAAATGAAAGTAGAAGTTCTGTGATAAAAGAATACTTAGAGAAATATAGTAAAATATTGAAGAAAAGTGTTAAAATTTCAAAAAAGATAGGTTTCATAAAACAAATGCAAATATCCGATAACAAAACCAAGACTATGTGGAATATAATAAATACAAAGACAGGGAAAATTAAGACAAACCAGGCGAAAAACCTAAAATTAAAAAAAGACAAAGAAGTGATTGACTGCCCCATAAAAATTTGTAACATGTTCAATGAATATTTTTCTACAATAGGCCAAAGCAATAGCAATGATGAAAAATTAGGCGATCCCGTTATAAATCCACCAAATAACTCTATGTATTTACACTGTATAAACCAAAAAGACACTCTTAATATTATTAAAAAAATAAAAAACAAGCAAAGCTGTGGGCTAGATGATATACCACCGTCACTTATAAAACTATGCGCCGAAGAATTTTCTACTCCCTTAACTTTTCTAATTAACCAAAGCTTCCGCGATGGTCAATTCCCAGAACAACTCAAAATAGCATTAGTAAAGCCAGTTCATAAAAAAGGAGATACAACAACCCCTAAAAACTATAGGCCGATATCGCTACTACCAACTTTTTCTAAAATTTTCGAAAAAGCAATGTACATTCAGTTATACACATTCCTGGAAAAATATCAAATACTAGATGACAGTCAAAATGGCTTTAGAAAGTCAAAATCCACTACATCTGCAGTATTTAAATATGTACAAACTGCCCTCCAACACATAAATGATAAAGATATTTCTCTGGGTCTACTGCTTGACATGACTAAGGCATATGACAAGGTCTCACACAAAATACTTCTTTCAAAGCTTTACGGATCTGGCATTCGTGGACCAGCCTATCAATGGTTAAAATCTTTCCTAAGCAACAGAAAACAAATAGTCCAGATTGAACATTTTGACCCTAAAAGCAATGAAATACAAATAATAAGATCAAAACAAATAAATCTGACTTGCTCAATTCCTCAAGGCAGCGTGTTAGGATGCATCCTATTTCTATTGTACATAAATGATCTTCCAAAAATATTTAACCAAAATGAACAACCTGTACTGTTTGCTGATGACATATCGATACTGGTCAAGACAGACAAAAATCAAGACCCAAATAAAATTCTAAAGGAAACTCTTGAAAATGTTTCCAGTTGGCTTCACCGCCATAATCTGGAAATAAACTGTGAAAAAACAAAAATTATGCAGTTCAAGTCCAATAACAGCCCCTCACTAGATGTAACAATGAACTATAAAAATACACTAATTGAAAAAGTAGAGTCGTTTAGCCTTTTAGGAATAAACATAGATACACATATCAACTGGAAAACTCATATAGAATGCATTAAAACAAAGTTATCAAGATTTACATATGCACTTTTTGAAATTAAAACCAGCACTGACATAAAAACAGCTATATCAGCTTATTATGGGTATGCCCACTCCTGGCTTAAATATGGGTTAATGTTGTGGGGCAACAGTGTCAATGCTGGGCAATTATTTATTATGCAAAAGAAATGCATTAGAATCATTGCACAAATAGAAAATACTGACAGTTGTAGACCATTCTTCAAAAAATACAACATACTGCCCTTACCCTCCCTTTATATCCAGGAATTGTGCACATACGTATTTAAAAACAACAGCACATTTCTTAAAACAAAAGAAACCCATAATTTAAACACTAGATACAGAGATAACTTCAGTTTGCCATCATCTAGAATAAAAATGCTAAATGAAAGCCCATATTATATGGCAGTTAAAATATATAATAAACTACCAATCGCCATACGAAATGAACAAAAAATTACATCGTTTAATTATAAATTAAAACAATTTTTAGTGTCGCATTGCTTTTATTCTTTAGATGAATATTTTGAAGTTACCACCTACAAAAGTAATAAATAGGCTTATTGCCAAGTAGGTATTTATATTATTTGATTATTTGTATGACGATCTCTTATTAGTTCTATAATTGCTTGCCACTAAACATCTAAGTAACTGTTCTTAAACTTAGACCATAAGAATAAAATGTAATTATTTGATAAATACTTTTAGAGAGCGCCCTAGCCAGTTATAATGTTGCAATGCCCGACAAGGGCGACTAAGTTGTATCTAAGCACATAATATCTTATATAAGACCTCGAATGTAACACTTAGTAGCAATAAATAAATATGAATATGAATATGAATATGAATCTACAGCCTTGCTATCTACTAACCTGCATAAAGCTGTCGTACTGGATTTGGCCTAAACTCTTCATGGCTAAGCATAATTTTAGCAGTGCACAAATTATTTTTCACATGTTTTCTAAATCCGTGTAAATGCAACGAGTTTATTTATTTGTTGTACAGTGTTACTGACCACTTTCCGTTGTTTCAACTTTTAAGTTACTGAGTTGGTTTTAGGTATATTACCCAAGTTGTATACTGGAGCAGACGGTTTCACAAACCATTAAATCTCAAAGAAGAGCTAACTTGATACTGGTTTTTTGTATAGACTTAAAGCTTCATTTTTTTAATTTTCAAAATAAGCCATCTTCATCCTCATCTGAAAAAGCGAGAAGCATGCGTAAATACTGCTAATATAGAGGTATTATTTAGTGATATACTCGTAGATATAAGTAAATGAACGGTGGTGACTTTTTACTCCTTTATATATTACACACACACACACACACGCGCGCTCACGTACGCACGCGCACCCACCCCCCCCCCTCCCCCCACCACACACACACACACACACCAAGTTTTTTCCATAAGGATTCCAGGTACCGGTCGCAGAAATCCAAATAACCCCAAGCCATAGACTAAGCAATAACAATTAGAAAATATTTATAAAAAACTCAAGGGCAAAAAAAAGTCTATTTACAGAAAATTGTACGATTCTTAAGGGAAAACGCAAAGCAGATAATTGCAATTCATTCCTCATACCGACAATTCCGAAATTTCTATATTTTGCATAATGCCGGCGCGGGCCCTCATCCTCAATCAGCGTTGGAACCGTCGAAATGGGGACTAAGAATTAAAAAGAGAGACAATTTTAATATTTTATAATTTAACTAGCTTTTACCCGCGGCTTCGCCCGCGTTATATTTTGATTTTGGCTTATGTTTATGTCGGCTGCGAAACCTAACCTAACCGACAAATATCAAAATACCTTAGAGTAATGCTTTTGTTGGTTAAGTTACGGTTGGAGTGTATATACAACCCCTCATGGAATTCCCGCCTTGTCGTGGGGGAGGCAGCTAAAAAGGCGGCGCTCGAAGTCTCCCTCTTCTTTGGGCCTTTTCCCCCAAGGAAGCTTAGAGGCTGGCACTCGAGGTTCAGCCGCTTTTAACTAAAGCAGCTGAGAGGTTTGCCGGTAGGTTGCATGCCTTATGAGGAGTGTCGCATTATTATTATATCGCAAAATATCCCTGACATGATCAGGAGTCTTAATTACAAATGAATAAAAACTATACCTATATATCAATGTTTTTGGCTGTTTGCAGTTATAATAAACATTACAATGGTACAGCAAAGTTTATACCTGCTTGTTCCTAATTATTGCTTTTTTACAAATATTTGCAAAAATTCGATAAAATTGTTTCTAAGGTTTTTTGACGTGTTAGATTAATTCAATTTTTTTGTTCTAAATCAAATCTCGGTTAAACTATAGTCGCCCGGTACCCGCGGGGAGGGGGAGGGGGGGGAGGGGGGGGGGGTGAAGCCGCTGCATCCCCCCCCCCGCCGGAGGCCTTTAGTTTTTGAGTAATAATTTTTTTAGTACTTAACCTCACTTTCGGCTATATCAGTATTTTTTACCTATTTTTTGTTTCACACCTAATCTATTAAGGCGGTTCGCTTCTGGCACTTCGCCGGCCGCTGCCGCGGCACGCTCGCTTCGCTCGCTCGGCTCGTGCGTTGTTTGTCATGTTCTAACCTAACCTAACCTATTTTTTGTTTCACACCTAACTTATTAAGGCGGTTCGCTTCTGGCACTTCGCCGGCCGCTGCCGCGGCACGCTCGCTTCGCTCGCTCGGCTCGTGCGTTGTTTGTCATGTTCTAACCTAACCTAACCTATTTTTTGTTTCACACCTAACTTATTAAGGCGGTTCGCTTCTGGCACTTCGCCGGCCGCTGCCGCGGCACGCTCGCTTCGCTCGCTCGGCTCGTGCGTTGTTTGTCATGTTCTAACCTAACCTATTTTTTGTTTCACACCTAACTTATTAAGGCGGTTTGCTTCTGGCACTTCGCCGGCCGCTGCCGCGGCACGCTCGCTTCGCTCGCTCGGCTCGTGCGTTGTTTGTCATGTTCTAACCTAACCTAACCTATTTTTTGTTTCACACCTAATCTATCAAGGCGGTTCACTTAACATTGTATTATATAACAACAATAACATATCCAGTCCGTCTCAGAGTTATGTTGATAGATGAGAAAAACTTAATGTTAAAGTTTGACAACTTAATTTGACAACTTAATATTGTACCATTTTCTCAACATTGCGTTCCATTTCACTTTTTTTTATCAAATTTTAATTTAATCATAATTAATTTAAACTACGTTTCCGGCAAAAAAAAATTGCTGGAAGGGCTTCAGGTGGACCCCAATGATACCCCTAAACTCGCACCTTCATCAAAATCAGGTACCGGACGGCTATAGCCAACCCCAAATCTCTGCTTTCCATAAACTGGGTATTCCAAGATAATGTGCAGTGGAGTCTCCTCTTTTGTGGGTTCACTGATGCACGATGGGCTTTCCCTCAACTTAAATCGATGTAAGTATTGGGAAAACTCACCATGTCCCGTCAGCACTTGAGTTATGATTCCCACTGGTGCTATTTCTCTTACGATCTTGTATGCCGCCCTTGCATCCAGAAAATATGTTTTGGCTACCGCCGCTGTGTGTCCATCCTGATACCGCCGGTTCCACTCGTCAAGAGAGTCCTTTCGGATTTCTCGCTTGACGAATGAAACGGGGCAGTTATCGTAAATAGGTCTGCACTTCGAGTGCAGTGCTGCTTCCTTTGCTAGCTGGTCCGCTCTCTCATTTCCCTCCATCCCCGCGTGCGCTTTAATCCAATAAAGTTTCACTATTTTATTTTGTGCGTGTGGTAACTTTATGTGAGCTTTAAATTTACTGCTAAGGGATGGAGGGAAGCTACGCCAACTACCGTTTCCAGTGCAGACCTGTCACAAAAGATTTTCGCTTTTTCGGTAGCCTCAAGAAGTGCCAATAACTCGGCCTGGTACACGGAGCACCAATCGGCCAATTTTAGCTGGCGGGTACTGATCTCAGCGGCATCATCCCAAATGGATAATGCCGCCCCAACTTTCCCTTTAATTTTGCTGCCGTCTGTAAATATGTTAATTTCTCGGTTAAGATTTTGCTCTAGTGCTGCTCCGTCTGCATATGAACTCCAGCTCCTCCTGCTGCGCTGGGTGTGGCTTCTTTTCTGTCACTCTATCTCCAGTTACTTGCTGGGAATAACGGTACCTTTCTTAGTTTCATAAAGCAAGGCTGCTTCCTGGACTCTGATATGACAGCCGAGGATTAGGGGCCGCGGTGGGATATATGGAACTGGTGGTGTGGGTGCCGCCACCTACCCTACCTTCCGCTAGGCCGTCAACGTGTTGGCAGACGCAGTGGGGCTGCAGGGGAAGAGAGGTGTCGGTATCGTGATGGCCGTTCTCACTGCCCTCTGCAGTTGAAGAGGCAGGCGCTGGGCTACTTTGACTGACACGCTGCACTGGGACCAGGGCGTTGGAATGCTGTCTGACGTTCAGTACTGGTTAGTCCCGAGTGGTGGATGACGATGTGTCTTGTGCTCCGAAACACTCCGTCATTATGGCGAGAGCGCAAGCACCGTTATGGAGCCCGAGTCTGGGCTAGCGCTGTTGAGTGCCGCGAAGGAGTGCGAAAAATGTAGGAACGTCCTAAACTTGCCATGACAGGTTATTTCTGGCGCTTAGACGGCTGCTACCGCAGCCCGCTCACTTAGTTTTTATCCTATCCTACGGGAATTGTTAAAGTTTTTGCGATAAAAAGTGGCCTATGTCACTTTTCGTCTTTCAAACTATACTCATGCAATAAGCCAAGGCAAGTTGCTCCGTTGCTGAGACAAAATTATTGTTAAGTCCTACGGGAACCACAATTTTTTCGGGATGGAAAGTATCCTATGTCACTTTCCGTCTTCCAAACTATGCCCACCCCAAATATCAAGTCAATCCGTTGCTCCACTGCTGAGAAACAGTTATTGTCCTATCCCATGGGAATCACGAATTTTCTCGAGATAAAAAAGTATCCTATTATCACTTTCTGTCTTTTAAACCATAGGTATCCATACCAAAAATCAGGTCAATCTTTTGCTCCGTTGCTGCGTCAAAGAGGAACAAACCAACAAACTTTTCGCATTGAAAATATTAAAGTATGATGATTCTGTACCATAAAGGTAGAATTAAGAAACATGTTAAACCTCTAATGATAGAAGATTTAAAAATATTTTTAATGTCAGACAAAATGACGGCCTGTTATTAAACGTCATAATACGATGTAGCATGCAGAGGGAAAAAAATATTTTATCCAATTTTAATGTCAGTTGTCATTTTCAATCCATACTTTATTTCCTCTTCAAGGGGATATAATGGTGGAAAAACAATTTGTCCCCTTGCCATGCTACTTGTGATTTATAAAAGTCTGCAGACAATGTCACCTGTCATCTAATTACGTTTGGCTGTGACGTTTCGTTAGTCGATATCAGCGTCATAGAGGAATTAATCACTTAGCGTCTTTGTGATAGTGGCGACAGTTTCGCTTTCGATGGTTTTTGTCCTGTCCTACAGGAACTATGCAATTTTTCGGGATAAAAAGTACCCTAAAGCTCCTTCCGCCTTTTAAACTATGTCCATGCCAAAAATCAAGTCAATCCGTTGCTCCGTTCGTGCGTGAAAGAGTAACAAACCAACAAACCAACAAACTTTTCGGATTTATAATATTAGTAAGGATTCCAACTATTTGTGTTCTAATACTTTATCTTCTTTTTAACCGACTTCCAAAAAGGAGGAGGTTCTATGTTCGTGTTTAAGTATTTTTTTTGTGTGTGTTCATCGATATTTTCGCCAATTGTGAACCGAATCAAAAAAATATTTTTTAATTCGAAAGGTATATAATACCGAAGTGGTTATTTTTAAATTTTAAAGAAATCGGCTACGCCATTTTTGAAAAATCAACAATAATGTAAACAATTCGAGCGAAATTTTCGAATTTTGAACACAATGGAACGCGGTTTCACAATTTTTTGCGAAAAATAATTATTTCAGCCAATTTTATTTCTATAAACCTCTTGAGATAGAAGCTGGAGAACCAATATTATTATAGTAGTTTATGCAACTGTCATATAATGAAGGGTATTAAAACACAAGTGTGAGTTTATGAAACGAGCGCAGCGAGTTTCATAATAGTAACGAGTGTTTTAATACCCGTGTTATATGCAGTTGCATACACTACTTCATCTTCACTAGTAAAAATAAAAAAAAACATATTGCGAAACATTAAATTCACGCGTACGTGTATTGTCATAGTGAACTTGCCGCCATTAAAATCTAACCAAGGAGAGCGCAGCTGCGCGCGCAGGGCCAAACAGGAGCGAGCGCGCGATGTTCTTTTTTTATTTCATTGGCACAAGATCTTACCAAAGAGTTTTGTGTATGTAAGTATTTTTCACACTCACAAATTTTTGTTTTATGCGTAGTTAGACATAAAATTATATATATACTCGTCGAATTGAGTACCTCCTCCATTTCGTCGGTCAAAAATAAGATAGCAAGGAACATATTATGTGTTAAAGTGCTATATTATATAAAAATTACGATTATTAAACGATTAAGTTAATCATATAAGCCTAAACAAAATCAATTCCAATAGAACCACATTAATCAGGTCGTTTGTAGGTGAATTACTTACGCTTCGCTTCCAATGCATTTAATTATGCATAATGCTATAATCAAGATTTTATTTACTCACCTTTTAGTTGTACTAAATTTATTATCCTATTTATTGCGATATATTTTGGAATCTGTTTTAATTGACCTCTGCAAATATAAGAAGTAGAATATATTTATTTCACAACCTATATTGTGAACTATGATATAGTTAATTACAATTGAATATTTTGACATGTAACTCAAGTTATGAATAAAAAACTGTATTGTTTTGTATTTTTTGGAAATAAAATAAAATGTTAAATAAATAATTAAATAGTAGGTACCAATTTAAGTGTCCAAGTGTTCCCATTTATGTTCCTACGGAAATAAATATTTTTTGACTATAGACCTTACCCATCTGTCACTTTTTCCTCTGCATTAGAAATATTCTTAAGACGCCGCCCAAAGTACACAAACCGCGAATAAATCCTAAATGAGGCTCGGAACAACGATATTTGTCATTGAAATACCTCCCAGCTAAGGCCGGAACGGAGGGACACGTACTCTCAGGACCTTTCGCAAAAAAAGTCTTCAGAGTTTTTTTTTTAAATATCATCCAAATATGCAGTGCCCGACAGGTTCCATACTGAACTTTGTTGTACCTAAACTATGTTACTAGCAATTTGTAGCTAACACATCCGCCAACTTGTGTGGCGCGGCTATACAGGGTTATTCCTAATAATTTAGCATCCTTTTAGGGGCTTCTTCTGTACATCAAAACTAACAACTTTTTTTATTGAATGAGGCTTTACTTTGCGGAAGTTCATCTTAAAAAATCCTTGTTTTGGATAAATATTTAGTGTATTTCCGCTCTGTCGTAGGCATATAAGTTAAGGGTACCATTCAAAATCAAAATTAAATCACAAACAAAATTAGTAATATAATAATCATCAAACTGTATCATGATTCGACCATAACCTAACCATAGCCGAATCATGATACAGTTTAATTACTAATTTTGTTTGTGATTTTATTTGAATTTTGAATGGTACCCTTAACTTATATGCCTACTTTAGAGCGGAAATACTAAGCACTAAATATTAATTCAAAACAAGGATCTAACAATTTTTGTTCTGCGACTTTTGTCAGAACTAAAAAAAAAATGTTGTTCCATATAAAACGTTAACGATATCGTTCACCCGCGAAGAAATGTATGGAACAGCTGACTTTTTTTGAGTTTTGACGAAAGTCGCAGAACAAAAGTTGTTAGTTTCGATGTACAGAATAAGCCCCTAAAAGTATGCTAATTGATTAGGAATAACCCTGTATACATGTGTAATTAGGTACCTCTGAATGTCCCTGTTTTGTCTCAGTAAATTAAGCAGGACCATAGTTTATATCTGTATTCGGATTATCCCAAATCTAATTCAAAAATCAAATAAATTCTAACTCTACTTTCTCAAAGATGCTAATATAACCCCAATATTGAACCCATCTGTTCCCAATGAAGGGGGCACAAAAGTCCCCCAAAGTCACAAGGTCCCCCAATCTGCCCCCTTTGCCATAAATAAGGAAGTTAGTTAATAAAACAAACGAAACGCACGAATAACAAAAGAACGAGATACCCAGATTGAAAGATTTATTTAATTGCTTGGATGTATTGGAAGATATGAGTTATACAACAGTATCCCATCTTATGAAAATAAGTTTTCGCAAAAAATAGCACAATTAACTAGAAACCATTGCAATTTATATACAAAATTTGAATGTTCGCTCGAATTGATGTACTTATACCATTTTTACCGACTTCCAAAAAGCGACTTTAAAAGAGACTTTATTTTTTGCGAAAAGCAGGAGCTTTTTGGAACCAACCATTTACCAGGAGGCAATTGTGCATCGCATGTTAAAATGGGTTAAAAAGAATGAGGAGGATATGTTTTTTTATGTACGTGTTCTTACCTTTTTAGCGAAATGCGAACCGAGTTAAAAAAAATTTTTTTTTTTATTTCGAAAGGTTGGTCACATTAAAATTATAGAGTCGTTTTTGAAAAATCAATAATATCTTAAAAATTACTAATCCGTGCAAACTATTTGAACTCTGTACACGGATTGAAGTCGGTTATGCCATTTTAGGCGAAAGCAATTATAAGATTACTTATCGTTAATTAATATATAATAATAATTTCGATTACATTTATATGGGATTTGTGTCGTATACCAGAACTGAAGTGGCCTGAGTGCAATTTTTTTAAATACGATTCTATTAATTTGAGAGCATGACCTCTAATGCCAATGTGTTCCAGGATTCGCAAAAGCTTTTTTTCCGAGGCTAAAAAAAATGCGTATGACCTGGGACGGCGTTTGCGTGAGAGGGGTCGAGATCCTCGTGCGGGCTGGTTTTTCATTCAGCACATTTCGTTGGCTATACAGCGCGGAAACGCCGCAAGTGTGTTGGAAACTTTTGGGTCAGGGTTCACACGCGAGGGGCTTCCTTGACGCTTTTCTTGTCACACTTGTGTGACAAGGAACTTGACGGTGAGTTAATTGTAGATTTGACATTTCATTGAAATTATTGTATATTGACTTATGAAATTAGTATATTTGTAATAATATAAAAAAATAAATTACAAAAAGCAACAAACAATTCGGATTCCAAAAAGGGAAAAATACATCGTTGGCTATTTTCAATATGGGATTTTTAAGGGATTTTATAAAATTTTTCACCTCCTGGACCTTCCCTTAATTTCCACAAATATTTCAAGATCAAAATTAGTCAAGTCTGTTCAGCTGTTCTAGAGTTTTGGCGAGACTAACAACCACGATTCAATTTGATGTATATGCATGGATAGATCACTGCCGCGACTTCGACCTCACCTTGAACTGTGGGTCTCGGTCACCATTTAACCATTTATCTGTAAATATGCGCGATAGCAGACGCCATAAATTCTTCTTACAGCCTATACCATCACAAACCAACACTGAACACCACATTCTCTGCAAAAGAGTTGTTTACAATTGGAATAGGTTTCTTGAAGATGTAATCTCAGCAAAAACTATAAACACGTTTAAGAATAGACTGGACCTCTGGATAAAGAAAGAAAAAAATCTTTGACAGATAAATCCTTACTAATATTATAAATGCGAAAGTAACTCTGTCTGTCTGTCTGTCTGTCTGTCGCGCTTTCACGCTAAAACTACTGAACCGATTTGAATGAAATTTGGTACACAGATAGTCTAGAGCCTGAGAAAGGACATAGGCTACTTTTTGATTCGAAAAAATAGTTTTAAAGGGTTGAAAACGGGGGATGAAAACGCATCGGCTAGAATCTTAGAAGAAAAAACTTATATTCTACCATGACAAATGGTAATTTGCATCTTGACTTTCCAAATTATATTCTCTATGCCCAATGCCCATTCAAGGCTGCTCGAGTTGCAAATGTCAAAGTCAATCAATCTTTTCCTGTAAAATTTAGAGAAGGTTACATGTATTTTTTCAGTTTAATTACGTAGTTTTCATTCTAAAAGGTATGCCTACAAAACGCAAATCGAATCTAGCGCGTAGTTCTAGCAGAGCTCGCGTAAAGAAAATTGCTAGAAGCCAAGAATCTGAAGAGCACACTTAAATGCGTTTGACATTAGATGCCGAGCGCCACGCATCTCAAAGAGCTGCTGAGACTCAAGAGCGAAACCAAGCGCGTCGAATTTTAGATGCTGAGCGTCACGCAGCTCAGAGAGCTGCTAAGACTGAAGTTGAAAGTCAAGCGCGGCGACTTTTAGATGCTGAGCATCACGCAGCGCAAAGAACTGCTGAGACTCAAGAGCAAAAAACCAAGCACGTCGAATTTTAGATGCTGAGCGTCACGCAGCTCAGAGAGCTGCTGAGACTTAAGGAGAAAGTCAAGCGCAGCGACTTTTAGATGCCGAGCATCACGCAGCGCAAATAACTGCTGAGACTCAAGAGCAAAACCAAGCGCGTCGAATTTTAGATGCTAATCATTAGACGTTAAGCAAAAAATTGCATAGTTCCTGTAGGACAGGACAAAAACTATCGAAAGCAAAACTGTCGCCACTATCACAAAGACGCTAAGTGATTAATTCCTCTATGACACTTAACGAAACGTCACATCGAAACGTAATTAGATGACAGGAGACATTGTCTGCAGACTTTTATAAATCACAGGTAGCATGGCAAGGGGACAAATTGTTTTTCCACCATTATATCACCTTGAAGAGGAAATAAAGTATGGATTGAAAATGACAACTGACATTAAAATTGGATAAAATGCTTTATTCCCTTTGCATGCTACATGTTACTATGACGTTTAATAACAGGCCGTCATTTTGTCTGACATTAAAAATATTTTTAAATCTTCTATCATTAGAGGTTTAACATGTTTCTTTATTCTACCTTTATGGTACAGAATCATCATACTATAATATTATCAATCCGAAAAGTTTGTTCCTCTTTGACGCAGCAACGGAGCAAAAGATTGACCTGATTTTTGGTATGAATACCTATGGTTTAAAAGACAGAAAGTGATAACAGGATACTTTTGTATCCCGAGAAAATTCGTGATTCCCATGGGATAGGACAATAACTGTTTCTCAGCAACGGAGCAACGGATTGACTTGATTTTTGGGGTGGGCATAGTTTGGAAGACGGAAAGTGACATAGGATACTTTCCTTTCCGAAAAAATTGCGGTTCCCGTAGGATAAGACAATAACTTTTTCTCAGCAACGGAGCAACGGATTGCCTTGACTTATTGCATGAATATAGTTTGAAAGACGAAAAGTGACAAAGGCCACTTTTTATCCCAAAAATTTTAACAGTTCCCGTAGGATAGGATGAAAAGTAAGCGAGCGGGCCGCGGTAGCAGCCGTCTAAGCGCCAGAAATAACCTGTCATTTCAAGTTTAGGACGTTCCTACATTTTTCGCACTCCTTCGCGGCACTCAACAGTGCTAGCCCAGACACGGGCTCCATAACGGAGCTTGCGCTCCCGCCATAATGACGGTGTGTTTCGGAGCACAAGACACATCGTCATCCACCACTCGGGAGTAACCAGCACTGAGCGTCGGACAGCATTCCAACGTCCTGATCCCAGTGCAACGGGTCAGTCATAGTAGCCCAGCGCCTGCCTCTTCAACTGCAGAGGGCAGTGAGAACGGCCATCGCGATACCGACACTTCTCTTCCCCTGCAGCCCCACTGCGTCTTCCAACAGGTTGACGGCCTAGCGGAAGGTAGGGTAGGTGGCGGCACCCTCACAACCAGTTCTATCCCACCGCAGCCCCTAATCCTCGGTTGCAACGTCGCAAGAGCGGCACTGCAGCCCGCCTCAGAAGCAACACTCCTCATAAGGCAGGCAACCTACCGGCCATCCTCTCAGCTGCTTTAGTTAAAAGCGGCTGAACAACGAGTGCCGGCCCCTAAGCTGCCTTGGGGGAAAGACCCAAAGAAGAGGGAGACTTCGAGCGCCGCCTTTTCAGCTGCCTTAGACCTCCCCTGCCACGACAAGGCGGGAATACACAGGGGGTTGTATATACACTCCAACCGTAACTTAACCAACAAAGGCATTCCTCTAAGGTATTTTGATGTTTGTCGCTTAGGTTAGGTTTCGCAGCCGACATAAACATTAGCCAAAATCAAAATATAACGCGGGCGAAGCCGCGGGTAAAAGCTAGTACTTAATAATTTTATCCGACTCTGCTTGATATAGGCACATACACTGCTCGCCTATAAATAAATAAATAATACTTGTACAAGTCCCTGCATATGAAGCTATACATTGTGGTTTTAAGGTTTGTTTTGTTGAGGTTTGCGATTAACTATATACACACTGCCTGATGTTAAGCAGATATGCGGTCTAGGGTGTAACACGTTACCTACAAGATACTTATTTACTCGGTATTTGAAGATACCTACATTGTACTTTAGCGGGAAGACAGCCTCAGGCAAAGCGTTCCACATTCTGGCTGTTCGTATGAGGAATGTGGATTCGAAACGTTTGGTTCTGACGCACGGAATGTCCACCATAAAAGGGTGACGCTTTAGTTTTTGCTTTTGTCTAGCCGTACGATAGAAGAAAGGGGCAGGTTATATTTAATTAATCATTTAGATACATACATATTTTTTACCGATTTCCAAAAAAGAGGAGGTTCTATGTGCATCCGTATGTATTCTTTTTTGTGTATGTTCATCGATAATTGCGTCAATTGTGAACCAATTCGAAAAACATCTTTTTTAGTTCTAAAGGGTATACATCCGAGGTGGTCCCATTTAAATTTTAAAGAAATCGGCTGAGCCGTTTTTGAAAAATCAACAATAATGTAAACAATTCGAGCGAAATAGTCGAATTTTGTACACGATGGAAGACGGTTTTACCATTTTTTGAGAAAAATTGTTAATTCATATAAATTTTTCATCATGCTCATACTGTTGCTACATTTGCAGACATATAAATCTACCAGCAGCGATGTACATTTATGTAGAGTTGGGTTCAATCATCGTAAAATGCAGATCAATCTCATTGATCTTCGTCTCGTGATGAATTAGGAGCCGGTTTGATTTCATTACGTTCCGGATTACTCTCTTTGAATAAAGATTTCATTTTCTGCTGACGTTTAAAAATGAACTTTTAAATATATCTGGCTAAGTAATAAAGCTATGGAGGCTATATAAATAAATAAATATTAGGGGACATCTTACATACGGCCTCTGACCCCAAACTAAGCAAAGCTTGTGATATGGCTGCCAGAGACTGATATACTCTACATATACATATTTTTGAATACATACTTATTTAATATAGTTAGTACATAAAATATACGGAGTCTCTCTGCGATATCGTATCAGGAGTGAAGAGATCCGCAGAAAAACCAGAGTTCCAGCGGATTGGCAAGTGCAAACGACCGTGAGCAGGGCACATAGAATAGATGGCTGATGACCGAAGGGGTCGAAACGTTCTCTTGTGGAGACCACGTACCGGCGAGCGCAGCGTAGGACGTCCTCCTACGAGACGGGCAGGTGACCTTATCAAGACCGCAACGTTGCGCTGGATGCAAGCCGCTTCCAACTGGTCTTATTAGAAATCCATAGGGGAGGCCTATTTCCAGCAGTGGACGTACTATGGTTGATGGATTTCAACCAGTCAAAACTATAGTAGACTTGTTGCCTGCCATAAAAACTAAACATGCTGATATCTATCAGCCATATATATCGTCCACTGCTAGACATAGACCTCTAGGATGATAGCAAGTTGTGCCCAAGGCTGTGGGCAGGGTACATACCTTTTTAATGAGAATATAACACAGGTGTTACTTACGCCTCAGACCAAATAAAATAAATAAGACCGAATGTTGAGAACAAACAAGTGAGGCCGGCATAAACTATGCCTACGGACGCAACACACACATGTACACGTACAAAGAAACTATGCCTAGGCTCGTCAGTCGAAATATGGCAGCGCCACACCGACGCACTCATACACATGTATTAAAAACCGGCCTCACTTGTCTGTTCACGACGTTCCGTCTTGATTTTTTTATTTGGTCTGAGACTTGCGCATGGTTTTTTATGACAAACAGCAAGTCTACTAGGTATAGTTTTGACTGCATTAGGCGATTCTGACAAGCTTTTATTTAACTATCAATGGATGTACCTATGTATGGAAGTTCGGACGGAATCTTGCAAGTAAAATTTGACCAACTTCCCGATTTCCGATTGAGCTGACATTTTGCACGCATATGTATATCGCGCGACATTACAATAATATGGTACCATTGAGCTGATCTGATGACGGAGTCGGAGAGTGGACATAGGAACTCCTGTACTAAACAAGATAGACCCGTCGTGTTTGTGCTCATTTTACTTGTCTTGGTTAGTACTCTGCTTCTACATGATATCTAGGATATCAAAAGCTTGCATTCTTAAAAAGTTATATTTCAAGATTATTGACTAAGAATGTAATTTTATTTACTAAAGATAATATGAAATACTCACATGTTTGGCTAGTAATAAGTTTATTGGAAATGATGAGATGAAATTAATTATCATCCCGATTCTTTATCGAAATTCCAAAAACCATATTATGAACAAAATTCTTGGAAAATCCGAATCTATTTCAGTGTAAACGATGAATTTGCAATACAATGTTTTGATAAGGTTCGTACTCGTATTATTCTTGTTGAACATAAAACAGCACATTTTTTAGTTCGAAATGAATGATTTCACAGAAATATAAAAGCTCTTATTGCTCACTGGGATTTCAGTTACTTAATATCTTGGTTATAAATAAAATAACTGATATTCAACATTGATTACCTACTTGCGGCGGCGTCGTGTGTCGTGTTGTTCTGTTCCCTCAAATATGGTCGAGGAGAGGGATAACTGGCACATGCGTCACACTCGTGATCGAGTGTTGCATGCGGGTCGCCGCGCCCCGGCTTGCAATGCACCCTAACTTAGGCTGAGATTTGAACTAAGCCATCTCTATTGCACGGTCGCGTTCAAACAAATATAAACCAACTTAACAAAGTGCACATACCCTGAAGTATGTGGACTTGTAATTTAAACTGAAAAAAAAAGTTCGATAAAAGGATAAATGTAAGTTCGAATAGGCCGGGTGGATAGCCTTGGGCCACCTAAAGGCTTCTGACATGTCATGACTTAACGGTTAAATATAATCGGTCTATAATTTAACGAGTCACACGAACCACAGTAGCGCTCAGTTGTAAGTGCCACCCGCGATCACTAACCGAAGCCTAACCGTACCGAGCTGATCGAACAGCGAAGAAATAATTATGTTAAATAAATAATGACATAACCAACTTCAACCCTGTTAAGAATTAATAATAATAATAATTTTAATAATAATTTATTTAGTAACCATAACATATACATCTGCTAACTTAATAAAACTTTAACAATTTTGAAAAAAATCTTAACAATCCTGAATTAAAACTTTAACAATTTTGAATTATAATTTTATCAACTTTGAGTTAAAATTTTGACAATCTTGAATTAAATTACAATCTTTAGATAAATAATAATAATAAAACTATTCAATTTAACATAATTTTAATAGAATAGCATAATTTCAATAGATTGCTGAACAATAAAAATAATTCTAAATAATAATAATTGATAAAAAAAAAAAAAGTTTATCCAGTAGGTAGGTAAAATAAAATTAGAAGATAACAAACATAAACTCTAGCTCCCGCGGTAGGATACCCTGAGTTTGCGGGAGCTAGTACTCTTCCGGGATGCTGATAAATTAAAATATGTCGATTAAGAGCGTATTCTGTGTATGCTTGAATGATTATATTAATGTATGCTATATAAACCAATTGATAAACAACTAAGATTAATTATATTTGGCATATATATGACTAAGGATATAATTAAAATGATGGTACAAGGAGATTCAAAATTGGTAAGCAACGTCGCGTAGCACCAGCCTCGAGAGAGTTGGGCTCACGGCGATGCTTACATTCAAGTTCAAAGAGAGAGAGAGAATTACGAATAGGTGTAGTAAATTTTCACATTTTTGTTGATTTATCAAAAATGGTTCAGCCTATTTCAATAAAACTTAAACGGAACCATCATTGAAGTATTATCTACCAACCAAAAAATAATAATAATATTGAAGTCGGACTACTCTAAAAGTTATGCGTCGACTTGTAAAGTCCTTCATTTCGTCGGTTAAAATAAATTACACGGGATTACATTTAGGAGTGTTAGACTTAGATTTAATAACAATTAATTCTGTAGACAGCTAAAATTGTATGGGTACCGACTTAATTAAATCACAGATAATTCTAAAGACTATGCGACAGTAACTTGTGTTCACATGGAAATAATACGTACGTTATCATCAAATGAGTCCTATTTTATCTTTGTAACTACAATCAAACCTGGCTAACTGAGAACTGGATAAGTGAGAAACCTCTATAAGTGAGAGTAATTGCCAGGTCCCGTCATTTTACCCCTCAATTACCTCTATAAGTGAGAGACCAAAACCTCTATAAGAGAGAGTCGTTTTTCCCTCATGGACCTCTATAACTGAGAGTACTATTTGTCTAAACCTCTATAAGCGACAGTTGAGGGTAATGAAACATCTGCACTTTAGGACCCATTCTTAAATTTCGTGGAACTACATAACTACCGTTGATTTCGGAACGTGTTCAATTCTTTTTTTTTGTATATTGTAATAAGTAACATTGTTTTTGTACCGCATTTTTTTGGAATGTCCACACGTGCGTCTATACTATCTTGTTTATTGAAATAGTGCTCTATTCAAAATTATTTAATGTTTTTCTTTCATCTACCTAACATTATTTTTGTATCACATTCTTTTGGAATAGCCACATGTGCGTTTACACTATCTTATTGGTCAAACTTACTACAGTTGAGTATTAACTGAGGAGAAAGGTTCGGAGTTAGTAAATACATCTTTAGGAATAAATAAATAAATCGTTAAGTGATAAGCTTAAGATTGGTATTGAATGCGTTCAAAAGTGGAAAATCTCGAAATAAAATACGCAATGAATTTGATTTATCAGAATCCAAATTTTATAAAAAATATCAAAAGACCCTATATGGTCTCTGTGGTCTTAGGACATGGAAATATTAAAAAGATTCGACTTTTTTAATTTTCCCAATTTTAATAAGTGCCTTTTAGCATGAATAAATAATGATCCATGTTCAATTCTAATCAACACAACCCGAACAATTAGTACCTAAATACTATTTATAAACATATTTATCATTCTTCACGCATGTAGATACCTACATACAAATTAGACGTATATTTTAACCTCTATAAGAGAGAGAAGCCACTTCTGAAACTGGATAAGTGAGAAACCTGGATAAGTGAAAAACCTCTATAAGAGAGAATTAGATGGCGGTCCCTTCAACTCTCTCTTATCCAGGTTTCACTGTATTACAAAGGTAGTTACATTTACCTAGTGAAAAACAATGGCACCAACTGAAAAGAGATATTGCAAAAATGTATCGTTCTTAGGCCATTTCAATTATTTGCTAAAATTGAAGCCTAAGCACGATATATTTTGTACATTACTCAATTATTAGCTTTATTTGTTTTGGAAAATGATTTTTCTATTATTATCTTTCATGACAATCTTCATTTAAAAAAAATTGTAATCTTGTAAAATATGGTGGTGTGATGGCGGCCTTGAACAAAAATCGAATAAGAAAATATGAAATTTCATTCAAATTAATCATTCAATGCCGTTGTTTTACTCTGCACATTTAATTACCATATTTTAATGGATTTTTTGAGCTACTGTACACAGTCTGGTCCCAATTTGCAAGATCTTCTTTTGATTTTTTCTTCTTCTTAAATTGGACAGATGTTTGAGTAATGTCCCCGATATGTTTGTATAATAAAACAGCAATTACGATTCGATAATCGATAGCACTTATCTCCCGTGGCCCCGCCCGTGCCGCGGCATACTAATAATATACACGGACCCTTACAGAATTTTAACCTTATTTTCTTTTAGACCGGTACCAGGGTAACAGGAAGTTAGGAGAGGCGGATTTTTTACCAGTAATATTGTGAATAGTGGAAAATCTAACAACCAGAGACAATCAGACAGTAATAAAAACGCACAAAAGTGTTCCTCATGGAACAATGCGGACATTTTACCTGCGATATTGCGAGCATCAGAGAATCTAGCAAACTGAATCTACAATAATTATTTTTCGCCAAAAAATGGCATAACTGACTTTAACCCTTTACAGAATTCGAATAATCTGTACGGATCGATGTAGTAAATCTTTCGCATTATGGTTAATTTATCACAAACGGCTCAGCCGATTACAAAAAACAATTATATTAGACTATCCTTGAAGTATGGTCTACTAAACAAAAAAATAATTATTAAAATGAGACTATTCTGTAAAAAGTTATTCGTGGTTAAATAAATATACGCGTAGACTTGTAAACTTCTTTCGTTTCGTTGGTCAAAAAATACAACTGTATTTGTTAAAAACGACGGAAATAGCTTTTTAGTGTTCTCTACCCAAAGGATAAAAACGGGACCCTATTACTAAGACTCCGCTGTGTGTTAATCAATGATGCGAGCTATTGGGATTTTGTATACAGTTGAAGTCGGTTATGCCATTTTAGGCGAAAAATAATAATTATTTCCACACAATTTTATAAGGCACATAGTGAGAGACCGTAGTGGTCTCTCGCTATGGAGAGGGCTATGCTCGGAGTCACTTTGCGAGATCGAATCAGGAATGAGGAGATTCGCAGAAGAACCAAAGTTACCGACATAACCCAGCAGATTGGCAAGTTAAAATGGCAATGGGCAGGGCACATAGCGCTGAGGACTGATGACCGATGGGGTCCAAAAATTCTCGAGTGGAGACCACGTACTGGCAAGCGCAGCGTAAGACATCCACCCACAAGGTGGACGGATGACCTCATTAAGACCGCAGGATCACGCTGGATGCAAGCCGCTACCAACCGGTCTTATTGGAGATCTATAGGGGAGGCCTATGTCCAGCAGTGGACGTCCTATGGCTGATGGATGATTCTTATAAAGTAGTACCAGGCCAGCAGAGCTGTGAGGAGATCCACGGTAACGCTATTGTAATTACCACACACGAACACTCATCACTCATCAGTCATCAGAAGATATTGGTTGACTGTGTCATTCATTCTATCACACAGTTTTAGCTTCAATATTATCTATGACGACTATGGCTGTTAATGCTATTTATTATCGCTTTACTTAAGTAATAAGCAATCTACCTTACAGAGTTTTTGAACACTAATTGGTTTACATTGTTTCCTGGTAATTGATAGGCGATTTTCCGTAAACATGCAGGGAGCCGGGAAAATTTAAAAATATCCTTCGATTTTCCGTAAACATGCGGAGGCGGGGAAATGTAAAAATGTCAAGTCAAAGAATGTAAAAATTGGATTTTAAAATAGGTACAGGTATTTCGATGCGTCAAAGAAGTTTGATATATTTTTTTTATTTTCCTAAATTACTTGTTGCAAAATTTTATATGTACGAGTGTACCTACTGCCACGGTAGTTATTTCTAACGGTAATTAAATGTATTGAATTTTGCATACCATAATTGTTGAAACATTGTTATATATTTATTGAATTGAATTGAGTATTTCACTATTCTCATTCACCCATTTGCACATTGTCATGTTCGTTTACTAAAAAAATCAATGGGTTCGATTCTCACACAGGGCAAATATTTATGTGATGAGCTCAGGTATTTGTATTGTGTCTCAGTGTTATTCTTATTGTACACATTTAACACGAGAAATTGGTCGGCAAATGGCGGAACGTACACACAAAATAAATATAAATCGAGTTGAAAACCTGCTTCTTTTTGGAAGTCGGTTGGAAACAAATCATTACTTACAGTTACAAGCAAAGCTCGGTATCATGTACCAGGAGTTCAGGAAATGTGTGGAAAGTATTATAATAAAAAGTAACAACTGGAGCCGCGGGAAGTCGGTGATGAAACGCTTCTGTCGTCGCCGCACAATTTATGGAGGCCTAGTACCTCACTTGATACATTGCACTCTTCAATTTTCCTTAGCCACAGTATTAGGGACGTAGTTCCCGAGTTTTCTGTCTATTTTCTTGGAAAAGGTGTTGTAAGGCTTTTTATGTTTTTAAAATTATTTTAAAAGATGTAATTTTTATTTCTTAAAAGTATTTTATGCAGTTTATTTAATGAAGACAAAATTGTTAACACCATTGGCTTTTCAGTAAAAGAAAAGCCAATGACAAATGAGAGCTACCAAGGGTCGGAAGATAACTTAACTTTTAGGTTCGGCTGTTTTAACCATTCAGCTACGTCAGATGAATTCAATTGGCTTAAACATTTTGACACTAAGGCTAGCCACCCGCCCGCCTATACGAACTGACTTACTTACCTTTTAGTCTATTTTTTTGCCATACGATTAGGCTAACATTGAGGCCTACACGCGGGTTAAGAACTAGAGTAGCGTAAGGAAAAATTACAACTTTACAGGAGAGCCGAAATACAACTCAGCTACCGTTTTAGTATAGCTCTTTTATGGCAAAATCTATAGTTGTTAGATATCTGATCTAATCTATTTACCATAAATAAAGTTCTATTTATCGGCTACAGAATAGGGTAACTTGTTGGGCAATCTTAAGCGTTTTTATTTAAATAAAAAAAAATACGAAATATGGTTGACATACGTCAGTTTGGTTGTTATAAACATTTCATAATTTATGGGTTGCAACCTTGTAAAATAGTCTTAAATAACAGTACTTTACGCTTATTTGGCAAGAAAAATTTTTAGGCTTTATAATGAAACATTCTGTGTGACAAACGTATGACAAGATAAGTTACTTGAGCGATTACATTCAAAAGATCTTCGGTGTCCTATTTTTGACAAAATAATGGCAAGATTATTGTAAGTAGAAACATTTCATTTTACCAGTAAACAAAAATCATTTTTATACGTTATTTTTGTACCAAGCAATCTACTACTAAATATCTCCAGTTTTTTGACATATAAAAATATGGGGATTAAAAAAATGGTGAAAAACAATTTTATTTTTATTTTTGCCCGTACGCTACTCTTGTTCTTAACTCGCGTACAGTACTGTGACCTAGTACATACTGTACCTACTTATAGGCTCGTGTACACATGGTTTTACTCGTCATCTGAGTGATACACGCGGCGTCGAGTCATCTGATTAAGTTGGTAAATCGAGCGGAAGACGATTGATGGATGATGTAAAAAGATCGTTAATTATCTCTCTGCGCACTTGTATACGGTTACAAGGAGATTTTTTCGGGTAAATATTGGGGAAATATTTTGGCCTGTTCTGATATATTATTTTCATAAATCGGTGACGAGGGCCGGAGATTGGAACAGACTTGTACACGAGGATGTATTTGTTATTTTTAGCCATGCTTGATTTCTATATTCTACTCGTACTAGCTGACCCAGCGAACTTCGTTGAGAAACCTTCTTTGACTCATGCACAACAATTTTGCTTAAGATCATTACAAGATCAAATTCATAGTTTACGATTCTCTATAGGACATACAGACAAACATTTATTTTTATATATGTATACAGGGTCATAGGTATTAAACGCAAAACCTTTAAAGGCGGGTCTAGTACATCTAGACAAACAACTTTTGTTCTAGGACTTTTAGAAAATCACGAAGAAAAAATCAGCTATAAAATGAATGTTTGGCTGTATGTCCTTTAAAGAATCGTAAACTGTTTGATCGTTAACATTTGATAAACACTGTAGATATGATTAGATTTCCAAAACTATGTGATTTTCAATTAGACTGTACAGAAATTTAATTTTCATAACTTCATACGTCTTCCGAGTCAGTAAATGTTTTTTTGCCTCCTGACCTGGGGTTGTGTTTCTAAGCGAGATTCTTCGCATGGGTGACCACGAGAGGCATTTGCAACAGGCTACCTTGGCTTCAATAATATGATATTATGAACCCTGGTTGTTTTAGAGAAGACAATTCACGCTAGGCACGAAAATAGCGACAAAGTTTAAATTTGGTATTTTCTTTCATTTCTTTATAACTTTGTAAGCGGTTATAACAACAAGATATCTACACAACCTGTCTTAATAACAGTAGTGTGCAACTTCCAACACAAACATAGTTGTAAAGCGCTTTCCCGGGACGACACAAGGCGGAAATTAAACGTTGCAGCTCGAACAACAATGGAGGGAGATAACTGAGATTGTTACTACGCACTCGTGAATAAATATACAAGAATATGTATTTTCCTCGCGCATGGCTCGAAGTGTGAGCATTACGTTGACAACTTTCCTCGGGATTGTACTGGCCAAATGCATTCGTGCAGCGACTGACAAAAGTTGTGTGAAAATCCATGATATTAAAAGGCCTTCTGCACGGTCGGAACCAACCGCCGACCGTCGTGTCGACAGTTGGGTCAACCAATTTTTGTATTCATTCTTCACGGTCGGCGGTTGACTCAAATAGTGACCCTGGCGTGGGGTTGATTTCCACCCAGGGCAAGCATTTATTTATGTGATGAACATAGGTGTTTGCTATGTCTGGATTTTACTTAGGTAAAAATGTGTAAGACCGTATGTAAAATGTCCCCTAGAACATATTTTGTTATTTATTTTTTATTTGCTAGTTCACTGGTATTTAAAGCGGTGGCTCTTTGCCTTTCAAAGCAACATCAGATCGGTTTGGCAATAACTTTTTTAAAGTTAAGAAAAAAATCAATCAAAAACAAACAAAAACAAACAAACAAACATAAAATATTTTTTTACAAAAAATGGCAAATGCTACTTCCATCGTGTACAAAATTCGAATATTTCGTTCAAATGTATAAACCGTTTATTTTTCTAACTCAAAAAACATTGAAATATAATTCTAAACTTACCTAATATACAAATGCGCCAAAAATATGAAACCTACCTATTTACAGAATAAAATAAATAAATAAACAGAGGGTAAAAATCGAAACAAATACTGTGTAAAATTGATGTATACAAGTTTTACATTTTGTTGATTTTTAAAAAACGGCTCAGTCGATTTCGATAAAATTTAAATGGGACTATCTTGAGAGTATACCTACCCTTTCGAACTAAAAAAGAATTTTCCGGTTCGGTTTACAATTGGCAAAAATATTGGACCTACTAACACAAAAAAAAATATATTCAGACGAACATAGAACCTCCTCTTTTTTGGAAGTCGGTTAGAAAGAAAATGGATGAACCATGATGCTTGAATTTTTTGTTTATATCTTTGTATAAATCGGATCCAAAGTCCCAAAAGTTTTCTGCCCTTGGTCCTACTAAGCACTCTGGTAGTACTACGGGAAGAAATCTCGTACCCGCGGCACTATTAGTAGTACCTACATCTGGTAGCACCACGGGTAACAAACGAGTTTTTCATACAAACAAAGATGCAAAGCGTTTCCCGGAACATTTTTAGAGTGAGAACTTCTTTAACGGCGGTTTGCACTTTTTGGATGGGTAAAAAATGTTAAATTCGTGTCAGGACAGACGCGTCAGCTAATCGAAAAGAAGGATGTCGGCAGCTCATACATACAAATACCTGTTGTACACGAATACAATCAATTTCTCCCAAGTTTATTTCTAAAAATGTTATGTTCTTCAGAGTAATTTAAGACGCTTCTAAAACTGTTCTGATAATTATGTACAAGTTCGTTTTTAATGAATTTTTAAAATATTTGGCCACACAAGCATTGGTAGGAGATTTAGATGGTAAAAAATATAAAAAAATCATTGTAATTTTCCGATGGTCTAATTTAAATTTTAACTAGTGATATGAAAACTGCAAATAGATACTATATTTTTGAAGCACATGTCATTATTAGAAAAGATGTTTTGTTCCATGACTCCAAAAAAAAAAATTGTTTTGACAGGTCGAGTCTCTGCATCCTTCTTTGTAGGACGGAGCAAGAGTAGACCGCCACCGCGGTGTAGAGAGGAAGTAATATTTTCCCTTCTCTTTCTACCGCGCGGCAAAAATGTATGCTCTTGTTGTTTCGTTTTTTTGCTGAATCCTTTTACTGAGCTTTTTTATCTTTTTTTTAAACTTGTTTTATATTTTTTTAAACTTTTACTCAATTATGTTCTTACGTTTCACGTTTTAGATGATTAAGGATAAGATGATAATAATTGAACCCAATAAAACTACAAGCAAGTATAAGGCGAGTAGGCAGATTGTTCTGCAAAATAAAAACACAATATAATCCCAAAACTCTGAAATAACCGGTATTTTTACAGTCCATTAATAGAGCCCCGGGGAGCTTTCAACAAAATAAAAATCTCTTTTATGTACAAGCGCCGATATTGTTCATTTTTATCCGAAAATAAACATGTACTTTGTCAAAAAGGATTTTTATCTCTGGTGTGTGAAATTGCTTTATTTTTCCAGAAAGCATAATCATGGGAGAAAAATTCGTACTGGCATGGCGTCTGCAGGATAAAAAGTCGGTAAATACGAATTCGAGTTTTTGAATTTTAGTCATAAAACGGGGAAATTGAATTTAAGTCATAAAGCAGGGAAATCACTTTGATTAAAATATATGTTATAGGCAAAATCAAACTTAATTATAGCGTCTGTAAACAAAATTGACGAGGTGTAGCGCAATTGCAAATTCATATGTCAGTACGAGTAGAAGGTATAGGGGGAGAGACGTGGAAGAACGATCTTCACCTATTCTGATAGATTAGACATACTTTTTATGAAATGTTGTTTACATTCAAATAGGTCTGTGATAGTTTGCCTATCGAACAGTTTTGAATATATTTAATTCGATATTTTTTTTTTGGAAATTATTTTTTACTTTCACTCTTTTGATAGCAGGTATTTTTTATTCCAACGAATAGTACAGATATCTTGGTAGGTTTGCTTACTTAATTTTGTTCATAAGTAAGACTACCTGGCAAGCTACTATGTACAAATATGTCAATATAAATACGAAACCGATCTCATAACCAGTCAAAATTGGTATCATTAGAAAGACAATTTAATAACAAAACTATTCATACAGTTGTTCACGACATATTTTAAATGTAACAAAAAATAGCAATGAATACTTTTCTATAGGCAAGCTATCATAGGCGAGATAATAAATGATTAATTATTTATAAAAAAACTAGTGACCCGCCCCGGCTTCGCAAAGGTGTATTATACATATATAAACCTTTCTCTTGAATCACTCTATCTAATTTAAAAAACCGCATCAAAATCCGGTGCGTAGTTTTAAAGATATAAGCATACATGGGTACAGACAGCGAGAAGCGACTTTGTTTTTATACTATGTTGTGATACGTCTCATCTAGTTATCACGTGGGTAAAGATCGATCTTCAGCGGCTCTTGGACCAGTAGGGAGTGAAGATTTGAGCAGTTTGTTGCTAACTTTACAGATGCCATTAAATTTGACTTGGCCTGTACTTTATAACAAAGAAAGATTAGAATTTAAACACAAATAAATAAAATTTAGGAATCACTTTCTAACAAACTATTTAAAAATAATTACGAAATTATCAAGAACTTTAAGAGGTCTCAAGCAGCTTATAAAACTCAAAATAAAGCTCAAGTACCTACATAAATTACAAAAAACTCTTTGGCACGGGACGGAACCGTATTTTAACCCACACCTCACGCTGCTAAAGTGCTTGATCTTATTGGAGATCCGTGGGGGAGTTCCAGGTCTAGTAGTACACGTTATATGGCTTAGAGGTCTATCCAGGATGGATAGATAAGAGATGTCACAAATTTAAAAATACAGATCTATGGATTTCATTTTTCAAAATCAAAAAGTCCAAACCGTTTAAATGTTAGCTAGCGGCTTTATATCTTGCGATCGGCTGCGTAGCAAACTGGCAGTAGAGAGTAGCTTCATTACCGACGCAGCTTCGCGGCTTTATTTTCTGAAGACAATAAGGATGAAACAAGATTTTTTCTAAGAAATATCTTTGTAAGAAGTGCTTTTGTAATGATATTAATTATTATTATCAATGTCGTGGCGCTACGTTGATATCGAATACTTGTAGGCAGTGAAAAATATTAATATTATTTGACTATTACTCCTGAACGTCCTTTATCATTGTCATTTCTTTTTTAAACGACTTCCAAAAAGGAGGAGGTTCTATGTTCGTGTGTATATATACATATATTTTGTGTGTGTTCATCGATAATTTCACCAATTGTGAACCGAATCGAAAAATTCTTTTTTAGTTCGAAAGGGTATACTCCCGAGGTGGTTTCATTTAAATTTACAGAAATCGGCTGAGCTGCTTTTGAAAAACACCAACAATAATGTAAGCAATTCGAGCGAAATTATCCGAAATTCGTTCATGATGAACATCGATAATTTCGCCAATTATGAACCGAACCGAAAAATTATATTTTACCTCGAAAAAATATACTCCCAAGGAGGTCCCATATAAATTTTACAGAAATCGGCTAAGCCGTTTTTGATAAATCAGCAATAATGTAAACAATTCGAGCGAAATATTCGAATTTTGCACACGATGGAAGCAAGGCAGTTTTGCCATTTTTTGCGAAAAAATAATTTATTTGACAAACACGAGTCCAAAATTTTTTTGATAACTAACAGACTAATTATATTTCTTTTCTAGTCCACAGGCGACGTGATGACTAGGTAAATGCGTAATTCACGTCTATTATTATCAAGTAGGTACTACATAGCGAGCGAGAGTAATTCCAGGGAACAGATAACATGACATGAATCTGCGCGTTGATTGCACATTGTCCACGTCGCAGCTAATCTACCGTCTAATTATTGTACCTACCTACTATGCGTGGACTCAGTGGTGTAACTATACTATTATTTATTATTTAACACTTTATTGCACACCATTTGGATAAAAGGAGGACTTGACCTTAAATTCTGTGCCAGTCAACCCATAGGAAGAAGACATTGGGATGTAGGCATGAATAAACAAACAAAGGGATACATAAATTAACTAGAATCAACACAAATGAAATTAAAAAAATGAATACATGCCAAATAATAATACAATTTGAATTTAAATAAAACACATAAACAACAATAATATACTTATAAAGACGATAGATAGTAAAAGATAAAATCCAATGTGTTCGAGATTTTGGACGTATTTAAGTAATGCTCCAGCACAAGGCGCTTAAAGACTGAGGCTACTATCTGAGGCATGTGGCAAATTCTTTGGAAAAGGCCTTCTCCCGTTAAAAATTGATGCGTTGTTATTTACTTTTAAGGACCTAATTACCCACAGAAACTCAATTGAGCCAACGTAAATGCAAATCCAGCAAACTATTCGAAATTGTACGCGATTAAAGATGAATATATTTTAACTTAGCGCGAGCCTAACCAGTGTGCGTTTTGCGATTTTATAACAAACGAAAGGTTTTAATGTGAGGTAACATATTATTATGTTAAAAAAAAGATTCGATAAAAATAATAAATCTGTGATTTTAGAAGTTACTTTTAGAAGTATTTATGTAAAAATATGATTTCTGCGTCTTAATAATAATTAATATATGTATTTTATTTGTGATACCACTTATACCTATATTCATTTCAACGTAACTCATCTAGGTTTAAAATCTTCATTATCATTACACAAACAATGTGTGATTCATGTGAAAATATGTTTTTTGTGATATTTTAATTATTCCAAATACAATGTTATATTTGGAAATATGTGTATGAGAGATTACATATATCAACACTGATACAAAATTATCGAAGATATTTTTTTTGTTCACCACTCGTACATTATGATTACGTAAAAAAAAAAGATTCGATTGTTTACCTGACAAAGTCCTGGTATTTTATTTTAAAAGTGTGTAAATATTGATTAAGGGGATTTGTAGACCATTAGTCCAAAAATCCCCTGCGGCAATGCGGCAGGGGATTTGTGGACAAAAAGTCCAAAAATCCCCTTACGCAAATTCGCAGGGGATAAATGGACAAAAATTCCACTTATCACCTTCGCAGGGGATCTTCTAAGGGGATTTGTGGAATAAGCCTTAACTTTGAGGGAGAATGTGTTTTATGCAGTGAAGGGAAAATTTGAACCGGATATACAATTCGACTAAATGCAATATTTCAACTTGCAATAAGCACGAGCCCAGCGAGCGAAAAAAAAATTACTTGTTTTTTTTTTTCAAAAGAAAGTGACAAAAACGTCCAGAAATAGATCACCAAGTTTCGTCAAAAAATGGGATCTGTAAGGGAGAAACAACATCCGGACATATGACAGAAAATTTTGCCAATGAGAGTGTAATATTTAATTACTCGTATTTTTTATATTTCATTCATTTTAATCTAGTTGACAACGGGTAGCCAAATAATTCTAATATACAATTTAAAAAAATTACATTTTTGATTGTCTTTATGTTTTTTTTTCACCAACAAGCCAGTGATGTATGTACATATACCTACATAAATTACAAAAAAACTCATTGGCACGGGACGGAACCGTATTCAAACCCACACCTCACGCTGCTAAAGTGCTTGAAAGGCAAATTTAATAGTTTTTAATTGCAATTTCAGTCATAGGACATCTACTGCAGGACATATGAATCCCGTATCATTATAATACAACCGGCTGGAAGCGTAACAGTGTAGTCCTAAACGGTCTGCGGTCCTACGCTTTGGCAAACGGTCAGTTGAAATCAGGTTTATTATATTCATTGTGAATATCCTTTACTGTGAGACCGACCAAACATAATAACGTAAATCAAAATTAGCTGCTTCGTAGACTTAGGCCTAATTTCACCAAACCATGTTAAATATTTAAAGCATTGTTAAATGTAATAACAGACTGTTGAAGTTATCAATTGTCCCACCTTGCGCTAATGGTTTGTTAATTAGATGTTAAATCTAATCACTGCGTTAGAATTCCGTTAAAAGTTAACAGGCTGTTAGATGACAAATCTAACTCATTGTCAAAAGATCACTCAAATAATTCCAGTTAAGTTTGACATTCCAATCATTAAATAAACGTAACTCGTTTGCACTATAATCTTACCGAGCGGTCGTTATTTAAAATTGGTCGCATAGCATACGAAAGGTAAATTTACATGCAACATGTCAAATACAAACGTTTCGATTAGGTCGTATTACATGGAATGGGATTTAATAATGATCCGTTAAATTTTCCTCTGATGTACTATGATCTAAAAGGTCTGTTATTTTTAAAAACCGATTAGCTAATGCCTCATTAAGAGTAGTTAACAAACATGGTATGGTGAAAGGCCTTAATGGAAAAATGCATGGTAAGTATTAACTTACATTCTCAAATATAGTGTAACCCTTCCAGTATATATTTCAACAAGTATCTGTGGCACATACCGACTGACACAATGAGATCTTAGGTACTAATTCAGTACGCAGTTGTAGTAGGTATCTTAAGACTAATTTAGTGCCTCGATAGATTGTAATGGCACTTAATTAACTGGTACTATAGCTGAGATTGCTTCAGCTAGAATAGATCTCATCAAAAACATAAATGTGAAATGGGAGCCAAAGTGTCGCCACCAAAAGAATTGAGATCTTACACGGGGGCCAAGTGTTCTGTTGAGCAGTAAGAGTTACTGCTCATGGCGTATTTTGGCTAGGTGTTCGTTAGCGATCATCGAAGTTAGCAACGTTCAGCACGGTCAGTCTTCGGATGGGTGACCGCGGGTGACATTTACACTGAGCGCTACCATGGCTAAATTGTAGGCTCCGGTTGTTTTAACCGTTTAGTCATGTCAGAGGCCTTCAGGCGGCTTAAAATCTCTTGAAAAACTTGACACATTTTTATTTTATAAACTTTGACAAGCAATTCCATTAACAGTTCTTTATTCAGATAAATATTTACATGTCATATAGTCACATTATAAAATAATAATCATACAAGATACACATGTCGTAACAAACGTCGTCCAACTTACTTTATCGCACCCTTCTGTTTGTGCCACTACGAGTAATAAGAAATAGAAACGAAAGCAGGATCCGACCTTCTAAGGTCATGAACACACATCTCGTCTACCTGTTCCCATAACAGTAGTCGGCCCATCTCGACAAAGTTACAGCTCAATGAAAACAAAGTGGGAGCCTGAATTACCGTTAGTTACATTATCCATTGTAACGGGACGACGGTATCCAGGAAAATAGTGCTAGTGCGAAGAATACAAGCTGGATTTGGTAACTTGTTTCATTTTCATGTGCTCCTGGTAGCTGGTTTAGATATACCTCTATTTTTAGCCGACTTCAAAAAGGAGGTTCTCAATTAGACAGTGTGATTTTTTAAATGATTTTGATTTTGATGTTTTTTTTTTTTTTTTATTGTTGATAGAGCATACTTCAGAGGTGGTTCGTTTTAACGCAATATGGCAAGTAGTATTAAAAAATCAGTAAAAATTTAAAAAAGCCTAAATCAATTCGAGTGAACTGTTCGAGTTTTGTATGTTTGGGTATTTTTTGTCGAAAAGTGAGATTAATATGACATTTTCTATTCCTATTTCGACAAATTTACAGCCCAATGAAAACAAAGTGGGAGCCAGAATTACCGTTAGTTACATACATTATTCATTGTACCGGGACGCCGGTATCCACGAAAAACTCACTTGAGCCAGTGCGAGAAATACACGCTGGATTGGTCACTTGTTTCATTTTCATGAGCGCCTGGTATAACTGTTTTGGAAATACCTCTATGCTTCGTTGTGTGGAACATTTAGTAGATACCTAATGAGGAAAATTTCGTAAAAACGATAGTAAGCATCAGTTTTTTGAAGTAACAATTATAAACATATTAGAAAAAAACCAGGAATAAAATAGAAAAAGTGCGAGAAGTCACACAACGGACTTAGTAACATGTACCATGTTCATAAGCGCCTGGTATCTGTAATTTAAGAATAACACATTTGTCAGAAGTTAGGAGAAAGGTATACTCGTTTAAAGAGTGAGGAGTCACCTGGACTTAAAACATTGCTTTATGTAAATTCTGATTAGGAAAATATTGTTTAAGTTTAACAAATCATACAACCAGAATTATTTTTGTCAGAAGATTCAGTCAATATTGAGCAAAGAGTCGCCTAGACTTCAAACACTGCTGTTTATTGCTCAATATCCAACACAAAATGTATCATCTATGGAACACGAAGATGCACTGAATATAAATTCTGATGGATGCTGTTGAAATAATAATATAACAAATCATACCACAACATTTATTTTTGTCAGGAGTTGGGAGCGTCGATATAAAGGGAAGAGCCTCCCAGATTTAAAGCACAGCTGTTCTAAAATTCTCTCAATAACCCACGAAGTAACTTACAGAATTTATCATCTATCTATGGAATAGATGCACAGATAATAAATTCTGATTAGGGATGCAGCGCCACGGCCGCGGCGGGTCAAGATGCATGTAGAATGAGCTTCGACCTGATTCAGAACACGAGTCTGCTCGGAATGAATGAACAAATGAACCGTACTTCGCCAAGATATTGCCTTCGATTTATAATTTTGATGTTTTTTTGGCTTTAACAGAAGTTGAGAAGATGGAAAATATGGTTAAAGCCCCCGTGCAAGGAAAAATGTAAAAAAATGCTATGGGTAATGGTCGTCGGTTTAAGCGCAGATGAATATTGATTCATCTGCGGATTTATATATGTCTTAACTGACTAGAAGGAATTATTACAATTTGCTATTTTGAGAATTAAGCATTTTTAAGAATGAGCTATTTTGCGAATTAAACACTTCTCAGCGATCACCAAATTTAAGCTGTGTTCAGCACAATCAATTTTTGGACCGGTGATCGCGGCATTTCCAACTGAACGCTACCATGGCTCGGATGACACGTTAAATTGTAGGTCCTAGTTGTTTTTACCATTTAGCCATGTCAGAGGCATTCAGCCGTCTTAAAAGCTTTGGCTCTACCAACCACCCAACCTTATTCTTATTCTGTGTGGGGGCGACATAAGTACTCCACTGACGTCCCGCATGGGGTGTTTTGTGCATTTCCCCCTCCAGCGTCTACCCGAGCCAGCCCAGCTCCTTAATTAACCTTCCTATACCCGCGCATTGGTCTGTGAGACCGACGAAATATTATTTCGCATTCATTTTATATTTAAACAATGCACCGCCTTTAAGTTTTTTTGCTAGCTGCCTCATTTGTTGCTAGCTTCACGTCAGTACGCTGAACGAGTTGTGCAAGTGCGGCATGTGGGTGTATTTGGCGCCAATCGGTCCATGAGACCGACGCATATAAATTATACGTGCAACAAACAATTTTGTATGAAAAGTATGTACTCGTATGAAATATAAGTTAGTCGGTTTTTTCGTGGTTTAAAATCTTGTTAGCTACAAAACTCATACTTAACAAATTATTAGGAGTACAGATTTTAGTTAGTTTTTTGTACACTTGAACAAAAAAATTGACATTTTTGAAAGCTGTTACTTGAAGTCTGATAGTCAAGTAAATAATAAATTATTTGTATAATTTATTGTATTAATTCATTTTGATGTTAAATATTATAGATACCGGAAAAAAGTGTAACCTATGTTGCTTCTCCCACTAACAATAAAAAACCGGCCAAGTGCGAGTCGGACTCGCGCACCGAGGGTTCCGTACAAACCTGCAAGGTTTACAAAGTTCGTTCATTACGACAAAAAAAGTAATAAGTTTATATTTATTAAAAAATATATATTTTGTAATGTAACTAAAAATTTAAGGTTTTCGGAATTTTTCCTTTATGTGTGCTATAAAACGTTGCTTCATGCCAAATTTCAAGATTCTAGGTCGACTGGAAGTACCCTTTAGGTTTTGATTCCCTTGCGAGTACTTGCGAGTTTCAAAATATGCTGCTTAAATTGCTGTATCTTTTGATTGCGTTGGCTTAGAAGTTTGATTTTTTCACAGCTTCAAGGGACAGTAGACTTGAGTAATTGATATAAATTTCAGTTTCATACCTCCACGCGTTCCTGAGAAAAAGGGTCTTGACAGACGGACAGACGGACAACAAAGTGATCCTATAAGGGTTCCGTTTTTTCCTTTTGAGGTACGGAACCCTAAAAATAGGGTCCCAAAGTTACAATCTATGACTTCTTGCACATACGAATTTATTTTAGTCCACTGTTCAGCTACGGACGTTTTACTACAGATGATGATGTCTAAACCCATTATAGCAATGACGTAAAACTTTTACCTCTGACCCAATTCCTTCCCTGATTACGTTGACTTTCCCAACAGTTTCATTTATGAGTTCTTTGATTTACAAACAAGATTCTCAACGTTTTAGATTAAAGAGGTATTTATTTAACTTGTCAGGTCCTTCTCAACAAGCTGAGCCCTTCACAAACGCAAACACGACCCAGATTGGGAAATAATGAAGTCACTAGCACAATACGCAATTAAATTAGAGCCCAGTCAATAAATGAAACAGGAAGTGAATGTGCAAAAATGTAGTATGACAGGTATTGTTTGTGACTCTTTTTATATTTATTAAAAATAGGTATGATTGGATGAAAAAAAAATATTAGTCCGTGAGTTGTACTGTACTGTACCAGCCTTTTTAATAGTCCACTGCAGAACGTAGGCCTACCCACGAAGGGTGATTGGGCCATATCCACCACGCTGGCCCAGTGCGGGTTGGTCCGTGGTCCGAGAGTTAGATTATCAAATAATATTGGACACATATTTTTTCTTTTGTCCATAAAACAACAAATGGCAAAGACAAATCTTGTCAAAGTTTGGGAGTGGGAATCGTGACGTCACGTCTCTTACGAAAGTCTTTATCTTTGTGTGACACTCATGACGTTACGCGTAACTTTAACGGGTTATATCTTCATCAATTTTAGTTTAATTGTCAAAAGAAAATACGTGTCTCATATTTTTATTAGGGTTCTGTACCCAAAGGGTAAAAACGGGACCCTAGTACTAAGATTAATCTGTCCGTCTGTCTGTCTCCAGGCTGTATCTCATGAACCGCTATATCTAGAAAGCTGAAATGTTCACAGATGATGTATTTCTGTTGCCGCTATGACAACAAATAATAAAAACATAATAAAATTAATAATTAAAGGGGGCTCCCATAAAACAAACCTGAATTTTTAGACGTTTCGCTCGATATTAATAACAAATATTCACTTGTAAAAATTAATAAATAAATTAATATAAATAGTTAAATTAAAATAAATGTAAGGTAGACTCCCATAAAAGAAACGTGATTACGTTACGATACGTTGTATGGGAACAACAAATCAGATTTTTAACCATTTTTCGCTCTATATTAACAATGGTAACAGGTAGATGCTTAAATTTTTACAGAATATTTAGTTAGATAAGATAAGATAATTTTTTATTGCAAAAACTTACACTAGGTACACAATTTTAAGTACGTAGCTCTGCCTTTTGCGTTAGTTTAAAACTGTGTTGCAAAAGGCAGTGTCTTCCAGATGGGTCAAGTGCAAGTACAAACAAACCAAGAAGTCGCTTTACAATACAAAAAAAGCATTTGCGTTAAAGTGTGTGTGTGTGTGTGTGTGTGTGTGTGTGTGTGTGTGCGCACGCGCACATAGTGTGTGTGTGAGTGTATGTGCGCGTGTGATGGTGTGTGAGTGCGTGTGCATATACTTACGTGCGGTGAACATGAAACACTGCAATACTAAAGATCTCTTAAGAGTCAGGGTTTGCAGTGTTCATTTGCATGAATGTAAGTAGTATTAATATATTTTTATAAGTAGATTTTCAGTCTCATTGTAGTTGTAAATTGATAGCCAGTTAAACATTTCACTTTTAAGTTTGTAGAGTAATAGTGGTTTCATGTTTTCTTTAGCATTAAATACATTGTACAGTTTCGGAGCTAAGTGAACATAGCTTCTCCATGCGACTTCACTGCGGTAAGTAGGAACAGGACATAAGTCCAGCCTTTTATTAGTTACTTTTTGGTTAGGTATAGTGTATCTGTGATATCGAAGAATACATTGGTATATAAATAGTTTTCTAACTGTCAATACATTGCATTTTTTAGGGTTCCGTACCTCAAAAGGAAAAAACGGAACCCTTATAGGATCACTTTGTTGTCCGTCTGTCCGTCTGTCAAGACCCTTTTTTTCAGGAACGCGTGGAGGTATGAAGCTGAAATTTATATCAATTACTCAGGTCTACTGTCCCTTGAAGCTGTGAAAAAATCAAACTTCTAAGCCAACGCAATCAAAAGATACAGCCGTTTATGCCGCAAATTTTGAAACTCGCAAGTACTCGCAAGGGAATCAAAACCTAAAGGGTACTTCCAGTCGACCTAGAATCTTGAAATTTGGCATGAAGCAACGTTTTATAGCACACATAAAGGAAAAATTCCGAAAACCTTAAATTTTTAGTTACATTACAAAATATATATTTTTTAATAAATATAAACTTATTACTTTTTTTGTCGTAATGAACGAACTTTGTAAACCTTGCAGGTTTGTACGGAACCCTCGGTGCGCGAGTCCGACTCGCACTTGGCCGGTTTTTTATAGAGATCATCGGTAGGATGTCGAAAAGGCAGCCTCATGATGACCTTAAGTAGTGCTCTTTGGGCTCTTTCAACTACTAGCATGTTTGTTTTACCTGCACCTCCCCATGAACTGATACAGTAACTGATTACACATTCTGCTAATGCTTTGTACGTTTGCATGAGAAGGTCATGGTTAGCAACATGTCTAAGTTTTTTAAAAAGTTGTATATTCACTTCAATAATAAATAATAAAATTGAAATAAAATAAATATTTAAGGGGGGCTCCCATAAGACGGAACCCTCATTGCGCGAGTCCGACTATTAATTAGTTTTCTATGTGACAAATGTTTATTTTTTTATTCGTCATGCCTATTGTAGCCATGTTGTTTTCAATAGCGAGCTATTAAATTAGTAAAATAAGTGTAGATGAACTGAACATGGCTTCATCATGATGCCGTAGCAGCCTACAGGTCACGTCACGTTAAATGATCGCTGGAGCTTCAAACTGCACACAACGAAATATTACTCCTATTACGCAGTCAATAAGAGTTAAATCTCCAATTATACAGCTTTAATTGCTGCAAGGAGATTACGTATTCAATATAGCCCCAGATCCCACCGCAAGAACATTCTGCTCACAGCGTAGAGGGTTCAAACCAATTTTTAACGTAATTATATGAATATAAGAATATTTAAACAGAGTTGCCTTGCAAAATGTGGCCCCAAGTATTTGAAATTTAATAATAATTAATTAATTAAAAGGAAAATGTATCCTTCATTTGTTTTTAGGGTTCCGTACCCAAAGGGTAAAACCCGTCTTACAATCACGACGTCGAGGTTTCAAATCACAATAAGTTTTTTGTGTAAGGAACTTCGCATCATATCGCATCCGTAGAAAAAATCAACGGCGTATGTGAATCCACCAACACGTACTGAGCCAGCGTGGTGGCTATATGCCCAGATGAAACTTTTCTTTCCCATGTGGCCCGGCGCCGGGCCAAGTCACCGGGCCAGATGGGATACACTCCAATCATCTAACGTGTGTTGGCTTTTGATCAGCAGTAGACTATTAAAAAGTACTTTTAAAACGGTACATTATCAGTAAAATTAATATCTGTTCGGCTGGGAATCGAACCCAAAATCTCCTATAGCATGCTATTTCTGTAATTTTTGTTGTACAATAAAGATGACAATATTTTTAACGGACGAATCAAACCGGAGGAAGTACTCAATTCATTCGACGCGTATATAAATATATTTATTTATGTATAACCACGCATAACTTTTTTCGTAGTATCATCAATAATGTGAAAAATTTAACATCGATCCGTGCGAAATATTCGCGAATTCTGTTTACGGATGATATCGGTCATGCAATTTTTTGCGAAAAAGATTAAATTTAACCGTTCTCACCTTTTGTGAGACGTAACAAGTTCTTTGATTACCTTTGATCTGGTAAAGCACAAATAAATATAAATATAATATGTAAGCCATGGTGGTCAAGAGGTAGTGACACCCGCCTTACAATCGTGAGGACGTGGGTTCAAATCCCCGGTCCCGTACTAATAAGTTCTTTGGAATTTATGTACGGGATTCCACACCACTGGCTTTTCGGTGAAGGAAAACATCGTGAGGCAACCTGCATAGGGCCGTAGAAGAAATTCGATGCCGTACGTGAATCCACCAACCCGCACTGGGCCAGCGTGGTGGATATGGCCCAATCACCCTTCGTAGGTAGGCCTACGTCCTGCAGTGGACTATTAAAAAGGCTGGCACAGTACAGTAAAGCACAAATCGAGATAGCTGCAAGATGCACCTTCACCATAGGCAGGGTCAGAGTGATTCTATTGATCCCTATGGTTGAAGCTGCCGTAAGCTAAATGAGTCGGTTCCTTGGAGAGATTTGGTAGAACTAATCACTGACCGGCTTAGGAAGCCTGATGTAGCCTTAGGAGCTCAAGCTTAAAGACGCGTATAGTGCAGGAGAAATGAGGAAAAATATTACGTTTTGAAGCAGATATTACTATTTTTGTAGGTCTATTAGAAACGATTTATAACTTTTACAGAAAATGTGCCGTTTGAAATAGGTTCTTGTACCTTGGACCATACACCATTCCATCTACTGTTTCGACTCGATGTTCTGACTACCTACTACAAAGAAAAAAAAACACATAACAAAATTATCGAATCAACAATGCATTTTTGGCTTGTAATTTCTAATTATTAAGGGTTTTTTTTTTCTTTTCTTTTATAAAAATAAAAGTTATAATGGTATTAGATGCCTGCTTATACAGATGCATAATATAATAATATGTATATTTACTTTTCATTTAAATCACGCAAGAATAATGCTAACATATTTTAAAATCATTTTGTTATAATCATAATATATATTTACAAACTTTAATGTTAAATACCTACCTATTAATTTAAATAAATGTAAATGATAGTGTGTCACCGGAGACAGGAATCTAAGCAGCTGTAACACAGGGTTTCCTAGTACAGCTGCTTACGAGACGTTGCGTTGTAACCTACCGCTTTTATAATAACTCTAATTTAAAATTCAGATAAAAATGTTTATGTAGGTCCCAACATTTGATGTAATTTAATTTTTGTGAAACAAATGATTGAAATGATGAAATGAAATGATTGAAATGAGGTACGTGATTTTTGAATCTACAGACCTGCAACTAAAACGGCGTAAACCTATCTCCAACAAAAACAGTTTCATGTAAAATGTAGCCAAAACGAGACCTCAGTTTGTTTACATTGACCGGTGCGTGGTCGCTAGTCGAAAACTTAACTACCCCATCAGTCATTAGTTCTGTGAGTGAGTTCTGAAATAATCAGATGAGTAGATATAAAAATCCCTTACATCTTAAACCATCGTGACCTAAAACGTTTCGTCTTCGAATAAAAACTGAAAGTTCCGGAAGCGCCATACTTCAGGCAATGGAGTGGAGTCAGCGTTCTTCGAGCTTCGAGCCATTGCTGAAATATCAGACCATGACGAAAACACTTGGACTTATTCGACACCGGACGTGTAACATCACTCGAACGTAACTTTCAAAAGCTTGCCTGGCTGCATCATAGAGAGCCAAGAGCCCACTCTCAGTCAAGAGAGGTTAGTTCAGGTTTACACGTAAAATGAAACTACAGCTGTTTTCGTGCGGTTCTATACATTTTTGTACAGTGCCTTTGGCGGAAACGAGGCAGAACTAACCAAAATGTTTGGAGCTACACGTGAACGCGATACGCAAAACCTAGACTAAGGGCTAAGGTATTTCTTTGTCATTCATTGTTTGACTGACAAAAAAAATACGTGTCTGATATTTTTTGATAATCTGGACTAATTATTACATTTGTGATTTTCATACCCAGTAATCATGCCTACATTAATTGTATTATCTATTTTTTCAGCATTTGTCTGAACTGTAGGTATTGTACAAGCCTGTTTTAATAGTTCACAGCAGAACGTAGGCCTACCCACGAAGGCGGCATTTCCACCACGCTGGCCCTTTGCAGGTTGGTGGACTCTTTAGTCAGCTCTTGACAAAGTTGTCTTGTTTAGTAAAGGAGTTCCTATGGCCAACTTCCGACTCCATCATCAGATCAGCTCCATATTATCATATTATTGCATTGTCACGCGACGTACATGTGCGTGCAAAATCAGCTCAATCGGAATCCGGGAAATTGGTCAAATTTAACTTCCACGATTCCACCCGAACTTACATACATACATACATAGGTACATCCAATGTTAGTTAAATAAAAGTTTATGAAATGGGCATAGTTAACAAAGAAAAATACGACACTTCGCTCACTAATATAGCTAGGTCAAACATCTGCCGAATTTCAGGTCCCACAGTTATTTCCCCAAGGTAAATTATCAGCCCCATTCCTAAGTGTCCGGAAGATTTCTATCCGAATTTCATGGCCGTAAAAATGTCTGAAACGCAAAAACTCCTGAAATAGTAGCAAGGGTCATCGTCTCAATCTAAGAACTTATACTATTTTTTATTGCAGCTGATAACGAAAAAATCATTAGGCGAAATCGTTTGTAGGGTTTCGTACCCAAAGTGTAAAAACGGGACCCTATTACTAAGACTCCGCTGTCCGTCTATCTGTCCGTCTGTCTGTCTGTCTGTCACTAGGTAGTATCTCATGAAGCATGGTAGCTAGACAGCTGAAATTGTGAGCCACTGTAATATCTTAAATCTTAAAAAATTATGATTTATTTTCACTGATATTATATTAAAAAGATTATCTATTCAGCGTCTTATTATTAAGCTGTTTCAATAAACGGCTTCCCACCCTTTTTAGGGTTCCGTGCCCAAAGGGCAAAAACGGGACCCTATTACTAAGACTTCGATGTCCGTCTGTCTGTCACCGGGCTGTATCTCATGAACCGTGATAGCGGGGCAGCTGAAATTTTCACAGATGAAGTATTTCTGTAGCCGCTATAACAACAAATACTAAAAAATAGCATAAAATAAATATTTGAGAGGGGCTTCCATACAACAAACGTGATTTTTTACAGTTTTTGCTCGCTAACGGCAAGAGGATTGGGGCTCGGAATGCGGTATGGAACCCTTCGTGCGCTTTTTTGACTGGTCGATTTTATTTTTCCCTTTCTTCACCCAGGTGAAGAATTGCCTTATTTTCAGTTCTTCATCACTTTTCTTGATGAAGTCTCCCATAAACAGTGAATCGGGACTCCGATGGTCCAACGAATGTTCTCTATTTGGGTGCAACGAGGTTGGTGCGTATACTTACCTGAATGAACTTCACGAAATATCTTTTTGATATTCTGAGTATTAGGTAAGTACCTATACGACCCCGCTCGAAATACAATTGAAAGACATTCTGAGCATTAGATAAGTATACGACCCCGCTCGAAATATGATTGAAAGACATTCTGAGTATAAGGTAAGTATACGACCCCGCTCGAAATACGATTGAAAGACATTCTGAGTATAAGGTAAGTATACGACCCCGCTCGAAATACGATTGAAAGACATTCTGAGTATTAGGTAAGTATACGACTCCGCTCGAAATACGATTGAAAGACATTCTGAGTATAAGGTAAGTATACGACCCCGCTCGAAATACGATTGAAAGACATTCTGAGTATTAGGTAAGCATACGACCCCGCTCGAAATACGATTGAAAGACATTCTGAGTAAAAGGTAAGTATACGACCCCGCTCGAAATAGACATTCTGAGTATTAGGTAAGTATACGACCCTGCTCGAAATACGATTGAAAGACATTCTGAGTATTAGGTAAGTATACGACCCTGCTCGAAATACGATTAAAAGACATTCATACTATTAGGTAAGTATACGACCCTGCTCGAAATCGATGGTAACGAGGTTTTTAGTGATGGACCTATGGACGAGAAACCATTACTAAGTTTATTTTCAGGATTACTACCTTTTTTAAAAGATCGCTAATTACTATTTCTGTTACAGGTTTAGTAGTTATTTTGATTATTTTTAAAGGATTAATTTTAATTTTATTTCAGATTTATTAATTTTTTAAAACATACCTAATCATAACTTAACACTTTTTTTTTTAATCCTTAACCTAACCATAGCCGAACCATGATACAGTTTGATGATTTATTACTAATTTTGTTTGTGATTTAATTTGGTTTGATGAATAGTACCCTTAACTTATACCTATGCCTACGACAGAGCGGAAATACACTAAACATTTATGCACAACAAGGATTTGAATATGAAGTTCCGCAAAGTAACCGCTGATTCAATAAACTATTTTTTTACTCATTTAGTAAGAGAGCCCTTTCATTAAATAGTAGGTTGTCGTATTTTAGGTTTACGGTGTCCTCGCTCTCTCTTCGAAATTCAGATAGCCCAAGAATACGACAGAAATACATCTGTGAAAATTTCACCTGCCTAGCTATCACGGTTCCTGAGATACAGCCCGATGACAGACAGACAGACAGACAGACAGACAGACGGACAGACGTTCAGACGGACAGACGGACATCGAAGTCTTAGTAATTGGGTCCCGTTTTTACCCTTTGGGTAAGGATTCCTTAAAAGATCATCAGCATAGCATCAGATCAAAACGATTAACCCGTATCTCAGCGCAACCCTATCATTTTCTCTTTTAGCTCAACTATCTTTTCATCCGTCTTGCTTCTTTCATAGTCATACTCGTAGCCATAGTCATTTATTTATCTTTCATACGACATTCTTAACACCTCTGACAAACCTTAATTCAAAAGGTTTTGGAGTAAGGTATTTAAGAATTCCAATAAAACAAAATTTAATATAATATATTTCACAATAAATTTAAGTCACAATGCCCGATCTCGGCTTCCCTTTTGCGATGTATTCAAATTTTCAAAGACATTTACCTTATCCAGGGCACAAAGGCTCGCTGCGAGTCATTTATAACAATAACTTGATGGAGGTAAATGTTACAGAAAGGTGGTAAATCCCGTCTTTTAAATATGGTGAAGCTCACATTTTAACTATAAAAAGGGTTTCTATAAGTATTGCAAGGAATTAACTGGGGATATGGCACTTGTAACAGCATTGAAATATTAAAAAACTTCAAACAAATAAAATCCTTAAAAAACCTTGTACATATTTATTTTTATGTATAAAAAAGGCTTTAAGTCAAGTCAAGTCAAAGTTCCTTTATTCCGTAGACATTACAGTTGCACTTGGAATCGTCAGATAACAGTTTAAGTAATTTAAATCTAATCTCAAATAGGTACTTACATACGTTTCAAGATTTCACAAAATATATTTAATACAAGAAAAAAACCGCATGTCACTTCTTGAATTCATCTTTTAGAATTATGTAATTACGAAGAATTGTGTTTCTTTGTAGGAGCCGTGGTAGTCTAGTTGTAGTGACACCCGCCTTTCAATCATGAGGTTGTGGGTTCAATTCCCGGTCCCGTAATAATGAGTTCTTTGGAATTTATGTAAGGAAATTAAACACCACTGCAACATGCGTACGTCCGTAGAAGAAATTCGATGGCGTATGTGAATCCACCAAACCGCACTGGGCCAGTGTGGTGGATATGGCCCAATCACCCTTTGTGGGTAGGCCTACGTCCTGCAGTGGAATATTAAAAGGCTGATACAGTACAGTACATCAGGCAGTGTTTCCTTGTAGACATCACGTAATTTAGTTATTTTTTGATCCCACAAAAAAACATTTTCGTTTAAAATGTTGCCATGACGACACTAGAGCTCGTACTATCAAAAAGTTATGAAATCCCGTGTAGAGACAAACTTCTAGCTCTACATTCCCTAACTCTACAAGTCCTTACTTCACATACTCTATCTCACCTTAGTCAATAACTCAATACGTAGCTTTACGAACCCTGGTCGATTTAAGGGTTCCGTAGTAAAGCGAGGAACTTATAACTTCGTTGTGTCCGTCCATCCGTCTGTCCGTCCGTCCTAATGTTATAAACGCCTATAACTTCCACATTTTCGAACCAAATTACAAGAAATTCGAGATTATGATAGTTTTTGTACTGATCTCAAATTTCAATACATGAAAATTTGTGTATTTTGGGGGTGGCTCTCATACATGTAAAGTAAGGATGAAAATTTTTTTTCAACCCCACCCCCTCATGTGGGGTATCGTTGAATAGGGTTTTCAAAATGAATGTAAGGTTTCTTAAAACATTTTTTTGTCACATATACTATTTGGGAGATATTAGCCGACAAAGTTGAAAAAATAGTGTTCTCCCTCTTAAAGTATCCAAGATAGAATCTTTAAACTTTCTGAGTGTTAAGACCATTTTAAAAACTTTATTTCAAAATTATTTTAAGCACTGTGGAATTACAACTTTTTGAGTTATAAAAGTTAATTGAAATTTTTAAACTTGCACACAGCTAAAAGGTTATTGATCTCACAAACATATTTCTTAGCCAATTATGTTTTTCTAGCAGTTTACCATCTAATGAAAACATAAAAATAGGTTTTTATCATTACCATTATCACCGTCGCCATCTACGGAAGCCTATCATACTCGTACGCGTGTCTCAATACGCACTTGACAACTTTTCTTACTACAGGGACTGTTTTTTTAACAAAGAAGTCCAAGTAGAAAACCAAATAACAACATACCTTGGCTTAAGCGCACTACACACTGAGCCCGCCGGGCCGCCGACAAAGCCCGGCGACACAACCCGGCGGCCTGTACGAATAGAATCATGTCGGCAACATGCGCCTGCGCGTGTTACCCGCTGACATGTTGGCGGCTTGGGTACGCCTGTGCTCAGTTGCCCGGCGACGCTCGACCTGTAGTGACGTACTTGTATTTTTATTTTTGCCGCCGACATGCCGCCGACCAAATTTTCCGACTTTTAATAAGTAAAGCCGCCAACTAGACCGCCGACAAAAAGTTGCCGACATATGTCGGCGGCCCGGGCTCAGTGTGTAGCGCGCTTTACGCTGTCAGTGCGGCAAGCAATGGATTTAAATAATAAATAATAACCAAACTGCATAAGGCGTAGACTTTGTGAAGAATAGAAATCACATAGGTTGTTGTTGCTAGCCTGTCGTGTCTCACTGCTGGGCAAAGGCCTCCCCCCGATCTTTCTAGATCATTTAGGTAATTTAGAAATGTGTGATGGTTTTTAAAGACATTTAGCTTTTCCAGGAAACAAAGATATCTGTGAAAAGTACTGTACGGTAATAAATAAATAAATCAATATTTGGGGACATCTTACACACGGCCGCTGACCCCAAACTAAGCAAAGCTTGTGATATGGCTGTCAGAGACTGATATACTACTTATACATATTTTTACATTCATACATATATAGATAGTAACTAAACAACACCCAGACACAGAGCAAACACCTATGTTCATCACATAAATAAGTATTTATGTGATGAAAGGCAGGGCAAGGCAAGGCAAGACAGGGCAAGTGCCCTGGGTGGGGATCGAACCCACGCCTCTTTAACCCAGTAGTTAGGGTCACTAACCACTGAGCCACCGAGGCAGTCAATAATAGTAATGTAGTTATCATTTACTTGCCACTAAACATCTAAGTAACTGTTCTTAAACTTAGACCATAAAAATAAAATGTAATAATTTGATAAATACTTTTAGGCTATGTTCAGATGGCTGAATTGTGACGCGCGTTTTCAAATCGCGCGCTTAGACATCCTAATATATACCTAGCAACCGTTCACATGCGCGCGCGTTAACGCGCGTCAGCGAGCGTCAACGCGGCGCTCAGAGAAAAAGTTTCTAGACGCAGACAATCGCGCGTTGACTCTACCGAACTAGACTGACGAGTACTCTCGCAACGCGCATTAGCGTTTATCATCTGAACTCTCTTCAAATTTGATCGCGCGATTAACGCGAATTAACGCGCGTTACATGTGAACCTAGCCTTAGAGAGCGCCCTAGCCAGTTATAATTTTGCAATGCCCGACAAGGGCGACTAAGTTGTAAGCACATAATATCTTAATTGAGACCTCGAATGTAACACTTAGTAGCAATAAATAAATATGAACATGAATACTTAGATCTTATACCCTCTAAAACGTACACATCAGATATTTCAGAAGTCTTGTAATCAGAGTTTTAAATAATTTTAATATTCAATTGTAACTTTTCCACTCCAATTCATGTTTTATAGGTATCTAGCAAAGTATTAATACAGTTTCCTCTGCTATTGCAATGCATCGTAACTCGGCAGAGCATCGTTTCAATTATGTACGAGTATAGAGCTTTGGCAGAGCTGTAGGTATAATTTAACAGTTCGTTACAGTTTGGCACATCTGTTTAAAGTTTTATAAGCTTCGATTTACGTTACGTTCAGATAGGACTTTGTTTGCGAATGCATAATGAATGAATTTTTGCAAACATTAGTAATTTTTGATTAGAATGTTCTTTGATTTACGTACCGATCTCTCCATATTCAAAGAGAATATTGACATTGTTTTTTTTAGCCGTCCTCTTCCACCTATTCCCCTGGTGTATACAGGGTTATTTCTAATCAATTAGCATCCTCTTAGGGGCTTATTCTGAACATCAAAACTAACAACTTTTGTTGTAAGACCTTTTTCTAAACTAAAAAAAAAAACAGCTGTTCCATACATTTTGTCGACGGTGATCGACATTTTTACATGGAACATCAACTTTTTTTTTGAGAATTAATAAAAGTCGTAGAACAAAAGTTGTTAGTTTTGATGTACAAAATAAGCCCCTGAAAGGTTGCTAATTGAATAGAAATAACCCTGTATATATTTCAGGGTCTTTTTATAATTATTATTTAAATTTTTACTACAAACATTATGTCTCAGTGTTACAAAAATGATCAAGTTACAATGTTTAGTCTAATTTTAACTTAATACATTTACATCATAAATTGTCATTACGGGTAAGTAGGTATAAGGGTCTCATCCAAATTCATCTTTCCCTACGGTCATACGGTCACTTCACATACATTTTGCTCAAAGAAGTTGAGACACGAGGCGAAAATCTTTTCATTCGTCTGCAAACAGCAAGTATGACTAATACTACTAAAACACTTTATTTTCATACTGCGTGACTAATCACGCACTGAAAATTCGACATAAATAAAGAGCTCATTCTATATTATGTAGTATTATTGTGTAGTTTAAGAATAATGTGGTTGAATCGCAAATGTTTAAAAATCGACCATGTACGAGTACGAGTTGGACTCGCGCATGAAGGGTTCCGAACCGTATGGGAGCCCCTTGGCAAAAAAACTCACGTTTGTTTTATGGGAGCCTCCCTTAAATATTTATATTGTTTTGTTTTTGGTATTTTTTGTTATAGCGGCAACAGAAATACAATATCTGTCGAAATTTCAACTGCCTAGCTATTACGGTTCATGAGATACAGCCTGGAGACAGACAGACAGACGGACAGCGGAGTCTTAGTAATAGGGTCCCGTTTTTACCCTTTGGGTACGGAACCCTAAAAAGAAAGACATTCGTAGCTCATGATAAGATGATCTCTCCGCGCGCCTCGTAGATTAATCATCCGCATGTAAAATTACCATTAGCAATACGGGGAGTAACGAACCATGTCTCGGGGCGGTTTGGGCCCGGGATGCAGAAAAAATGGATGGGATTGGGTTTTTTGTACGACAGGAAGAAATTTTCAAGCCTTTTTGCTCCAAAATTGCACCATGCTTGCACGTTTTCACATTGCTGATGATATAAAATTATTTATATGTACTTATTTCTGAATTTTATTTTTTTCCATGGTGTATGGTGATGGTTATGTGTCATGTTTATTTTATTAGTAGGTGTTTATGTTTATAAATTACCTGAAGTAAAATAGACTTATAGCATTTTTTTCGTTTAGTTAATATTGATAAAAGCAACATAATATTTTAAAAAGCATTAAATTTCAAAAACTAAACTACACTTTAAAATTTGCAATAACGTGGTCTAAATTGAAGAGTTCACGGAAGGTCGGTATTTATAAGCTCAGTCAGTGACTAGAACTGTCTGTATTATAAGCATAAAATATCATATTATAAACTTTAACGTATAAAACAATTTCGTTATTATACCCATGTAAGGAAGCCGTGGTTTAGTGTAAAACATCGTGAGGCAACCTGCATACGTCCGTAGAAGAAATTCGATGGCGTACGTGAATCCACCAACCCGCACTGGGCCAGCGTGGTGGACATGGCCCATGGCCTTCGCGGGTAGGCCTACGTCCTGCAGTGGACTATTAAAAAGGCTGGTACAGGTACCCATGTAAGACCTACAGAACGTGTTGTTCAAAAACAACTCGTAAACACTACATGTTTTAAATTGTCATAAAATCAAATGATCGAGCATGAGTTATTAAGTACTTTTGTCACTGCAGTAGCCTAATCAATAAGTATTCAAATTTTAGCAAGTTTAAGTGCATAAAAAGATACCTAGACGTTTCAGAGCTCCGTGTAAGCCGTGTCAACTACATTTTTCCCAGAGATATTGCTCACCACTTTGCTTAAGTGTCCATGTAATGTAAGTCAACGTTGGAAGCCGTCTTTTATTAAAACAAAGTCTTTTTTCAACTGAAATTTTAATACAGAAAAGATAAAAGAACATTTCAAGAGTAATTATTTTAATAAACATTTTCGGAGTTCAAATTTTTTCCCGACTTGTATCTTTTGATGGATGCTCTTTAGAAATTCTTTGTCTGTCAAATTTATTTTTCAGCTTTGAGACGATTGTCTTGTTAGATTAAGGTTTGTACGTGATATTTGAGAGCCTAAATATTTTACTTGCCCTTGGAGAGTTCAAAAGGATCGTGAACCGACCAGTGTTTTCGCGTTTTCGGTAGAACATCGAAAAAACTTTCGGTACATTTTTGATAAAATCTACGTGCCGGGAGAAAACTCTTACTTATGAAACATGACATAATTATGTTTCAAAGTTTATTTCTATTTTTGGCTGTTATTAAATTAGAGGAATTTTATCAAACGTACATTGTTTTCTTAGTAACAACGTAGGCTTATAAACATTACTAGCAGTCTCCCTAATTTAAAAAAAATAAATACAGCTGATGACACCCGATGATTGTGTAGCTTCCCAACAGTGAAGGAATTTTTCAAATCGGTTCAGTAGTTTCGGAGCCTATTCAATGCAAACAAACAATTAAATCTTTCTTCTTTATAAAATTGGTATAGATGTCCGAAAATAATAATATTCTTGAACAAAGTAGGTAGCAAATATTTTTAGTCGGGGTCCGGATTCTAGCGAAATATTTTCCAGAAAAAAAACTCACAACAATTAAATTACCTGTTTATCATTTTGGCTTTAAATCAAATTATGAATTGTAAAACACAAAATCTAAAGCTATTTTGAGAAACAACATTGACGGTCTTGACCCAGTTTATTATAGTTTGATTCTCGCGAGAACAGCAAATTCGAAGTATGTCTTCTAGTCTAGGGAGACGTCCGTTAATGTCGAAAGATATTTATTTTTTAGAAAAAAATCGTCTTGGAGAAATATCTTGAACAAACGTATAACGTCCAGTCAAACATACTGCCCAATTGATATCTAGTTATTTTGTACTTTTCGTGTTGTTCTATGTATTAATTTATAATTTTTTTTTTATTTGGCGATTCATGGTTCGAACTTCTGTTCGCCTGTTACCAAGTCAAAGTCAAAGTCAAAATATCTTTATTTCGTAGACACATTACATGCACTTGAAATCGTCTGATAACATTGGTAGCAGTTATGCCTAACTAAATCATTATGTCTTTATGTCACCTACCGTTGTGAAACTATTTTTTTATTTATACGAGTAGTGCTATACGAGTAATGCCTATACGAGTAGTGCTTACCACACTAGCTTTATTTCATCCATCCGTCCATCAGCCATAAGAAGTCAACTGCTGGACATAGGCCTCTCCTATGGATCTCCAATAGAACCGGTTGGAAGCGGCTTGCATCCAGCGCAATCCTGCGGTCTTAATGAGGTTATCCGTCCACCTTGTGGGTGGACGTCCTACGCTGGGCTTGTCGGTACGTGGTCTCCACTCGAGAACTTTACAACCCCATCGGTCATCAGTCCTATGACCTGCCCACTGCCATTTCAACTTGCCAATCCGTTGGGCTATATCGGTAACTTTGGTTCTTCTACGTATCTCCTGATTTCTGATTCGATCTCGCAGAGAGACTCCTTGACTTGGAGCTTACTAATAAGGCCCATAGTGAGAGACCATGTTTCAGTGCCATGAGTCATCACTGGCAACACACACTGGTTGTTAACTTTCAACTTGAGGCACTAAAGTATGTCGGATGAGAAGACGTTACGCAATGTTCCGAACGCTGTCCAACTGAGTTGGATTTGGCGAAGGTTTATTTCAGAGAGTTTCTTTTGCGATAAACAATTATAAAATTAAAAAATGTGGCACTCGGGGACTGCCGCGGTAAAGCTATTGCATAATTTTACAATACGTCTAATCGCACACAACACCGTGTCGAAGACTGCCGAACTGAAACGACGTTAGACGATGCACGGTCTTCAAGCCACACCTCCTTGCCCGTGGGAGTGGGGAGCGTGAGGTTTTTTCGTTACGGAATTTCTGGATTCGGTCCCCGCGCTCAAGGCCCGCGATAGAAGCTATGCAATAGCTTAAAATCACCATTTTCTTATCGTATCAGTATTTGTGTACTTGTTATATCTATGCTGGTTCAATTCCAGCACTCGTGAAAATTTTTGAATAAATTATCGCAAAAAAAAAACTCATAAATATCCTTGTTCGATTAAGAAAATTAAATGTTATCGTGTGAACCAAAATGTGCAATGGTCTGTGTTCAAAAAAAAACATTCTTGATATGTTATCTCATAGTTTCATTTGTTTATCAACGATAATCACACTAACATGTTAATATAATGGGTATGTTTGTCTATGTGAATTTTTAGTTTACTACTTACTTAAATATATCAGGGACGTCTTCTTAGGGTTCCGTACCCAAAGGATAAAAACGGAACCCTATTACTAAGACTCCGCTGTCCGTCTGTCCGTTTGTCTGTCTGTCACCAGGCCGTATCTCATAAACTGTGATAGCTAGAAAGTTGAAATTTTTACAACCAACAGGTATTTTTGTTGCCATATTTAATAACAAATTCTAAAAATAGATTAAAATAAATAATTAAGGGGGGCTTCCATACAACAAACCTGATTTTTTAGCCGTTTTTCGTTCGATATTAATAACGGTGAAAGATAGATGCTCAAAAATTTCACAGAATATTAAATTAAATATGATCTTCAAAAATAAATTAATGAACTAACATTAAGAAATATTTAAGGACGTCTCCCATACAAGCAACGTGATTTTTTTTTGCTCGTTATTAATAACGGCAACAGGAATATGCTTGAAATATTAAGTGGTATATTACTTTCAAAAATAATAATTACTTTTTGCAAAAAATAGCATGACCGACTTCAACCGTGTACAGAATTCGCAATATTTTTCACATAATTGTTGATTTATCGAAAATGGCTGATCCGATTGCGATAAAATTTAAATGGGACCAATTTCCAAAAAAAAGAATTATCAAAATCGAACCACTACGTAAAAAAATATGCGTGGTTATACATTTAAAAAAATATACACGTCGAATTGAGTAATATCAAAGGGGGCTTCCATACGGTGCGGAACCCATCATGCACGAGTCCAACTCGCACTTTGCCAATTACTTACACACGGATTCTAACCCCAAATTAAGCAAAGTACATATCTCAACATATTTTGAAAAATATACTTAAATAGATAATATAATAACATCTAGACATAGAGCAAATACCATCAAAGAAGAAATGTTCATCACAAAAATGCTTACCTTGGACAAAGAATATAAAATAATACTACGTACCTTGGATGGGAATCGAACCGACAACTCATCTAACCACTGGGACACCAAAGCAGTCAAATATGTCCCGCCGTGCCCCGTACGGGTCCTATCCAGGCTCGTCTCGTACACGGCCCGTTCTGATTAATCATCCCTAAAAAGAAAAAAAGTTTGTCAGTCATCACTTCAAGGCTAAATCAGGTAAAGTCAGGATATTCGACTAATACCTACCTACTTATTATGGGTTTCATTACATTTATTAGTTACAAGTATATCGATCAAAGTGTAAGCCGGATCTGTGATAAATTTCACACATTATATTACATAAAATAATCATAATATCTATTAGTTCGTCATTCATTATTCGTCGTTTTTGCAACCAAACGTGAGTACCAGCTGTTTTTTTTCAAAGTTGATATAAAATGCTATATCACGCTTAAATCTACATGCATTTGACTAAGTGCAGTATAAAAATAAACAGGTGTGTTCATTCATTCAATGGTTATCTGGAAGAAATCGAATTCCGGGTTGGGCCCGTGTTACAAGTTGTCCATAATAATATTCTGGATCACCCATCTTTATATACTCTTTGTTTGCTACTAAGTGTTTAACAAATACCTATACATTTATTATGTCTTATAATTAAATATTTTAAAGCTCTTATGACATAGTTACTCTTGCTGGGCATTACAAATATAAGACGATCTGTAATAGGTCCGTACGTACCTACCTATCTCTTAAAAATAAACATAAACCCTCAAATTAACCTTAATAATATTAGCATAACAATTGGCCTCATAAACAAGCTCCAAGTAGCACAAATAGCTATGGAAATAGCTATGGATATGCTCGGAGTCTCTCTGCGAGATCGAATCAGGAATGAGGAGATACGTACAAGAACCAAAGTTACCGACATAGCCCAGCTGATTGGCAAGTTAAAGTGGCAATGACTAATGACCGATGGGGTTGAAAAGTTCCCGAGCGGAGACCCCGCACCGGCAAGCGCAGCGTAGGACTTCCCCCCACAAGGTGGACGGATGGCCTCATTATGACCGCAGGAACGCGCTGGATACGAGCCGCTACCAAGCGGACTTATTGAAGATCCATAGGGGAGGCTTATGTCCAGCAGTAGACGTCTTATGCCAATCAACATTTCTAAGAAAATTATCCCTATTTTCTTTAGAAAATGGTCTACCTAAGATAAGCTTCCATGATTCCTAATATGGGTTGCCTTACTTTTGCAATAAATATTCATATTTCAACATGTACTGAGCAAAGCACTTAAGTTTCTCCCATTTTCGTTAAGATAGCTAAAATCAACATTTTTAACATCATTTTCCACGATTTTTTCAGAAAATGATCATCCTAATATGGGCTTCCATATTGGCCCTGGCGGTTGTCCTGTACCTCCGCGACAAATATTCATATTTCAACAAGTATGGAGTAAAGCATCTAAAGCCGCTGCCATTGTTCGGTAGCATGCTGGAAATCATCACCAGGAAGAGCCATATGGCTGATCAGATGCAGGAAGTTTACTTTGCGTTCCCTGAAGAACGGTACGGTTTTAGAGTTGCCTAGTCTTTCTCTCTCTTTCTGGCTATGTATCCCACATGGTGACGGGGTCAGCTTTCTTCACTTTCCTCCTCCACTTCGCTCGATCTTCGACATAGTCTTCGGAAACACTGCACTCTCATGACCCTCAGCACTACTTCCATACATCTTGTCTTCGGTCTGCCTCTCTTTCTTCGACCGTGGATAGAAAGTTGTAGTTTAGATTTTCGTGGTATAAGTTCTGAATTGGCCATTGTTTAAACCACGATGAAGTGGAAAAACTATTGCTTTTTAATAACGAAGACCCTATACAGCGGATTTGAATTTCTAAAAATTCAGGTTTGTTGTATGGGAGCTCCTCTTAAATATTAATTTTAAACTGTTTTTAGTAGTTGTTGTTCTAGCGGCAACAGAAATACATCATCTGTGAAAATTTCGGCTTTCTAGCTATAATGGTTCATGAGATACAGCTTGGAGACAGACAGACGGACAGACGAACAGACGGACAGCGGAGTCTTTGTAATAGGGTCCCGTTTTTACCCTTTGGGTACGGAACCCTAAAAAGGTCTATATGGGCTATACAAACTTTTTTCATTCGTGGACTGAAAAAAAGTATGTATACCCTTATCCATCCATCCATCCATCAGCCATAAGAAGTCCACTGCTGGACATAGGCCTCCCCTATGGATCTCCAATAAGACCGGTTGGAAGCGGCTTGCATCCAGCGCGATCCTGCGGTCTTAATGAGGTCATCCGTCCACCTTGTGGGTGGACGTCCTACGCTGCGCTTGCCGGTACGTGGTTTCCACTCGAGAACTTTTCGACCCCATCGGTCATCAGTCCTGCGCGCTATGTGCCCTGCCCATTGCCATTTCAACTTGCCAATCCGTTGGGCTATGTCGGTAACTTTGGTTCTTCTACGGATCTCCTCATTTCTGATTCGATCTCGCAGAGAGACTCCGAGCATAGCCCTCTCCATAGCTCGTTGGGCTACTTGGAGCTTACCAATAAGGCCCATAGTGAGAGACCACGTTTCTGTGCCATAAGTCATCACTGGCAACACACACTGGTCGAAAACTTTGACTTGAGGCACTGAGGTATGTCGTAGTATGTATGAAGTATACCCCTATGGTGAAATTTAAACTATTTCTACCATGGTGCAGGACTCGAATTTCTAAGAAAGCTGGTTTGAAGCCGCTTTGATCTATTTAGGCGGTCTTGATCGCAAACCATTGATACCGTCTCATCTTGTAGGTAGACGCTGTCATTACTCTGTTTCTTCTTCTTTTACGTTTTGGCGTCGCATTGTTGTGCATTTGCCAGTGTCAAGTATAAAGTTTTAATAATTTCTTATAATATTTTGTCAAAATAGATGTCGTAGTTACGTCATAATCCAATAAAGTCACGTAAAGTCCAAACAAAGTCCAAGTCATACCTCAGTTAAGCAGTGGAGACTTTACTAGAGGCGTCTATGGAGTTTTGATAACAAGACGGAACAACATGATACGTCACATTATATCACTTGTTTACGCTTATGCACATAAATCAGCTCACAATCAACGAAATACCACAATTTTTCACTAATTATCACTGATAAAAACATACAATGCGGCGACATGATTTTTCTGCGTTCACGCCAAAACCCTTACTCTGTTTCGCCTCCTTGCTTTATTTGTAGTGTCATTTATACTTATCCTTGGTCTTGCTACGCTCTATATGTTACACTCTTTAATTATAGAAGGCTACACTCAACAAACACAGCGAGACCGAGAATAAGTAAAGTATAATTATTAATCTGAGATATTTATCGTTATAATCCAAATTTTACTGTAGGATGAATCCAAATCCCTAAAATCGTCAAGAAGAAATCAAATGTTCTATATGATGAATTTATGTAGTGTCATAAATGGAAGTGAAAAAAGAAAACAGCTGTTATTTTTTCCATGGGGCCGGATACATTGTGTGTTAAAGAGTTACTTTTTATGATAAACATTTCAAAAATTCGTCGCGGATGCAGGATTCAAACCTTGCGTCTTCGGATCACTAGGCCGACGCTCTAAACCACTGAGCTAACCCGCTATACTGGACTCGCGACGAATTTTGTGAAGTGTTTATCATTTTTAACCAACTTATAGCGTTTGAGATAAACCTAGTGTGGGATGCACTATAAAATTAAAAATCATTACATTGTGTGTTGGTTTTTATTTCAGATTTTCCGGGAAATACGACTTTGTATCGCCTGCACTGCTTATCAACGACTTGGATCTGATAAAGAAGATCACTGTCAAAGACTTCGAGTACTTCCTGGACCACCGACCTGTCGTTGATGAGCAGGTCGAACCTTGCTTTGGGAGGAACTTGTTTTCTTTGAGAGGTAAATAATGCATTTTTGGCTTCAAGCCAAACGTGTGTTTTCGTGTCATCCTTAGTCGGCAAGTCACCTATTTGTTGAGACTCATTGTCTCATACTGTTACTACAGCACAGCAGTGTTTCATGTTTCGCTTCTCGATTGAAATAAAAGACTTGTTCCCAGGAGTGAATGATTTATTTGAAATCATCGGCCTTACATACTATTTCCTAAAGTAATAATAATAATCTACTATCCTATGTCTAAAACATACCTACTAGAAACACCTACTCAATTATTTTCTATAACTTACATCTAGACTACAAGAGCTAACTTTTATCTAACACTAAATTTAACTTCTAAGTAATTAGCCTAGGAATAAAACTAAGACACTATCTAATTCTTCATTCAATATTATTTACAATTGATATTATTCAAGCCGCCGCCACCACAAACTAAAGGTAGATTTCGGTCGGCGGCCACAGACGGTCGTGCGCGCCTCATATGCACTGCAAGATGAGTCACGCGCCGGCGCTCCATATAAATATACGCGATGCGGGACGCGCCTCAACTCTCGCCGCTACTTTGATAGGGCGCCCCACCACCCCAACCCACTCGTAGTCCAAGCCTCAGACTATACGACAGACACGACAAACACACCCACCCTCAGCCGTCGCCCAAAACACCTCTTGGGCGACCCGGACGACCCCATCGCCGTAGTCACAACTGCGGCACTGGGGACAGCCGATCCGACAGCTCCCTGCAACAGGAAGTATTCCGTTTTTGGTATTGGCGCCGGTTACCAAAGGCACACAGACACACACCAACCTCGCCGGCGAGGTCGAGGACCCTCCGGATCTGTCAGAAGATCGGTTAGATTCTCTCCAAATAGTCAACCAGCTCAACCCATTAGGGCCACAGGGCACACCCCTTCTGGGGTGCCCGGGCAAGTCTGATCTCCCCCGCCGGGTGACGGCCGAAGCCGAGGTCCGTACCTTCTCAGGTGCCCTTGCGCTAGTCACCCTATAACTTAATCTTAGGGCTCAGCCGCCTTCCGCGCTCGCCCATGTCCGGTAAGCTGTAGAGACCTGAGTGGCCAACAGCTATAAGTCATTTAAAAAAAAAAAAAAAAGGACGCGCCTCAACATTCCACAGCGCGCCTTCGTCAGAGACGGCCGTGCGCGCCTCGTATGCCTGCGAGCTGTTTCACGCGCCGCCACACATTTTATCGGTCCCGGTTGCAGTTTTGTATGTTAAAACTGATTTTTTTCTCTAATTTTGGGCTGGCTCCATCGTGAATGTTGTTCATAATGATAGTACAAATTACCTTCTTTCGGCTTAGTACACTAGTTCGGGATAACCATATATATAGTTTGTGAATGTTAATAACAAAGCTCATAATATATTATTTCAGGTCAAGAATGGAAAGACATGCGATCAACCCTGAGTCCAGCCTTCACCAGCTCCAAGATGCGTTCCATGGTGCCTTTCATGGTGGAGGTCAACGAACAGATGATCACTATGCTCAAAAAGAAAATACAGGAGTCTAAAAGTAAGTAACATCTGTCTCTTGAATAAATAAAATATTTTTGTACTTAGGTACATAGAATAAATGCTACAAATAATAATCGGACAAGTGCGAGTCAGGCTCGCACACTAAGGGTGCCGTACCGTATGGAAGCTCTCTAATTCTCTATAATATAGATATTTAATCATTTATTTTTGAAGGAATGTACAACTTAATTTTCTGTAAATTTTTCAAGCATCTCCATGTTGCAGTTGTTATAACGAGCAAACAAAGTTGTATGGAGCCCCCATTACATGTTTTTTTACTGGTTTTAGTATTTGTCGTTATAGCGGCAACAGTAATACACCATCTGCGAAAATTTCAACGTTCTAGCTATTGCGTTTCATGAGATACAGCCTGGTGACAGACAGACAGACAGGCGAACGGACAGCGGAGTCTTAGTAATAGGGCCCCGTTTTTACCCTTTGGGTACGGAACCCTAAAAATGCAGAAAAGCTGTTGTTGTTTGCTTGGTGTGTCTTACTGCTTGGCAAAATCTTTTCCTATAGTCCAAATATATCTGTTTAAAAACTACGTATTTCTATACTTAAACGTTATTATCATCGTGCGTGCACCACAGAACTTTGACTTATGAACATAGGCCTTCCCAACGGATTTTAAGTAAAACTGTCTAAAAGCAGTAACAACCAATGTGTCAGATTAGACTGTCGACCAAATTTCTTGCTCAGTGAAAATTGACTGCCTCGGTGGCTCAGTGGTTACTTCTGGATCACAGAGGCGTGGTTTCGATCCCCACCCAGGGCAAGTATTTATGTGATGAACATAGATGTTTGCTCTGTGTCTAGGTGTTATTTAGGTATTATCTATATAAGTACCTATACATTTAATATATGTAAATGTAGTATATCAGTCTCTGGCAGCCAAATCACAAGCTTTGGTTAGTTTGGGGTCAGAGACCGTGTGTAAGACGTCCTCCAATATATGTATATTTTTTTTTAATTAGCAGGCGTCTGACGCTGCGGTTGTCGGTTGTGACTTAGTCCGTTCCATAACCGCGCTCACTCGCCCATGCTGGACAGTGGACACTCCTCCAAAGTGTACTGCGCTGTATGCGATAAATTAAACTATTACCGAAAACTGGTCATTAAATAATTATACATTTTTACTATATATTATAAACTAAGTCAAAGTCAAACTCAAATTCTCTTTATTTCGTAGACACATTACATGTTCTTGAAAACGTCCGATAACAATGCCTTTAATTATATTATGATTAAAGAATTATTGTAATGTAAAATGCACGTTACCACCGACTGCAGAACTCTGTGGTTTCGTTTCTCCTACTTTCACTCAAGAGAGTTGAGAGACATTACGGCACTTGTGCGGTAATGTAATGTAAAAAGCACGATGCTTCGACTGATGCACTACTTTCACTCCGCACGATGCTACTTTCACTCAAAATCAGAGTTTTATTAATTTCCTCGCAAATTTCTTATAAAACGTCGTATGACATAAAAAGCACGATGCTTCGACTAATGCACGACTTTCACTCCGCACGATGCTACTTTCACTCAAAATCAGAGTTTTATTCATTTCCTCGCAAATTTGTTATAAAACGTCGTATGACATACGTGCGCTTTGAAAATTACAGCCTCTGCTTCTTTACAGCCCTCGCCTACGGCTCGGACTTCCAATATCGCCTCGGCTGTAATTTTCAACTTACCGCACTTACATCATAATGTACTATTACTGTATACATCGACGTATCCAAGTGTTCCCGTATGTGTTCGTACGGAAATATATGTTTTTGACTATTGACTATCCTCGCCACAGCCGCAGAGTAGTACGATCCCCCGCAACCTTGTGCCAATCCCTTTCAAATGAGTCAAGCACGAACATCTTAGGCCTTCCCCGATTCCTCAACATAAACAAAAGTCATAATATTATTGTGTTACTTCACACAGTAATGGTGACTTTGTAAAAGGTAGCGATAATGATAATGAGTATCAGTGATTAGTCACAGCTGGAAAACACACGTGTCAGATTATACAATAATTCAGATAACGAGAAAAAATACGGCTGTATATTTTCTACGATAAAATATAATGGATTTGATACTGATAGGTAACCTCTTAGTTGATTCTTATCTTCATTATCAGGGATATTTGACGAAGCCCATAAACAGCGAATTTTTTACATTAATGATTACCTAATTTTTAATCTATTGACTTTATTTTGAATTTGTGAGCCTCTTTACAGCCTGCGATTTGTATTTGTAATTATTAGATTTATTAAATGAATATACTATTATTTTTGCGATAAAAATTTTAGATAACACTGCATTTCTGTATCTAGTTTCATTTTTAGTAAAAATGTGAAAAAATGCTAAATCGGACGAGCATGTTAATGAATCAATATTACGCAATATTTTTTGTAATATTAGGTTCTACTAACATCAATATAGTTATCTTATCTTATCGCAAAATAAAAACGTCATCATTACATCTATTGTTATTGTTAGTGCTAGCAAGCCAAGCGTCTCTGGTTCATGTCTGATAAGATTTTCTTTCATCTATTTGAACGTTAGTTTGGATGTTGCTTCTCGCCTTCAAGTATTATATGTACGTTTGTATAATTTTTTGTCCGTTGGCGATTTTTTGTTCTGGGATTATTTCCCACAAAACAAGAAAGTTTGCGCTATTTATCAGACGATTTGATCGTTTTTAGCAAAATCGTTAAAAAAAATCATTTGCTTTTCCATACATTTTGCCGCGCGTTGACAAATTTTTGTACGAAAAAGCTGATTTTTAGGGTTCCGTACTCAAAGGGAAAAACGGGACCCTATTACTAAGACTTCAATGTCCGTCTGTCTGTCTGTCACCGGGCTGTATCTCATGAACCATGATAGCTAGGCACTTGAAATTTTCACAGATGATGTATTTCTGTTCCCGCTATAACAAAAAATACTAAAAACAGAATAAAATTAATAATTAAGGGGGGCTCCCATACAACAAACCTGATTTTGTAGCTTTTTTTCGCGCTATTTTAATAACGGTAACAGGTAGATGCTTAAAATTTTTACAGAATACTTAGCTGTATGTTTACTTCAATATTCCATCCATCCATCCATCAGCCAAAGGACGTCCACTGCTGGACATAGGCCTCCCCTATGAAAGAAAGAAAGAAAGAAAGAAAATCATTTATTGACATAATATTACATTTACACATTCTCATATGAGGAAAAGGAGTATAAATGGTTCTATTATGGACTCGTCATTACTTACAGTAGTTCTATTGTTTTTCTAATCTACCTACATTACAAAAAAATAAAGTGTTACGTATATAAAATATTGTTTGCATGTCATCGAAATTGAAATGTTAAATGTCGGCGGTTGCCAAACATTCGCAGCATGCTATGCCTACGTACATAAATCCTATAGATTTAAATGAGTCAGCTGTAAAAGGGCATTGTCAAAAATATAACCAAAATTTAAATAATAGTAATACAATATTAAAATAGAACTGTACATTATACATTTAAAAAAAGTAAAAAGGCCTTGTCAAAAAATTTATAAGAAGAAGTACAATTTACATTATTATTATTTTTTTCTATCATTATTATTTTTTTTACACATTTAAAATTGCATAAAATACTAATCAAAATTAAGTCATTCAATAAATAATAACAATAAATAGACATTTAAAATTGTATAAAATATTGATCAAAAGTAGGTAACAACAATTTAGCTGTAAAGGGGCTTTGTTTGTACCTTCCCAGTCCAAAAACAATAGAATTATACTCAACAGATAGACAAAGTTATCATATTAGTATAATTATCACAATAAATCAGAAATAATATACATTCTTATTCTAACATTGGTGATCACTATAGTCGTTGTTTAGAAATTCCGATATTTTGTAAATTGATTTCGATAGAAGCAAATTTTTAACGCTGTTTCTGAATTTCCCTTCTGTTTCTGTCTGCTGAACTTGTTCCGGTAGTTTGTTATAAAGTTTTTGTCCTACTATTATGGGAAGTTTCCCGGTCATGTTCAGCCTATGGGGAATAGGACACAAATAATTATTTCCTTTCGTACAGTTTCTTGGCTTCGCTTTAGATTTTTTTATTTCATATTTATGAAGATTCGCGCGGACGTACTTTAAAACTTCAAAAATATATACGGATACTGAAGTCATTATGTTTAGATTTTTGAAATGATCTCTACATGATTCTCTCGGCTTACTTTTAGTTAGTACTCTTATGGCACGTTTTTGTGTTTTTAACACACGTTCATAATCAGTGGAACAGCCCCAGAGAATAATGCCGTAGGACATAATAGAATGGATATACGCAAAATAGACCTCTTTGAGCTGTGACTCTGATGTTATGTGTCTTAGCTGCTTTAGAGCATATATGCCTTTAGACATCTTTTTACATGTCACGTCTATATGATTTTTCCACGTAAGTGCCGCATCTAGCTCGAAACCTAACAGTTTTGCCGATTTTACAGTTTGCAAAGGCTTTCCATGACTAGTAGAAATAGACACAGTTTCTAGTTGTGGAGAAACGGCATTGAAAACAATCACTTTGGTCTTACTAGTATTTAATTTCAGACCATTCATTATGAACCACTCATTAATAATATGAAGTGATTCATTTATGTTCTGATGGAGATCTTCAATAGTATCTCCCGATACCACAATTGTGGTATCGTCCGCATACTGTATAATTTCACCTTTAATATTCAAATGGGCCATGTCATTAAGAAACATTATAAACATTACATTTCCGAATGAGGAACCTTGTGGGACCCCGATATCAATCTTTTGGGGCGCAGATCTATGGGTCTTTCCGTTGATTTTTACTTCTACAGTTTGTGCCCTATTAGTTAGCAAAGATTTGGTTAGTTTGTTAAAATCATCTTTAATACCATATACTTCTATTTTTGACGTTAGCAAATCGTGATCTACAGAATCGAAAGCCTTCGACAAATCTAATAAAATAGCGGCTACGCGTACTTTTTTATCCAGGTAGGTTGTTACTTTGTCTACTACAGATAGGGTGGCGGAAGTAGTCGACCTACCAGGTCTATATGCAAATTGACAATCAGAGAGTGCGGAATATTTATTGAGGTGCTTCATAATTGCATCAGATAGTATAGCCTCTATTAATTTTGATATTGTGGGCACAATTGAAATTGGCCTATAGTTTTGAACATCATCAGTAGCCCCTTTTCCTTTATACAGTGGGGTTAAGCGTGAAGTTTTTAACGCTTCTGGATAGCAAGTGGATTTCATAATATTATTGATAAGGAACGTTAGGTGACTACAAACAAATGGCATCGTATCGTAAAGAAGCCTACCGGATATATCAAATATATCTACAGTGTTCGAATTATCTATCTTATTTTTAGCTAATTTTATTAAGTCATCAGGACGTATTTCAGGTATTTCAACGTTAGGTAGTACTATCACAGATTGTTTTAGAAACTCTATCGCTTTGATTCTATTCGGTGGGTGATCTCTTTTCAAAGCTTGACCAATTGATATAAAATGATTATTTAAATAATCAGGTACAAATTCATTACTTATTTGTTTATTAGATACATATTCTTTTATGTTCCACACCCATTCGGGTTTACATTTATTAGAATCTTCTTTTATTATCGTCCATACTTCTTTTTTTTGATTCTTTGCATTTTGAATACGGTTGTCAACATAATCTTTTTTGCTTTTAATTAATAGTTCATCTCTCGTTTGTATTTTATTTGATATTACTCCGAATTCTATTGCTTGAGGGAACTGTCTCTGTATCATGTAGAGATCGTGTATATCTTGTTGTATTTTGACTATCTCGGAACTTATCCATGGAACATTTTTTTGTTTCTTTTGTTTCTTCTCAAGTTTTGGAAAGAAAATATCCATGTTATGAATAAATTTCGACATGAAATTTTGAAAGGTATTATCATCATAGTTACTGAAAATATTATCCCAGTCGTAAGCAAGGAGAGCATGGCCAAAGTCTGTAATTCGTTGGGCACTGTATAATCTTTTGATACTAGTTATGTTTCTGTTTTTATTTACCGTTTTTTTCTTTTGCTTAATTGTAATTAACTGAGCATCATGATCTGAAATTGCAGTAACTATTGGGTCAACTTTTAATAGGTAATCATCTATATTTGATACTACGAAATCAATTGAAGTTTCTGTGCTCTTATCGATGCGTGTCGGATATTCAACAAAGTTTTTAAGTTTATTAGGTACCATGATATCTATTAAAGCTTTCCTATGTCTGGAGTCAGTAAGAAAATCAACATTCCAATCCCCAGTTAAGACTATGTTGATATTGGACAAATCGCTCAAAAGTTCTAAAAGTTTAGAGACAGTATCTATAAAAATTGAAAAAATGCCCTTACCAGTCCTATATAATCCTACAACAATTACACGATGTTTACCGTTTTTATTGAATATTTCCACAGCTGTCAATTCGCAATGGTATTCGACGGATAAATCATCAATATCAGAACGTTTTTTTACGATTAAATGATCCTGTGCCAAAATCGACACACCACCATGAACTCGCTTTTGCCTAATAAAAAAGTTGACATGTTTATAGCCTTTGATTACAAAATTATCGACATCATTATTACACAGCCACGTTTCTGATAAAATTACAACCTCTGGTTTATATGTTTCTACTACACCATGCAATTTGATTCTTTTATTTGTACTTTTAATGCTTCTACAATTTTGGTGCATTAGTCGGAACTCGTCATATTCTATAAGATCAACATCGCTGTTGTTGGTACACCTAAAAAAGCACCATTGTCATTTACTGGCTGGGTCACAGTACATTTTGCAATATTTGAGTCCTTAAATAAATTGGTGCCAGTCAAATCAATTAAATTATTATAAGTATGGGTATACTCAAATAGAGAATTTGTCAAAATATTCTTACATAAAAAATTCATAAATTTATAGGTTAGACTATTTTTAATAGTGAAAAAATTTCGATGATAATTATTAATTTCAATCAGAGATACTCCTGTCGACCTTGATACTAGATCATACAGTTGTCTATTCAATCGATATATTTCATCATTCAGTTTTTCGTGTTGAATCGCGACATATGGCACCGTAGTAAGCTGTAACTTAATTTTCTTCTTGTTACAACAGTTTCTAGCATTTCGTATTAAGTCCAGCTTGTATGAAGTCAAGTCTGAGGCAATAACAATTACATCATCTCCCTCGTTCAGATCACTTGTCAGCTTCTCAATATCTTGAATTATACATTTTAATGATGCTCCTGGTTTGCATATTGCCATTACTGAAACATATTCTGTAGTATTCTGTGAAATGTAGTCCGCTAGTCCTCTTCCTGTGTTGTCTGATAGAATAATCATTTTCTTTTTAATAGTTATTTGATTTATTTTATCCAGTTTACTGATATCTGCGTCTAACTGAATTGATTTTTCGTTTAACATTACATCCAATTCTTTTTTCTTCTTCATTTCTTGTTTCGATATTTCCTCCTTCTCGTTTATTAATGTGACAGTTTTTCTTTCTCTCACTGTAATTCTATCCTTTATATCTATTATTTCATTGTGATCATCTACATCTAAAGGTAATTCTCTAGTTATTTTTTCGTCTGCACGTTTCAATTCTGGAGCTTTGCAATTAAGTCGTAAACTTAGGTTTTCACGCTGTAATATTAGATTTTCATTCTTTAATTTCTCAATTTCCTCGCTCTGCACTATGAATACCTTTTCATTATCCATTTGAATTGTTTTATGAAGTTCTTCTAACATAGCTATATTTTTTTCGTGCATTCGTATGAGGTTGAGGGCATCTTCATATTCATCCATATTTATATCTTTACTATCAATTATCTTTTGTAGTTCTGATTTTTCTATAATTATCTTATTCATTTGTAGTTCCTGATTTGCTATCTGCGATTTTAAATCAGAATTCTTCTTTAACAAATTTTTGTATTCAGCTGAATACTCGTCATGGTCTTTAATCAATTTTATATTTAGTTTCTGTACTTTACTTAGCTCAAAAGTTAATTCTCGAATTTGATTCTTTGCTTCTGCCAAATTTAGAGTTGTAGTTTGAGGCATTTTTTTTTTTTTTGGATACGCGAAATATCACGCTCAAAATTTGTATATAAGTAAATATTAAGTGTAATATGAACTCAGCTCAAAAGTTATTAATATCCGTGGAGTTGATTAATTATAAATAGCGTAATGCGATGGCGCGGCTGAGTCCGGGCGGAACGCACTAGTGCAGATATGGCGCGGCGCGCGACCTTAGCGATGACTCACACGCATCGACCGTCGATGCGATCGGTACGAAAAATGGACGGTAGACCAAGAACATTTTCAAAATAAAACTTGCTATATCTCCTCCGTTTATGGTCGGATTTCAACAAAAAACGATCACTATGTCCGTGGTTCTATTAACACTGCACTTGTACTAATTTCAGTTTACAAAAGTTACTTTTTACCACATATTCGAATAATATTTAACGAGCAACTTGTAACGTAATGTCATCTCTTAGACCGCCGAGGAACAACTGGATCTCCAATAAGACCGGTTGAAAGCGGCTTGCATCCAGCGCGATCCTGCGGTCTTAATGAGGTCATTCGTCCACCTTGTGGGTGGACGTCCTACGCTGCGCTTGCCGGTACGTGGTCTCCACTCGAGAACTTTTCGACTCCACCGGTCATCAGTCCTCCGCGCTATGTGCCCTGCCCATTGCCATTTCAACTTGCTAATCCGTTGGGCTATGTCGGTAACTTTGGTTCTTCTACGGATCTCCTCATTTCTGATTCGATCCCGTAGAGAAACTCCGAGCATAGCCCTCTCCATAGCTCGTTGGGCTACTTGGAGTTTATTAATAAGGCCCATGGTAAGAGACCACGTTTCAGTGCCATAAGTCATCACTGGTAACACACACTGATCGAACACTTTCGTCTTGAGACACTGAGGTATGTCGGACGAGAAGACATTACGCAATTTTCCGAACGCTGCCCAACCGAGTTGGATTCGGCGATTGGCCTCTTTCTTGAAGTCGGACCTACCTAACTGGACTACTTGTCCTAGGTAGACGTACGAGTCAACGACTTCAAGAACCGAGTTCCCAACAGAGATCGGGGTGGGTACAACATGGGAATTACACATGACTTTCGTCTTCTCCATGTTCATCTTAAGACCCACCTGTTGAGAAACCCGATTGAGGCCTTCGAGCATCGTGCTGAGTTCCTCCATCGACTTTGCCATGACTACGATATCGTCGGCAAACCGAAGGTGAGTGATGTATTCCCCATTGATATTGATGCCGCATCCTTTCCATTCCAGGAGCTTGAAGGCGTTCTCCAAAGTGGCAGTAAACAGTTTCGGAGATATTACGTCTCCCTGTCTTACGCCTCTTTTTAAAGGGATCGCCTTGGAGCTCTCTTCCTGTACTCGGACCGACATAGTGGCGTTATTATACAAGCACTTCAACACTTCGATATACCGATAGTCAATCCGGCATCGCTGGAGAGACTCAAGCACCGCCCAAGTTTCGACCGAATCAAAGGCTTTCTCATAGTCCACAAACGCTAAGCAAAGAGGCAAGTTATACTCTTCAGTCTTCTGTATGACTTGCCGCAGCGTATGTATGTGGTCCATGGTACTAAAACCTTTTCGGAAACCGGCTTGTTCGGAAGGCTGGAAGTCATCAAGCTTGCGTTCGAGACGGTTCGTAATGACCCTTGAAAACAGCTTATAAACATGGCTCAGAAGCGAGATGGGTCTGTAGTTCTTCAATAAAGCGTTGTCACCTTTCTTGAAAAACAACACCACCACGCTTCTGTTCCATGCTTCTGGCGTTATGCCATCGAGGACGACAGTATTGAAAAGCTTCTGAAGGACTTTAAGTACCGGTGTTCCACCCGCTTTCAGAAGCTCTGATGTGATACCGTCATCACCCGGCGCCTTGTTGTTCTTGAGCTGATTTAGGGCCATTCTAATCTCGTACAGGCTGATGTCCGGGATATCTTCGGTGAAGTGTCGGGTCAGCTTGGCTCTTGGGTCTTTGGCCGCGCTGTTGACAGGCTTAGCGACCGAAGCGTATAGCTGTCCATAGAACCTTTCGATCTCCTCCAATACCTCTGCCTTGGTCGACGCTACACTGCCATCTTCTCTCTTCAGCTTTGTCAGCTGGCTTTGCCCAATAGACAAATTCCTCGCGAACACTTTGGAGCCTTTGTTCTGCTCTATTGTCTCTTTAATATGTTTAGTATTAAAGAGACGAATGTCGCGCCTCACGGATTTCGAAATTTGTCTATTGATCTGCCTATATGACTTTGCATCATCGGAAGACTGCAGTCTCTGTAAGCGTCGTTCGGCCATGAGATTTAGAGTTTGATCGGAAAATTTTTGAGATCTATTTGTACGACGGGGTCTAAAGAATTTAGCACCCACCGACTGGACAGTTTCTACGAGCCCATTGTTGATCTCGTCCACCGACGCAAAGTTCTCCAGGCAAGCAAAGCTATTTGAGAGCTCGAGCTGAAAGCTCTCGGGGTTTTGGATATCGGGAGGTGCAGGTCGGAGCGTGGACTTCATCAAGCGTGACCTTTCGAGTTTAACGTTAATATCCAATGTGCCTCTTACGATTCTGTGATCGCTACCGGTTTTCACTCTGTGGATCACGGAGACATCATTAAATATCCGTTTCTCAGTGGTCATGATGAAGTCAATCTCATTTTTGGTGGAACCATCGGGGCTCATCCAGGTCCACTTCCTGTGAGGCGGCTTCTGAAAGAAAGAGTTCATCATGAAGAGTTCCTCTCTCTCCAGAAAGTCAGCCAGCCTCTGGCCCCTAGGGTTCCGTTGTCCATATCCAAATTGCCCCACTCTCAGCTCATCATCGCTTCTTATGCCCAACTTTGCGTTGAAGTCCCCCATAACAACAGTAAAGTGGGTCTTAGACGTATGTATGGCCCGACTTACGTCTTCATACATAGTCTCCACTTCGTCATCTGGGTGTGACGAGGTCGGTGCGTATACCTGAATGACCTTCAGCGAATACCTTTTTGATATTCTGAGTATTAGATATACAACCCTGCTCGACACACTTTCGATGGTGATAACGTTGTTAGCAAGGGACTTGTGAACGAGAAAGCCGACACCACCTTGGGACCGCTGGTCACCTTCCCGGTAGTAGAGCAGGTTGCCGGACTTTAGAGTTATCGTGTCCTCGCCCTCTCTACGGACTTCAGACAACCCCACAATATCCCAACGCAACCTACTCAACTCTTCTTCCAGCTCAGCAATCCTCTCGTCGGTCCTCATTGTGCGCACGTTGTGTGTTACCAGGGCCAGTCGTCGTTTGCGGGAGTGGTAGCCGGGCGTCTGCCAGGGATTCTTAGCACCCCCTTCTCCGCCGTTACCGGGGCCGCTACCGTAGCCCCGGGCTAGCGGAGCTGCTGGGGACTGGGGGCCTGGTCTTTTTTTAAGTTCCATACTGAGGGTATTTGCCCATAATCGCCGCGCTGGGCAGGCGTGGTGGCGATCGCAGAAACGTAGCTTCGCGACAGAGATGCTGCTGCCCATCCCTGCCCTGTGCCATTTTAGCTACGTTTTAGTCGAATGGTTATACCGCCATTAGTCGGTTCCGCTGTACCTCAGTCGGCTCTTACGACACCTGGTACTAGAGGGGGGTGCTATTCTACTCTGCCGGCACCCCACGGCCACTTCAATATTAAATAATAAAATTAAAATAAAATAAATATTTAACACGTTGACTGCCATGTGTATCCTTTCGGATACACAAGGCGCTACATTCAGAGGCCACGTGTTTCTTTTGGGAAACACACGCATGGCTAACTTTGGAGGCTTGTGTGTCTGCGAAGAAACACGTTTTCATACATTTTACTACGGTTTCTGAAACCTCTGGCCTCCACGATTGTTTCGGTCCGAGTGGGTTTTTTGTATGACTTTTTGCTAAAAAAATATGAGTGAAAAAAAAAACACCAAAAATTTTTCCTATGACATTTATTTAAGTTATTTATAATCATTTTTTTAGCATGCAAAATCACGAAAAATAACAATAATCAGGCTTAATAATCAGTGAAGTTTCTCAAAACACTCCTCACAAAGCAATGTATTACAAACAGAGCAAATTTTGCTTGTTTGTTTTGCAAATTTGACTTTGCCATTTTTTATTTATATTTTGCTTTATATTGTTACAGATTATAATACAGAATAACGAAAAAAAGAAATAAGAATGAGAAGAAAGAAAAAAAATGTTAAAAAGCCATGAAAAATATTTTTTGGTGGATTTTTAACTTTTTTTTTCTTTCTTCTCATTCTTCTTTCTTTTTTTCGTTATTCTGTATTATAATCTGTAACAATATAAAGCAAAATATAAATTAAAAAAGCAAAATAAAATGTGTATCCAAAATGATACACGCGGCCCCTGAGTAGGTTTTTGGCACAAAACTTTTTCAGGGGCCCTGTGTATCTTTAAAGCACACGCGAAAATTAGTGGAAATTAGTGGAAAATTAAATGAAATATCAATGTCTATAGTATTAAAACAGCATAATAAAGCCGATAAAGCAATAAAAAAGCAAAGTCCAAAAAATGAAAAACACCGAAATATAGCGTGGCAGTCAACGTGTGGGGGGCTCCCATACAGTACGGAACCCTCCGTGTGCGAGTCCGACTCGTACTTGGCCTATTATTTCTTCGTGATTTTCCAAAAGTTCTAGAACAAAAGTGGTTTGTCTAGATGTACTAGATCTGCCCTTAAAGGTTTTGCGTTTAATACCTATGATCCTGTATTTCCTCACAAAATTTGCGAATATTATTTGCCAAATCAGTTAAGAGCGAGTTGAGATTTTTTTTGAAGCTTATGTCAATAAAGAGATGAGCCGTAAAATTGAACTTCACGAATACGGTCATTTACAATATTCTTGCTTTAGTAAATTGCCCAGTTTTGAAACCGATTACTCGAAATTGTTAGGTACTGCTAATTCAACATGAAATTATTATCAAGACAGACCATATTGATGATATCTGTTAATGTCTGACTGACCGTGACCACGTACAGTTGCAAATCGGTCGAAATGTAAAAATAATGTACTTGTTAGATTATTTCGTATTTTCACTTCATGATTAGTCCCATATCATAAGTAATTATAAAATATGTGCTCAAATCGCGAAACTTTAAGATTTCTAATTTCTAACTAATATTATAAATCCAATTAGGAAGCCGTTGTTTTCTAGTGGTAATGACACCCGCCTAACAATCGTGAGGTCGTGGGTTCAAATCCCGGTCCCGCACCAATGGATTCCTTCGAATTTATGTACGGAATTTCACACCACTGGCTTTTCGATAAAGGAAAACATCGCGGGGCAACTTACATATGTCCGTAGAAGAAATTCGACGGTGTATGTGAATCCACCAACCCGCACTGGGCCAGCGTGGTGAACATGGTCCAATCACCCTTCGCGGGTAGGCCTACGTCCTGCAGTGGACTATTAATAGTAAAGCTGTGAATACCAAAGTGTGTTTCTTACTCTTTCATGCCGCAACTGAGCAACGGTAAGACTTGATTTTTACCGACTTCAAAAATGGACATACTCGTAGACATAGACAGCTTTTTATTGTGACAAAAATACAGAACAAAACACAAAACATGTAGTACAACATAATAAATATTAAAACTTAGTAACTATGCAAAAGTATTTCAGTCTATATTTCTGTCACTAGTTACTATGTTCTCTGTACGTATTTTTTTGTGTAAATTCATCGACATTTTTGCCAATTATGAACCGATTTAAGTTCGAAAGAGTAAACTTCCAAGCTGAAATTTCCATTTAAATTTTATCGACATCGGCTGAGCCGTTTTTGATAAATCGACAAAAATGTCCATGGATGTCACATCGATTCGTGCAAATTATAATTCTGTACACGGTGGAAGTCGGTGTTACGATTTTTTGCGAAAAATACTTATTGACACTGGTATAGTTCAAAGATCGGAAAGTGACATAGGCTACTTATTACAAGCTATTATTTACTCGTAACTTACAATGGATGTACCTATGTATGTATGTAAGTTTGGGTGGAATATTGCAAGTTAAATTTGACCACTTTCCGGTTTCCGATTGAACTCAAATTTTGCACGCATACGTATATCGCGTGACAATGCAATAATATGGTACCATGGAGCTGATCTGATGATGGAGTCGGAAGGCGGCCATAGGAACTCCTGTACTATACAAGATTTAAGCCCGTCGTATTTGGGCTCGTTTTACTTGTCTTATTATTCTGCTGCCACATGATAGGTAATATCCAGGATCATAAAAGTTAAATTTTCAAAATTTACTATCTCGGAAAAATTAATAGTTTATATTGGATATCACAAGTTCCAGTCTGCCCATGACCACAATCGATGCAACTCGGTCGAAATGTTGGGATGATGAGGTATTTATTTATCTCGTAATTTTTAGTGCGTGATAAGTCCCATAGTTCATATTAATAATGTGTTCAAATCGCGAAAGTTTAAAAACAACAACCGTTATTTACATTTACAGCTGGTTACGTGGACATTGACTGCAAGGATCTGACAACCAGATATGCCAACGATGTGATCGCATCCTGTGCCTTCGGAGTGAAGCTAGATTCCCACACTGAAGAAAATAATGACTTCTACGTGAACGGCAAGGGGGTTGCCACGTTTGGCGTCAGAGCTATCTTTGTTTTGCTCGGATATCAGGCTCTTCCTGATTTGATGAAGGTATGTAATTTTTGATATACCTCAGACGATATAAAAAATCTATTTGGTCTGAGATATATAATTTTATTTATGATGCAAACTCGACAAAAGTAGATTTAATCGTCGCCGTGAACAAAGTTTACTAGATGCTCTGAAAAAAAAATCTTTGCACTTTCTGTGAAATTTTTGTGGGTAATATTTTTTCAAAGATTAATAAGCGTTTCGACTTGCTGTTCTTTTACTACTTTTTTTATATTTTCAGTCAGTTGTGAAATTTGTTAATAACAAAAAGTATTATTTCTCTGCAAATATACGAAATATGCCAATCAAGATCATAGATTTATCTGTGACCTTCTATTATCTTCTACCTGTATGTAGACAAATAAAAAGTAAAAGAACAATCTAATTTCGCTTTATAATTTTCATAAATAAGAATTTAAAAAATAGTTCAGTGAAATAGTCTCAGATAATAGATTATAGAAGACCATGGACGATTTTGTCTTCATTATCATATAAGAGATTATGATTTTCATTAAGAAATGAATACCTGTATGTAGACAAATAAAAAGTAAAAGAACAATCTAATTTCGCTTTGTAATTTTCATAAATAAGAATAAAAAAAATAGTTCAGTGAAATAGTCTCACATAATAGATTATAGAAGACCATGGGCGATTTTGTCTTCATTATCATAAGAGATTTTGATTTTCATTAAGAAATGAATTATTTTAGAAAATGAACGTAAAGCTCTTCTCGGACAATGCGACTAACTTCTTCAAAAGCCTCGTAACCAACAACATGAAGGAAAGAGAACTACGCAACATCCTCAGGCCAGACATGATACACCTTCTCATGGAAGCTAAGAAAGGTAAAACGTCAGAAATCTTCAATACGTGGTAATAATTAACTATTGACGGATGGCCGATGGGGTCGTAAAGTTCTCGAATGGAGACCACGGACCAACAAGCATAGCCTAGGACGTCCACCGACTAGGTGGACTGACGATATAATAAAGATCGCAGGAACGCGCTGGATGCAGGCCGCTTCCAACCGGCCTTATTGGAAATTCATGGGGGAAACCTATGTCCACAGTGGACGTCCTACGGCTGATAGATGGATGGAATTAAGTATTAATTTTTCTATTTAATCGACATCAACCGCACACAAAATTCTAATAATCCGCGGTGATCAATTTAGTAATTTTCACATTATTGTTGATTTTTCAAAATTAACTAAGCCGATTGCGATAAAATTTTAATGATACCTGTAAAGTCTTAACTACCTACCCAACAAAAAAGACAATCAATAAAATCGCGTCATTCAAAAGAGAATCGAATAGAATAGAATATAATAGAATAGAAACGCTTTATTGTTCACACAATCGACAATATAACAATAAAAGAGTACAATATAATTAAAATAGTGCGACAATCGGCAGCCTTATCGGTTAGAGCGATCTCTTCCAAGCTTCTTCGAAGAGAGTCAAAGTAGAATCATTAAAGTCATCCATACAAAAAAAAAGTTCAATCAGATTGAGAACATCTATTTTTAAAGCCGGTAAAATGGCATACCCGACTTCCAACGTGTATTAAATTCTAATAGTTCGCGCAGTTCGATGTAGCAATTTTAACACTATAGTTGATTTTTCAAAAATGTGTTTTTGAAAGCGCTGAAAAGAGCTGATTTTGCTAAAATGTAAATAAGGCTTCTTCTAAGGTATTTTACAGGCTTATTTTTAATCAATTAGCATCCTTTTAGGGGCTTATTCTGTACATCAAAAGCTTTTGTCCTGTGACTTCTGTCAGAACTCAAAAAAAAAAATCTGCTGTTCCATACATTTTTTCGCGGGTGACCGATATTTTTCTATGGAACAACAAAATTTACACCACACCAAAAAAATACATTAAAACCGTTCATAATTATTATTGGCGGAGTAATTGAGTAACATATTCGAACAGACAAAAAATAATCATTCAGTCAGCTTGAGAACATATTTTTTGAGGCCAGTAAAATGACACAATCTACTCCAAACACTGTAATTTACGTAGTACAAAATTATTGGAAATATTTTTTTCAGGAAAACTGACACATGAAGAGAAAACTCACACTGCCGATACTGGATTTGCGACTGTAGAAGAATCTGAGATCGGAACTAAGACAGTTAGCCGAGGTAAGTTATTTTCCTATTTTTATATCTGATTAGTAAAATAGTCCTTACAATCGTGAGGTCGTGGGTTCAAATCCCGGTCCCGTACCAATGATTTCTTTGGAATTTATGTACGGAATTTTACACCACTGGCTTTTCAGTGAAGGAAAACATCGTGAGGCAATCTGCATACGTCCGTAGAAGAAATCCGATGGCGTTTGTGAATCCACCAATCCGCACTGGGCCAGCGTGATTGAAATGGCCCAACCACCCTTCGTGGGTAGGCCTACGTCCTGCAGTAAACTATTAAAAAAAGGCTGTTACAGTAAAATTGTAGATGATGATCAGAACCAATTCAGAAAACGTATCGATATGAAAAAGAATTTATACTTTACTATTTCGTTCTTAATTTTGTTCTTTCGAGCTCTTAATTTTACGATATCTTATCTTTCATATAAATAAGGAACTTATTCATTTTGTAGCTATTTAATATTGTTTTTCTTGAAAATATGTCTGGTGATAGGTATATCTGTAAAATCGCATCTGTTTTGCCTCTGGGTTGAAACTTGATAACACCAGTGATACTGGGGGTCTCAGTAGGTTACGATTGTTGCAGAATGGACCGACGACGATCTCATAGCCCAAGCGGTGCTATTCTTCATTGCTGGCTTTGAAACCGTTTCCTCTACAATGTCGTTCCTTCTGTACGAGCTGGCTCTGAACCCTGACGTGCAAGACCGACTGGTAGCAGAAATCAAAGAAAACGAAGCCACTAATGGGGGAAAGTTCGACTACAACTCGATACAGAATCTTAAATACCTGGATATGGTAATTTCTGGTAAGTTCTGTCTTTGAGTGTACTCGCGTCTTTTGTTTCTAATGCTGAATTCTTTACATTGTATCCGGATGCTTCGGGGTACATCCAAGTTTGGCCCTGATGCCGGAGCAATAGAATACGGCATCGGTGTCCCATGCATGTAGTAAGAGCCTACTAAAAGGACTCCGTGGGCTCGTGGGTGTTTGGAGATGGGACTTTAGCAATTCTCTCAAACGGGCCCGGGGAGCACGACAACGCTGAGTGCCCACGACGTCGTTTATTGTATGTCAAACAAGAGAAGTCAATAGAAAAGTACTGGGGGCTTCGGTGCGTTCCCCTGGAGATTTCGAAGCTCCCCAAGAAATCACAAAAGCCACCCAGGGGGTTTTAGAGGATGCAATGCCACATAATTATCTTGCGAATATTTCCTCTTGGTAAAAAAGGTACAGCCAAGTTATATAGAATTGAACCTACCGATACCCTCTCGGTAACCTGCTTTTATGTTCTCTTGGGAACCTCAGGACCTACAAGGAAACGCGCCAGAGGTCCCAGCTTTTTGCGATTGACATCCCACACATATTATACAACCACTTACGATTACGTGATCACTCAGTATAGTCGTCTTCTCCGGGTCCTTTTGAATTTGAGCCCCATTTCTAACCACTTGTGAGCTCATAGTAGGTACCCTTTTAGTAGACTCTTACTACAGGCAGGGATACCGGTGCCGTATTCTATAGCCCTGGCGTCACGGCCAAAGCGCATTATGCCGACATGCTTTTAATTCACAACATACTTTGATTGTCATTTGTTCGCTTCATCATCATTATCATTGTACTAGTATAACAGTAAATTTTCTTAGACAAAGTTTTCTTAGAATCATATGAGACGTTCGACGCCCTATACTCAGTACCAGCCTGTCTCATGTTGTGTCTCTTCTTCTCTCTCATTACGTTTTGCGTGAAGTTTTCTCAGCTCTCTTCAATATGTTAGAACGAAAATAGGTATTTTGTGAATAAACCAAAATAGCAAAAATCTCTCCATATAAATGACAAACCACAAAAAAAAATGTAATAGATGTTTTATAATTCCTGATTTCAGAACAGTGTTAGTGTTACCAACTGCACTGTCATCTGTGTAGCTAGAACTTTTTCAAAATGTTGGCAGATTCTCACATTATCTAACCTGAAAAAGTAGCTAGAAGTTGCCAAAGTGTATCAACCTATTAATTCATCTAGAATCTAGTCTGGTGTTTTTGGGAATAACTCTTGGGTTTTTTTGGGTAGATCCATTTCACATTACAATAATTACGATACAAACTGAAGACTGCCGAGCGCAAACGGCTAAAATGATGATTCCGCAGAATTCATAGTGAGTAAACGACCTACGATAACATACAAAAGTTGGCAAAACTAACAAAAATGTAGATGAAGTTGACTGTTGAAAAATTGCTAAAAAGTAGCTAAATTTTTTAGCTACAACTTTTTAGAAATTGTGGCTGCCAGGTGTGTAAACATAGCTAGATCTAGCTATAAAGTAGCTAAGTTGGCATCACTGTTTCAGAAATCCTCAGACTGTGGCCGCCGGTCATCGGTCTGAGCCGGGAATGTAAAAAGAATTACAACATCGGCAAAGCAAATGACAAAGCTCCTCGTGATTACATTGTAAGTACCTGCAGATAGCGCACGAGTTGAATGCATTCGGGGTCTGAGGTAAAGAGCGGGAGCATCTCCCCCCGCTATCCGCACGCCCCACCTCACGCGCCTGGGCGGGTTGGGCGTGCGGATAGCGGGGGGAGACATTCGCATTCTTAAGCTCTGCATTCAACTCGCGCGCCTACTGTAACTATGATTTTTATCATATACTAGGACTGCCTCGGTGGCTCAGTGTTTAGTGACGTTAACTTCTGGGTCAAAGAGGCGTGGGTTCGATCCCCACCCAAGGCAAATATTTATGTGATGATCATAAGTATTTGCTCTGTGTCTGGGTGTTATTTAGTTGCTATCTATAAGTATGGATTTAAAAGTGAGTAAATGTAGTATATCAGTCTCTGGCAGCCATATCACAAGCTTTGCTTAGTTTGGGGTCAGAGGCCGTGTGTAAGATGTTCTCAAATATTTATTTATTTATAGAACTTCAACTGTTGGACATATCTAAGTTGCTACAGGAGCATTTCAACCGTTAGACATGGGTTGCTACAGGGAAAGTCTAAAAATAGCTGTTCCACACATTTTATCGTGAATCAGTGAACTTTTTGTAAGAAACTTGGAGATAAAATTTACTGACTGACTATTATTTAGATTTTTGAAAGTGTCCCATTTTAAAATTTGAAAAATTTTGAAACAATATTGTACAAAAAATACATTTAGGTACCTACCTCTTAAAGTAATTTGAGTTGGCAAAACTAAACCTTGTATAGTTCAGGGCTCATAAATTATATTCTTTTTATAGACAAGCTAAAGCTACACAGCTTCAGCAATAACACGACATGTTTTTGTTTCTATACCAAATTGATAAAGCTATACTAATGATCGTACTTGGCCCTAATTTGCTGAAATGCAACACGTTTGAGGTTAATTAGGCACTCGATGACCAACTAATTTAGTGCAACTGGCTACAACGTTTTGTTTATAGAGATAATAATATAAGCTAACCGCTATTCCTAGATTTGCTAAATAGCCGTGGTGGTCTTGTGGTAATGACACCCGCCTTACAATCTGATGTCGTGGGTTCAAATCCCGGTCCCGTACCAATGAATTTCTTGGAATTTATGCATAGAATGTGGCTTTTCGTTAAAGGATAACATCGTGAGGCAACCTGCATACGTCCAAAGAAGAAAATCGATGGCGTATGTGAATCCACCAACCCGCACTGGGCCAGCGTGGTGGATATGGCCCAATAACCCTTCTTGGGTAGGCCTACGTCCTGCAGTGGACTATTAAAAAGGCTTGTACAGTACAGTACATACCGCGCGCGCCGACGGCTATTCGTGTAGGTTATACTCAATGTACATTATGTATTATAATGCGTAAAATGTATAAATAATTAGGCTGTAATAAAAAATTTCATTAATTGTAATGTATTGACATGCTTACTGTGAATAAATCCTATGAAAGCTATACCTATTACTACTAACCAGATATCCGTGGTCGCCTAGCAAATAATAACCGCCTTACAATCGTGAGGGTTCGAGTTCCGCTTTCGTTACAAATTTTTTTTACACAGAATTTTCGCACCACTTGCTTTTCGGCGTAGCAAAACATCGTGAGGCAGTTTTAGTACATCAAGAGAAGAAATTTGATGGCGTATGATAACAAACAACCCGCATTTAACCAGCGTTAGATACATCAACTTGGCATTTTTAATGTTTTGATTTAACCCAATGCCTCTCGTGGGTAGGCCTATGTTCAACAGCGGACTATTAACAGAGCCGGTACAATAAAGAAGAGTACGAATGTTTTCCACTGGCTTTTCGTTGTAGGAAAACATCGTGAGTTAAACTAAAAAGAATCATTGAAGAAATTCTAGAGTAGCAGTCAATTAAAAGACCGACACAGTATGTCAGGTTACTCTACTCTCTCTCTCTCTCCTACTCTCTACATCTCAGATGCGTTTTCTAACTCTGATATCTTCTACACCAGGTTCGCAAAGGAGAAGCAATCACTATTCCTGTGTTCCCGGTACACAGGGACCCCAGATACTTCCCGAATCCTGATAAATTTGACCCGGAGCGGTTCTCAGACGAAAACAAAGGAAACATCAAGCCCTTTTCTTACATGCCTTTTGGAGTTGGACCCAGGAACTGCATTGGTAAGTACATAGAGGTCTGATGCATAAGTAGCACAGCTGTTTGCGAACGCTTTACTTTTGAGTTTTGCAATATGGTTTTTGTATTATTTATGACGGATGGTATGGTACGTTATATTGGACAGACTAATTTAAGGCTGATCTATATAACGTACCATACCATAACCGTGCTAGGAATGTATCAGACATGGAAAATAACACGATGCGCTCTAGAGTGCATTTCACGAAAGAAGTCCCGCGGCAAAAATTGAAACTAATTTTAATAGATCGGCTAGGCGACGCATCTGAGGAACTTCTTGCGTGAAAATAACTAGTGTTTTATCCGTATGAATAAAACTAGAGTCCGTTTCACGAAAAGAGTCCCCCGAAATAAGTGAAAATAATTTTAACGGATCAGCCATGCGATTGTGGCGACGTGTCTGTGGGACTTCTTTCGTGAAACGCACTCTACTATCCCCTCATGCGCACAGCGCCATCTAGCAGAAAATGAGGAAATGGCACGGTTCCTCGCGATTTTTTTTGCATTTCTGCCGCGACCTACTAAATCCGCGATTTTTCGTAACTTTTATATAAAACGTTAATCAGATATCGATACATCGTTGGAATCGTATTGAACTTAGCTATTTTCTTTCTAGCTACCTATCTGTATAGGTATGTTAAAGCGGGATGACACGATCCTGTCAACTTTTATAGGATTATAAACTAAAGACGACGCGCGTGCCCAGATCCTGGGCGCCTGGGCGCAATGCCTCTCTAACAAAATTTTCCTGCCCAGATTCTAGTCGTGCGCCACCGAAGGGTATATGCCCATTAGTGCAACGAACTACCAATGGTTATCTACGTCAACTAAGTAGTCATCGAGAATAATTATATTGCTGGTGCCGACACGCTTCGTGCATGTCACGCTACATTGCTGGTCGGCGATGGAACAGTACTAGACTGTTCCATCGCCGACCAGCAATGTCGCATGGGCATATAGTCTCATACTTTTTAATACAAATAATAATTTGTCCCTTTCATTTGTCTCTTTTAAGGAATAACCTGTGAGATCATGCATCGCTAAGTTAGAAATAATCTTTATTATATTTATTCTCATCATCATTATTAATATCTCAGACCAAATAAAGAAATCAAGATAGAACGTTGTGAACAAACAATTGAGGCCGGCAAAACTACGCCTCTCCGTGTACAGACACAATTACACATACATACACGTACAGGGAAACTATATACGCCTTGGCTCGTCAGTCGAACTATGGCAGAGCAACACCGACGCACTCACCACATGTATAAAAAACCGGCCTCACTTGTCTGTCACGACGTTCTCTCTTGATTTTTTTTATTTGGTTCGAGTCTATATTAATGAATATAAGTTCTGCTCTACATTTTCTGACCTGAGGACTAAGTATGAGTATGTACCCACAGTAAACAAATACTTTTATGGTTTTCATGCAACCCTTTATATTTTTGTTAGTAATTTAGTTATTTCTCGTATTCGCCAATAGTGCTTTACAAAAATGTTTGGACGCACACAAACCTTACTGTAGTTTTTGTTCAGATATAAACTAATATTTACTTACTAATGTTTCACATGTGGTATCCAAAAAAATTGTTCAAAGACTAAACGACATATTTTAAAAAAAATTGTAATCAAAATCACACCTCTTTTCCTTCTCAGGTTCAAGATTCGCCCTGTGCGAGGTGAAAGTAATGGCCTACCAGATGATCCAGCATCTAGAGCTGTCACCCTGTGAGAAAACCACCATCCCCGCCAAACTGGACCCCAACACCTTCAACACTATCCTCAAGGGAGGGTACTGGCTTAGGATGAAAATTAGAAATTAAATACATAGGAAGCAGTTTGAGTCTTTTATATCCCGGAGCACAAAAAAGTGTCTACCCACTATAACTAAAACCATGAACCATGTGACATGAAGATACCGATTAAGAAGAAGAAGAAGACCTATACATGCAAAAATAAAACTCATAATAATTTGGTCTATTTTTGGATAATATTAATATCATAACTAGAAAGGCAGACATATATTTGCACATAAATACACACTAAAAAATCGGCCAAGTGCGAGTCGGACTCGCGCACGAAAGGTTCCGTACCCTATGGGAGCCCCATTCCTCTTGCCGTTGTTAATAGCGTTCAAAAAACTCCTAAAAAACGTTTTTTTTTTTGTATAGGAGTCCCCCTTAAATATTTATTTTATTTTGTTTTTAGTATAATAGTGTTATAGTGGCAACAGAAATACCTGATCTGTGAAAATTTCAGCTACCTAGCTATCATGGTTCATGAAATACAGCCCTGTGACACACAGACAGACGGACAGACGGACATCGAAGTATTAGTGATAGGGTCCCGTTTTTACCCTTTGGGTACGGAACCCTAAAAATGATGTGGGGCACAGGCTGAGGGCCCGTGCAGCCGTGCGAAGGTAGTAATTTGGAACTAGGTAGATGGAATTGCGAATACAATTTACCGAGGCGAGTTGGCGTCTGAGAAAAAGACCCGCTGATTTTCACTAGTTCTCTTGAGTTAGGCTGCGATTAATATAAATGACTAAGCCATGAGTTCACCAACGCATGTTTAAGTTAAACGTGTGATTACTGTATTTAACTAACGGATTTTGCTTGCTGAACAGCAAAATTTCGTTAAAAAGCTGTATAAGATTTAACCAACGGTTGATAAATTAACCATCTGCTAGGAAACTAGGGTCTAAAACCCGAGTTTAATCGTTGTTTAAATACAGTAATCTCACGTTTAACTTAATCAAACGTTGCTGAACTTGGGCTTTAGAGAAACGATTTAGAGGCAGGAAGAGTGTGGCCGGCCGGTACTGCAACGAACGTGCGGTCAGTCCCGCAGCTGAATCACAAGAGAGTGCAAAAATACCGTTTCGCTTCGGCATGCATTACCCCCCTTCCGGCTCCCGCGAGTGCCCTGTGTGGCGCCCGCTGGCAGAATAAAGGCGAACTAGCTCGACAACATGAATGATTATGTTTTATCAGGTATCTATTACGCTCGAGGTAGTTTCGCCCGCCGTCGCCAGGTGGCGCGACGATGGTTCACAAATTACAAAAATCGTATTTTTGAGTTATGTACCTATTTAGACCAAAACGCCGTTTCATTTAACACCGATACTGGACTATGCGTACATATCTCGGCGACAAATGTTTTGAAATTCTGAATTTGAATTAATTAACAATTAATTTTAACTACAGACGAAGCGACATAATACCCATATTTTAATGCTAAATGCCTTGTACCAGCCTTTTTATAGTCCACTGCAGGGCGTAGGCCTACCCAAGAAGGGTGCTTTGGGCCATAGTCATAGTCATAGTCATTTATTGATAACACCACTGTTACAAGTCAAATTTTAAATACAAATAGCAACAATATATTTCACACATACTGAACACTTCAATGTCATATACATCGTATATGAAATTCATGATTATAATTATAATGTCAAAGAGTATAGATTGAAAGTCACAATAAATAATAAAACACATTATTTCACATAACAAGTCCATATCCACCACGCTGGCCCAGTGCCATCGATTTTCTTCCACGGACGTATACAGACGTATTATTATGTATGACATCGTGAGGCAAGGCAACCTGCATAGGTTGCCTCACGATATTTTCCTTCACCGATAAAGCAAGTGCTGTGAAATTCCGTACATGAATTCCAAGGAACTCATTGGTACGGGACCAGGATTTGAACCCACGACCTAACGATTGTAAGGCGGGTGTCATTACCACTATAAAGACCACCACAGCTGCTACATGCCTTACTCAATAGGTATGCGTTGACCACTAAACGCCTTATGAAAAAAATATAGACGCACGTAGCCGTATTAACATGTCTAGATAAGTACCTACTTCCCATGTAAATTCGTAGAGACCCGACCTGGTGTCTGAGGTTTTAAGCCGGATTTGAACCCACGACCTCAAGAATGACAGGCCAACGTCACAACTACTAGACTACCACGGCTTACGGCTTAGCCACGGTATAATCCGCGCCACACAAGTCGGCGGATGAGAAGTTATGCGCAGAACGTTGCGCAAAAGACAAAATAGATGCGCGGGGGCCAGAGAGATGAGAAGACGGGGGGCACACCCGCCCGCTAGCCTCATGCTTCCCACGCGATACCTACGCCTGTGTTATACAGTTGTAAGTGCCACCCGCGGTCACCCATCCGAAGACCGACCGTGCTGAACGTTGCTTAACTTCGATGATCGATAACGAACACCTTGTCAAACTACGCTATGAGCGCTACTAATAACCTTATTAAAAATGTTTACCTAAGTAAATTCAGTTTAGGTAAATTAAAGTTTGTCAGCCGCGTAAAGACTTCTTTCTGGCACGGCTAAACGGTTAAAACAACCGGGACTCACAGTTTAACGTTTCGTACGAGCCACGGCAGCGCTCAGTTGCTAATGCCACCCGCAGTCACCCATCCGAGAATTGACCGTACTTAACGTTGCTTAACTTAGATGATCGCTGAGAAACACCAAATCAAACTACGAAATGGGCATTATACTTAAAATGCCTATAAATACGAAAGACCACCTTCAAAAAATTCTATTTAAAAGAAAAAAAACATCCAAAGCACTTTAAACCTACATCTCATTGTAATTTAAGGTGCCATAGTATCAACGTAATTTTTCAGCTGAGGGGGTGAAAACGAATACACCTGGTTTCGCCGGTTTTTTTGCATTCAAAAATCAACATGAAATTGGTTTAATCACCTTTTGCTAAATTTTATGGATCAAAACTATAGTTCAATTTATGTTCATAATGTTAGCTGCGCTTATTAAAGAGGGTACCTACACATAGTCGCCACACACTTCGGTATTGCGACGGTGAGGAGTATATGGAATAAGGGTAGACAGAGAGATGGTTTTGGGCGACGGGTTGGAGTGCCAGTCTGTGATAGTGATCAGTGGTATATGGGTGTGAAACAACTTTGATAAGCCAGTAGTTGGAGCAAGCCTCGTAAGGAATTAAAGTAATTGTTAACGCGTAGAAAAGTGCCCAAAAATGCAATAAACTTTGAAACATGAAATTGTTCTAAAAAAGCGGTATCTTCACATTTATTTTCAGTCGAGCAAAGTTTTTTGCATTGTGTTTTGAGTAGGTAATTGAATCCTCTATCAAATAGTTTTGAGAATATTGTTTATTTAGGGATCTATACAGGTATTTTGAAATAGGGTAGCGGCTTATCTACAGATTATCAATATCTATTGTTACGAGATTGGTTCTTGGATAATTAGTTAAACCGCCGATTGTTCACTTTGCACTTTATTGCACAAAATCACAGTACACACGACACAACTGGTTCGCACAACACTTCACACTGGCAATGATATTCACACAACTAGTCACTTCACAATCACTGGTACCGCACTTGAACACGAGATGTTTTCGCTCCGGTATAAAACTGCCACGAACGAAAACCATCGCTATATTTATATCGGAATAAGGGTTCTCTAGAAATCTGTAGAATATTCGGTGCCATTGTGACTGACAAAGGAATCCCTATTGTTCTCGACTATTACGAAAACACCAAAAAAAAAAAACACACAATAGACGCGACACAAAGACCGGTGCCGCCTGAGTCATAAAACCATAAATCTCGCGATTAGGTGTAAACAACTCGCCGCCCGTAATTACCGCGCGCGGCGCGGCCTACTGCATAACACTATTATAGATATCGATTCGATACATCTTGTAACTGGGCGTCAAGGTAGTACATTACTCTGTAGGTACTTGTCTGAAAGGCCTTTCAGTAGATAAGTACCTACAGAGTAAAGTACTACCTTGACGCCTAGTTATAAAATGTATCGAATCGAACAAGTAATGCACCTTTATTTAATGAATAGGCATAATGACTGCGTTATAAAAATAAGTCAAGCCCGTGCGGAGGCTGGCCAGTAGGTCGGCTTGCCGACTGAGGTGGACTGCGGTGTTGCGTTTGTCGCGATGCCGCGGCCGAGCCCATCGAGGCGGGGGTGGCGACGGGATGGACGGGCAGCGAGAAGGCCGCTGCCTATCCGTCCTGCCAGCGGCCCTAACGGGTGCCGCCAACGTGTTGGCGGAGGCGGTGGGGCTGCAGGGGAAGAGGAGTGTCGGTATCGCGACGGCCGTTCTCCCTATCCTCTGCAGCCGTAGTGGCAGGCGCGGGGCCACTTTAATTGAACCGTTGCATCGGGACCAGGGCTGTCGGATACGGGTGCTGTCTGACGCCCAGTGCTGGTTGGTGGGGCCCAAGTTGGGCCAGCGCTGTCGGGTGCCGCGGAGGAGTGCGCCAGCGTGCCCGTAGCCCCGACACCAGGCGCAGTGGTGGAACACCCAGGGGTTTTGGTGGGTATACTGTCCAGTCGGCAGGACTCCCACATAACTACCCGCCTGCCCACGAGGTGTGGTGGTATCTATAAAAGATTTCCCCTGGTAAAAAAAAAAAAATCTCAACCACATACATGTATAGAAAAATCTTGCCCAGAGTTGTCAAAACTGTCAAATATGAATTGGAATTTGACACTACTGAGAGAAAAACACGGCATCTAGCCACTGAATCGAGATATTTTTCATGTCTCATTCTTACTCATGCCATATTAAATTATGCCATACGACCACATTATCTCTCTGATTATGTACATTATAATAGCAGTCCATTCATGACGTCACGCATATTACGCTGAAATACTGTTTTATTCAGTCATGCCGAGTCTTGAAAAACAGTCGCATTTAATCCACGAACTAATCAGTCATTTTTATCAATCCATATCTGTAGACGTACTCGTCGAGCACTCGGGCAAAAGCTGACTATCGATAATTTTGTATTGTTATGTACTTGCAAGTACACGAGTAAGGGATCATTCATTAGTCACGTTATACGGGAATAAGTAACGTGGCGACTCAAGGTCATGCTTTTTAGTTCGACATCTACTTGTACAAAAAGTTATTTTTAACCCCCGACGAAAAAGAGGGGTGTTATAAGTTTGACTGTCTGTGGCATCATAGCGCCCGAACCACTGAACCGATTTCAGTTTAGTTTTTTTTGGATGAAAGGAGACTTAATCGAGAGTGTTCTTAGCTATGTTTTATAAAAATCGATTGAGCCGTTTAAGAGTTATGGTGGGTTAAAGTGGGGATGGAAGAACCAAAATTCTACAAATGTGCCCAAATGGTTGTCAATTGAAAGTTTGTTGTCAAATATTATTGTGTCGGGGTTTTTTTAATTAGGTATATTATTCGTAAATAATCGGCCAAGTGCGAGTCGGAGTCGCGCACGAAGGGTTCCGTACCGTATGGGACCCCCATTCCTCTTGCCGTTATTAATAGCGAGCAAAAAACTCCAAAAAATCACGTTTGTTGTATGGGAGCCCCCCTTAAATATATATTTTATTATATTTTTAGTACTTGTTATTATAGCGGCAACAGAAATACATCATCTGTTAAAAATTTCAGCTGCCTAGCTTTCACGGTTCATGAGATACAGCCCGGTGACACACAGACAGACAGACGGACAGACGAACATCGAAGTCTTAGTAATAGGGTTCCGTTTTTACCCTTTGGGTACGGAACCCTAAAAAGTAACATGATGATGAAAAAAATAAAAATAATTGATTCTTAAAATTGGCAAATGGCTAATTTGGCGGAATTAATTCTTTGATCTTTTAGCCATCCAACGGTGTCACTGAATGTAGGATGAAGATGATAGATCTATCATCTTCAGATCAGAGGGGTTAGTCCAGGTTTACACGTAAATTGAAACTACAGCTGTTTCCGAATGTCTCCATACATTTTTGTACAGCGCCCCTGGCGGAAACGAGGAAGAACTAACCAAAATGTATAGAGCCACACGCGAACGCGAAAGTTTAAGTAAACTACGCAAACTAGTATGCGCGCCACGAATTATTTCGTTCGTAGTGTCAGAACGAGACAGCGTTATGGCAAAGTATATAACTGTCACTTTTTCACACGTCGAAATGAGTTCTTTTCGTCGCATTTCGTGGTCGCATGCTTTATAGCTAGACTAGACTAGACTAGACTAAGGGCTCTGAAGCCGTAACACCAAAATGTATCCCCCGATTTTGTTATCATTTTTATCGTTTATTCGTTCATTCGTTTTGACTTGCAATATACGGGAATACATCGATTCGAGCGAACTATTTAAATTGAGTACTTGGGAAATTCTACAGATTTAACGTGTATGTAAAAAACACACGCATACAGAGGCCATGTCAGAGGCCTTCAGACGGCTTAATAGATTAATAGCGATCTGACTTCAGGGCTAGCAGTCTTGTGTATGAACCTACAAGCTTGCATAATAATACATGTATGTACCTAATAGGCATACCTTTGGAATGACGTTTTTTAATATCGTTGTATCGTTCAATATCGCAAGATAAGATGTCTTATTTTACAGGAAAAAAGTAAATTAATTGAAGACTTTACGTAAGGTTTAAAGATATTTATTCTCATTATAAGATTTACATCGCTTCTATGAGAACACTACTAAATATAAACTTATAAATAACAGTTCGTCGTCACTGAGAAACAATATTTAAAATATGTGCATGACAACATTTAAAATAGGTACCTACGTCACACGCATACATCAATGATTACCCACTACAAAACGTTATTACGTCTACATTACATTACGTTATTTAATTTCTTTTTAATCTTATGTTTTGAAATTGAGTGAGATGTTTCTCTAATACTTATACCTTTAAATTGCTTCGATCAGACGAGAATTGGTCATACGAGCATCCGAAACTTTTTAAAATATAAAAACAAAATTGGGTTGGTATAGTCTGAAAGCCTAGACATAACCAGTCAGTATGAAGATAAGTCTAGTAGGTATATTAAATCAAGTCAGTATTCATCCACCCATCAGCTATAGGACGTCCACTGCGGGACATAGGCCTCCTCTAGCCTTCTCTATGGAGTATTATTATATATTCTTTGCTATGGATTTGCAGTACGGCTGGTTGGAAGCGGCCTGCATCCAGCGCGTTCCTGCGATCTTTAATACATCGTACGTCCACTTAGTCGGTAGACGTCCAACGCTACACTTGCTGGTCCGTGGTCTCCATTTGAGAACTTTACGGCCCCATTGGCCATTCATTCTTCGGGTTTATAAGTAAGCTTTATAAATAGTACTAGCTTTTACCCGCGGCTTCGCCCGCGTTATATTTTGATTTTGGCTTAAGTTTATGTCGGCTGCGAAATCTAACCTAACCGACAAACATCAAAATACCTTAGAGGAATGCTTTTGTTTGTTATGTTACGGTTGGAGTGTATATACAACGCCCCCGTGTATTCCCGCCTTGTCGTGGCGGGGGAGGTCTGAGGCAGCTGAAAAGGCGGCGCTCGAAGTATCCCTCTTCTTTGGGTCTTTTCTCCCCAGGCAGCTTAGAGGCTGGCACTCGAGGTTCAGCCGCTTTTAACTAAAGCAGCTGAGAGGGTGGCCGGTAGGTCGCGTGCCTTATGAGGAGTGTCGCAACTGAGGCGGGCTGCAGTGTCGCTCTTGCGACGCTGCAGCCGAGGATTAGGGGCCGCGGTGGGATGGAACTGGTGCTGTGGGTGCCGCCACCTTCCGCTAGGCCGTCAACGTGTTGGCAGACGCAGTGGGGCTGCAGGGGAAGAGAAGTGTCGGTATCGCGATGGCCGTTCTCACTGCCCTCTGCAGTTGAAGAGGCAGGCGCTGGGCTACTATGACTGACCCGTTGCACTGGGACCAGGGCGTTGGAATGCTGTCCGACGCTCAGTGCTGGTTAGTCCCGACTGGTGGATGACGATGTGTCTTGTGCTCCGAAACACTCCGTCATTATGGCGGAAGGGAAGCTCCATTATGGAGCCCGAGTCTGGGCTAGCGCTGTTGAGTGCCGCGAAGGAGTGCGAAAAATGTAGTAACCTCCTAAACTTGCCATGACAGGTTATTTCTGGCGCTTAGACGGCTGCTACCGCGGCCGGCTCACTTAGTTTTTATCCTATCCTACGGGAACTGTTAAATTTTTTTGGATAAATAGTGGCCTATGTCACTTTTCGTCTTTCAAACAGTTTGAATCAAACTATATTCATGCAATAAGCTAAGGCAATCCGTTGCTACGTTCCTGAGAAAAAGTTATTGTCTTATTCTAGGGGAACCACAATTTTTTCGGGATGGAAAGTATTTTATGTCACTTTCCGTCTTCCAAACTATGCCCACCCCAAAAATCAAGTCAATCCGTTGCTCCATTGCTGAGAAACAGTTATTGTCCTATCCCATGGGAATCACGAATTTTCTCGGTACAAAAAAGTATCCTATTATCACTTTCTGTCTTTTAAATCATAGGTATCCATACCAAAAATCAAGTCAATCTTTTGCTCCGTTGCTGCGTCAAAGAGGAACAAACCAACAAACTTTTCGGATTGATAATATTAAAGTATGATGATTCTGCACCATAAAGGTATAAAGAAACATGTTAAACCTCTAACGATAGGAGATTTAATAATATTTTAAATGTCAGACAAAATGACGGCCTGGTATTAAACGTCATAGTAACATGTAGCATGCAGAGGGAAAAAAAACATTTAATCAATTTTAATGTCAGTTGTCATTTTCAATCCATACTTTATTTCACCATCAAGGGGATATAATGGTGGAAAAACACTTTGTCCCCTTGCCATGCTACCTGTAATTTATAAAAGTCTGCAGACAATGTCACCTGTCATCTAATTACGTTTCGCTCTGACGTTTCGTTAATCCATATTAGCGTCATAGAGGAATCAATCACTTAGCGTCTTTGTGATAGTGGCGACAGTTTCGCTTTCGATAGTTTTTGTCCTGTCCTACAGGAACTATGCAATTTTTCGGGATAAAAAGTATCCTAAAGCACTTTCCGCCTTTTAAACTATGTCCATGCCAAAAATCAAGTCAATCCGTTGCTCCGTTGGTGCGTGAAAGAGTAACAAACCAAAAAACTTTTCGGATTTATAATATAAGTAAAGTAAGGAAGTAAGGAAGTAAAGATTTAGATACAGTTATTACACGAATATCGTAACATTTTGTTATATCACACGATGACTATAGTTATTTTGTCTTTCGTAATGTTTATTTTGTCTATCGACATCATCATGATGACAAGCTGAATCCGTTGAATGTGAAAAAGAGATAGCATAAAAATACAAAACTGGCGTGTAGTTAAAAATAGACACAGGTAAAGTTGAATATTTCCGCGATAAATGTAGACGTGTAGTGTAGTAACGCATAACTATTTTAATATAAAATACTATATAAAGCTAAATTACCACTGACTGACTCACTGACTCACTGACTGACTGACATAGAGAAACCTAAAGGGTATAAGGAGGTGTGTGGGGGGAAAAGTGAATATAGGGTCGTGTTGGGGGTGGTTCACAACCCCTGGGAAAAATCCGAAATTGGAAGAAAGTCGTACCCTGATGGTGAGATGCCCTCGTATCTCGAAAACGGTAAATAATTTTCGTAAAGCACTTGAACTAAAAATTGAAGAAACCCTGGGACCTTTTTGGAGAATTGAAAAAAAAGATGGCTTCCGAACAAAAAAAAATGGCCGCCATACAACATTGGATCTTCAATAGCTCGGGAACGGTACAACTTGGATGAAGAGTGTTTGACCAAATGTCATAGGGAATCGAGAGAGCTACCTGGTGGGGTCGATGAAAATTCAAGATGGCGGTTTTTTTTTTTTTTTACTTTCGCCATACATTTGAAATGACAATTTTTTTTTTTTTTCAAAATAACAAAAGAGTGCCTCGCGGGCCGCTTGCGGCCCGCGCACCGCCCCAAAATACTAGTTTTAATATAAATATCAATCAGGTTTTGTTATTGATACGAGTATTTTACATATTATTCAGCAATGGTGGCGGTACATTATTATAAAGCTCAGTGGATAATCAAGTTGAAATAGTAGTGAGCAGTGCACATAGTTCGCGAGCGGATGGCTGATGGGAGTGAGATGGGAAATTCTCAAATGGGGACCATGCATCGCCGGGCGTTTTCCGACAAGGTAGAACGATGATATGGCTGGATGTATGTCGTTTTTAAAAGTTCTTATAGAAAACCCATACAAAACACCTTTGATTTAAGACAAGTATAGATAACATTTTCCATATTATGAGTCATATCACTCATATAATTCGTGTTGTTGTAATGATTTTTTAAATGTACAATGTCTAGAAATGTCAATATTTGTAATTCATCATTTTTCCTCGTGTAATCTTACGTGATATGTAGCTACTTGTATATCTTGAATGAACCTATTGATAGCATGGTATTGGCGATATTTATTATTATCAAAATAGTACATAAACTTATATTAAACTTTATCGGAGAGTTTGTATTTATTTATTTATTTATTTTATTTCTTACAAAAAATACATATAAGTACTTATTAATTATATTCTTACAGTATTACATACCAGTTATAATAAACTTAGTTGCCAAATTTTTTTATTTTTTTTTACATTATACAAAAATATTTCGGTGCAGGTATATTAAATCTAAAATGGGAAAATACCTATTATATCATTTAATACCAAAAAAAAAAAAAAAGTTTGTCTGAATTGCAGTTAGGTAATACCATACCAACAGGACTGACATTAATGAATGACCTTAAGTGGATCTTTCATGTTGTATATAATTGTCTTGTTTCTTGTCAAATAATTTTAACAGCTAACTCGATCATTTTCATTCACAATATCAGCAAAGAGCACAATTCAGACATTAGAAAAAATTTGTTTGTTTGTTTTTATGAAAATTATATTAAGATTAGCGATAGTAAATACTTTTATATTGAACCCTAGATTTCGCACTAGGCGGACCTGTGTCGCGAAATCTAATGTCTTTCGTTATATATATGTATAAATAATTTATGTATGTATAAAGTTATAAACATTTACAGTTATGGTAATATATACATAGTTCTCAGAAAACAGTTTACAATACTATCTATTATTTCTAATATTGTTAATCCTTACTAATATTATAAATCCGAAAAGTTTGTTGGTTTGTTGGTTTGTTACTCTTTCACGCACCAACGGAGCAACGGATTGACTTGATTTTCGGCATGGACATAGTTTAAAAGGAGGAAGGAGCTTTAGGATACTTTTTATCCCGAAAAATTGCATAGTTCCTGTAGGACAGGACAAAAACCATCGAAAGCGAAACTGTCGCCACTATCACAAAGACGCTAAGTGCTTTATTCCTCTAATGACGCTAATATGGACTAACGAAACGTCACAGCCAAACGTAATTAGATGACAGGTGACATTGTCTGCAGACTTTTATAAATCACAAGTAGCATGGCAAGGGGACAAATTGTTTTTCCACCATTATATCCCCTTGAAGAGGAAATAAAGTATGGATTGAAAATGACAACTGACATTAAAATTGGATAAAATGTTATTTTCCCTCTGCATGCTACATGTTACTATGACGTTTAATACCAGGCCGTCATTTTGTCTGACATTAAAAATATTTTTAAATCTTCTATCATTAGAGGTTTGACATGTTTCTTTATTCTACCTTTATGGTACAGAATCATCATACTTTAAAATATTATCAATCCGAAAAGTTTGTTGGTTTGTTCCTCTTTGACGCAGCAACGGAGCAAAATATTGACCTGATTTTTGGTATGGATACCTATGGTTTAACAGACAGAAAGTGATAATAGGATACTTTTTTTATCTCGGGTAAATTCGTGATTCCCATGGGATAGGACAATAACTGTTTCTCAGCAATGGAGCAACGGATTAACTTGATATTTGGGGTGGGCATAGTTTGGAAGACGGAAAGTGACAGAATACTTTCCATCCCGAAAAAATTATGGTTCCCGTAGGACTTCCCAATAATTTTTTTCTCAGCAACGGAGCAACTTGCCTTGGCTTATTGCATGAATATAGTTTGAAAGACGAAAAGTGACATAGGCCACTTTTTATCGCAAAAACTTTAACAGTTCCCGTAGGATAGGATAAAAACTAAGTGAGCGGGCTGCGGTAGCAGCCGTCTAAGCGCCAGAAATAACCTGTCATGGCAAGTTTAGGACGTTCCTACATTTTTCGCACTCCTTCGCGGCACTCAACAGCGCTAGCCCAGACTTGGGCTCCATAACGGAGCTTGCGCTCTCGCCATAACGACGGAGTGTTTCGGAGCACAAGACACACCGTCATCCACCACTCGGGACTAACCAGTACTGAACGTCAGACAGCATTCCACCGCCCTGGTCCCAGTGCAGCGGGTCAGTCATAGTAGCCCAGCGCCTACCTCTTCAACTGCAGAGGGCAGTGAGAACGGCCATCGCGATACCGACACCTCTCTTCCCCTGCAGCCCCACTGCGTCTGCCAACACGTCGTCGACGGCCTAGCGGAAGGTAGGGTAGGTGGCGGCACCCACACCACCAGTTCCATATATCCCACCGCGGCCCCTAATCCTCGGCTGTCATATCAGAGTCCAGGAAGCAGCCTTACTTTATGAAACTAAGAAAGGTTATTCCCAGCAAGTAACTGGAGATAGAGAGACAGAAAAGAAGCCACACCCAGCGCAGCAGGAGGAGCTGGAGTTCATATGCCTGGCAGACGGAGCAGCACTAGAGCAAAATCTTAACCGAGAAATTAACATATGTATTTACAGACGGCAGCAAAATTAAAAGGAAAGTTGGGGCGGCATTATCCATTTGGGATGATGCCGCTGAGATCAGTACCCGCAAGCTGAAATTGGCCGATTGGTGCTCCGTGTACCAGGCCGAGTTATTGGCACTTCTTGAGGCTACCGAAAAAGCAAAAATCTTTTGTGACTCCAGGTCTGCACTGGAAACGGTAGTTGTCGCATCTTCCCTCCATCCCTTAGCAGTAAATTCAAAGCTAACATAAAGTTACTACACGCAGAAAATAAAATAGTGAAACTTTATTGGATTAAAGCGCACGCGGGGATGGAGGGACATGAGAGAGATGACCAGCTAGCAAAGGAAGCAGCACTGCACTCGAAGTGCAGACCTATTTACGATAACTGCCCCGTTTCATTCGTCAAGCGAGAAATCCGAAAGGACTCTCTTGACGAGTGGAACCGGCGGTATCAGGATGGACACACAGCGGCGGTAACCAAAACATATTTTCCGGATGCAAGATCGAAAGAGAAATAGCACCAGTGGGAATCATAACTCAAGTGCTGACGGGGCATGGTGAGTTTTCCCAATACTAACATCGATTTAAATTGAGGGACAGCCCATCGTGCATCTGTGAACCCACAAAAGAGGAGACTCCACTGCACATAATCTTGGAATGCCCAGTTTATGGAAAGCAGAGATTTGATTTTGAACAAAAAATTGGAATTAATCTAACACGTAAACACCTTAGAAAAAATTTTATCGAATTTTTGCACAAATATATGTAAAAAAATAATAATTAGGAACAAGAAGGTATAAACTTTGCTGTACCATTGTAATGTTTATTATAACTGCAAACAGCCAAAAACATTGAAATACAGGTAGGTATAGTTTTTATTCATTTGTGATTACTATTGGGGTTGTATATACACTCCAACCGTAACTTAACCAACAAAAGCATTCCTCTAAGATATTCTGACATTTGTCGGTTAGGTTAGGTTTCACAGCCGAACATTAACATAAGCCAAAATCAAAATATAACGCAGGCGAAGCCGCGGGTAAAAGCTAGTAATAATATAAACTACCTTACCAACTTACTGACGTGTGTGCGCGCGCGTCTGCGCGCTTGTGTGTGTGTGTGTGTGTGTGTGTGTGTGACTAGCACTGCAATGCACGAGATCTCATGAGAGTCAAGGTTTGCAGCGCTAGTCGTGTGTGTTTGTGTATGAAGGTTAATGCCGAGGTGCGCGTTTGAGAGAGGATTATTCTAACTACCTATAGTTTCTATCTTCATACCAGCCGCCAAGCGATCGCTAAGTTACATTGCATTTCATTATAGAACAACTACAAAAGATAACGAGTACTTGAACGAGATAAACAAAAGTTGCGAGGTATTACAATAGACCGAAATATTGGCAAAACTAGATTGTGTCAAAATGGGGGTATAATTAAGTTTTCGGTATCTTTGTAGCCCAGGGTCTTTAAAAAATTGTATACTTTCTTTTTGCAAACATACCGAGAATTATTTAAGATACTCAACTTCTTGTCTAGGATTTGATACAAAAAAGCACCTCTGAACGCAAACGATCGTGAAGCATACTGGGTTTTGACAGTTGGTAGTTTCCAGGTATTACGACGTGATTGCTTTTTTGCATCAAAGATATTAATAAGGCAGTTTTATGGAATCTTAATATTGTAGCCGTGATGTACAAGCCTCTTACATTAATGTGATTTACTTCTTGATACAAGCTGTCGCTAGGATGCCTATAGGGCTTGCGGTAAGCAACTTTAAGGACGGCTCGTTGAGCTCTTTCAAGCTTTAGGAGCAGTGTTTTAGCTGCCGAGCCCCAGCATACGATCCCGTAGCTCACCACTGACTGGCATATTGCTAAATATACAATTCTAGTCGTTTTACTGTCTGCAACTGCCCCTAGCTTTTTAAAGATATGCAGTAGTTTTCTTATGCGACTGCATAGTGCATTAATTTGTTGGGACCAATTGAAATTGTGGTCAACGACTAGTCCTAAATATTTTATATTATCAACTTCTTCAATTTCAGCGCAAGAACATGGTAATACATTGCATGCATTGCCACATTGGTGCAGTTGTAAGTGGATCTTGGATTTGGGTGCAGATCTTTCAGAGATCCGGAATGCCATACTCTTAGTTTTGTTTGCATTTAGTGTGAGGAGGTTCATTTGCAACCAGCTGGCCACAATTGAAATATATTTTTGTGCGATTTCATTGGCTTCCTTCCAATTCCTACCGTAAAATGTCAAAACAGAATACAGTACTTACAATAACAACTACGGAGGCATGTTAATAATATTGACTGAAATGTGTTAGGGTGGTAAGTATAAATAACATAATCGGCCAAGTACGAGTCGGACTCGCACACGGACGGTTCCGTACTGTATAGGGTATACAGTCATACTCCGCTTAAATATTTATTTAAATTTATTAGTATTTATTTTTGAAGTGAATGTAGAACTAAATATTCTGAGAAGATTTCAAGTATCTACTTATTACCATTATAAATATTGAGCGAAAAACGGCAAAAATATCAGATTTGTTGTATGGGAGCCCCCATTTATTCTGTTTTTAGTTGTTGTTATAGCGGCAACATTAAATACTTACAGTCGCTTGAAGCAATGCTCAACCACAAAATTGTATGGAAAATCATGCCCAGGGCAGTCAAAACTGTCTAATTTGTATTGGAATTTGACACTACTGAGAGAAAAACACAGCAACTAGCCACTGAATTGAGACATTTTTCATGTCTCTTTCTTACTCATGCCATATTAGATCGATGCATCTATTTCTTTCTTTTCTCGATCGACCACATTATCCCTCTGATTCTGTACATTTCCAGTTCAATCATGACGTCACGCATAATTACGCTGAAATACTTTTTACTCAGTCATGCCGAGTCTTGAAAAAAATTAATTCTAACTCATGCCAAATTAAATCATTGCATCTCTTTCTTTCTTTTCTCAATCAAGCACATTATCCCTCTGGTATCACGATATGCACGAAAAGATGAGAAGAAAGGAGAGAAAAATGAAATGTATGAAATATGATTAAAACTATAGAACTTACTAAACAATACCAACTTGTTGGTACGTTATTTTAATAAATTAAAAGGATTATCAAGTAGGTAAAGTAAGAATCTCAAAATTATCATGATTTCAGCCATAGAACGTCCACTGCTGGACATAGGCGTTTTGAAGAGAAATGGTTATGGTGTTTCTTTTGGGGCTCCGCTGCTGCACGACATACCAACAGAGTATTTTTTAACCCCAACGTCGATTAAGTAAGACAACAAATAGTTTCTATTGTGTGGGGATCGAATTTTATAATAAACTGCCGGAATGTATTAAGGTTAGCCCAAAAAATGGCATTTTAAGTTACGAAAAAACACATCTTTTAGAGAAAAGCTATTCTACTTTAGCTGAAGCTATTTCTGACAAAATCTTGTTTTTAGGCATATAATTTATTGTTAATTTATTTATTTGTAATTTTAATTGGTGATATTGTTCCTGACGATGCTATTGCTGATATTTTTGATTAAGTACCTATTATTTTGTTTTCTTTGTAATTTTAATTGGTGATATTGTTCTGGACGATGCTATTGCTGATATTTTTTATTAAGTACCTATTATTTTGTTGTGTGTTCAATTATTTTGTATTGATATTCATTTTGTAAAGACGTTTCTAAACGCATGTAATATGTCAATGGAATAAATGAATTTTGAATTGAATTGAAAAAGCGAGACCTAGGTAGACGCAGGTGTCGGAAAAACGGTTTTGACGTTGAGAAGCAACCGGTTTACAAGCCTTATCTTAAAGGAGAGACGGATAGGTGGGGACTTTGCTTAAGGATTACTCCATCAAGACAGTGTATACTCCCTTATCCAAACTACTGGGCCAAGTCAGAACGCCGAAGGATGTCATTCCGTTTCAGACTACTGCTAGCTTAGCATACAAGACACGCACACGCACACGTCGATAAACTCTTGTCGTGGACAAGAGTTTATCGACGTGTGCAAAGGTGACAGATATATGCTTCATCATAACTCTGTCACGTTCGGACACGTCGATAGTATTATTTTATGGTCCATATGCTTAGCCCGCTGGTGTTTATAAGGTGGATTGCAGCTGCGGTAGTTTATACATAGGTCAAAAGAAACGTACTATTGCTGAACGGATCAAAGAACATATTGCGGCAGTCAACAACCGCCAGATACAGAAGTCTGCTATAACTGAGCATTTGCTTGACGGAGGTACTGGTCATTAGATCGAGCTCCACGAACCCAGAAGTCCTCTCCACGAATCGACACTACTTTTCAAGAATAGTTCGTGAAGCGGTGGAAATCAAAACACAACAATTTCAACCGGGAAGATGGATTTAAGTTATCGGCGTCGTGGAATCCTGTTGTCAACAAATTTAAATCGCGTAGTGTAGGTAGCAAGACATTATTAGGTACCGTCAGTGTTGTGCGTCGGAGTGACAATTTTGCAAGTTCAAGTTGTATTGGCGGTACCAGTTGATTCACATTCCAGTCTACCCGTGACCACGACCAATGAAACTCGGTTGAAACGTCGGGATGATGAGGTATTTATTTATCTCGTAATTTGAGTGCCGTAGTAAATTATAATAATAATTGGAAGTGGCTTGTATTTAGTGCGTTCTTGTGAAGTCATCTATCCACCTTGTGGCTGTACATCCTAAGCCGGTGTTGCAAAATAAACATAGTAAATATTTTAAAGCAAATCAAAAAAATAAATATCATGGGTCGAGTCGCGAGGCAGAGTTAGTATATTTATTACATTTATTATTCGTTGATATCAGATCTACAACATCGACAGCGATAAACATTGTTTAAAATACCGCGTAGCCACGATTACTTGACCATTTTCACTCAAACCGAGGTGAGTTTCTTTGTCTGTATTATTAGTATTATGATACGATTCAAACTTTGGTTCATTGACATTTGATTCATAATTTTGTTAGTGACATTGGTAACTTAGGTATTACCATTACTACATATTAGAAAACAAAGTCGCTTCTCGCTGTCTGTCCCTATGTATGCTTATATCTTTAAAACTACGCAACGAATTTTGTTACGGTTATTTTAATAGGTAGAGTGATTCAAGAGGATGATGATGATGATGACACCTGTGCAAAGCCGGGGCAGGTCGCTAGTAAATTCTAATTTTTGACCGACGAAACGGACGAAACAGACGGAGGTATTCAATTATTATTCGACTCGTATGTTTTTGTTTACGTATAACCACGCATAATTTTTCACATGGTAGTCTGATTTTGATAATTATGTTTTTATTGAAATAAGTAGGTATACTTTGAATGTGGTACTATTTAATTTTATCGAAATCGGCTGAACCATTTTTGTCAACAATAATGTGAAAAATGCTACATCAATCCGTGCGAAATATTCGCGAATTCTGTACAAGGTTGAAATCGGTCATGCTATTTGTTGCGAATAATTATTTTGTATCAACTTTTCGATTACTATTTATTATTTATACATTCATTATTTTTTGAAGTGACACTTCTAATGCGACTTCCAACAAGGTTGCGTTAAACGTTTAACGCTACCATGGAGGGGGTATGAAAGCACTGTTACGTCAAAGTTTCACTTCTTTAAAGGAATTTGTATTTTTTAGTATTTGTACGGCACACTCGACAAGGACATGAGCAACATTATATTATGTTATAATTCCAACTTGTATGCTATTTTGTATGAAGTGTACTTATCATGTTCTGACAAATAAAGTATCTGAATCTGTGAACACAAATTGGGTCATTGTGCAGTAGCAATTTCTTAAGGTAGCGAGAGTGTAGGTAGGGTGAGGATTCTGGATAGCTTGTAGCTTACTTTACAGACACAAGTTTTGTCTGATCTATTGTACATACTCGTGTAATTTATTGAAATCTACTAAAAATAATCGGCCAAGTACGAGTCGGACTCGCGCACGGAGGGTTCCGTACTGTATAGGAGCCCCCCTTGCCCAGTTTTGTGACAGAAATACTAGGTAAAATACTGTTGTTTTTTTGTGTTTTATCATTTGTTTTGTCGTTATGTATTGTACCTCTTATTTTTGTTGCAAATAAAAATTCTGTATTCTGTATTCTATTCTATTCCTTAAATGATTATTTTAATATTCTGTGAAAATTTCAAGCATCTACCTGTTACCATAATAAAGAGCGAAAAACGTCAAAAAAATCAGGTTTGTTGTATGGGGGCCCCCCTTGAATATTTATTTTATTCTCTTTTTAGTATTTGTTGTTATAGCGGCAACAGAAATACATCATCTGTGAAAATTTCAATTGGCTAGCTATCATGGTTCATGAGATACAGCCCCGTGACAGACAGATAGACAGACAGACGGACATCGAAGTCTTAGTAATAGGGTCCCGTTTTTCCCTTTGGGTACGGAACCCTAAAAATACTAAGAACATTATTAATGATCAGTACTAGACCTCTATCTAATAATTTCGAAAGTTTCTACCCTTACCAAAAAAACTAAAAATGATAAATATAATTTTGGTTAAGTTCGGTTTCAGTATTTAAATACTGATATGGTTAAATAATCTTTTTCTGTTTAAGTAGGTTATTTAATTTTAGTCTTAGTGGAAAGTGCTGTTTAGTTAGTTACAAGTTAAATAAGACAGTAAGTAAACCATCAAATTACCATTTATGATGGATGGACTTTAACCGCTTTGCCACAAAAGAGTTAAACACGTTTTAAACACAGTTTAACCGTGCAATTTGTACTGCTAAACATTGTCTAAAGCGTGCGTGAAACTTTTGTAGTAAGACAGTTGGTCCCTAACTCATTCGCTGTCATTTAAAAAAAAACTTGCCGAAGCTCTCCGACTTCAGGTTGAGATAATTAATATCTCACAAAATTAATAAAAATGCGTAGTGCAGACATTCACCGCCTTACCACGAAAGATTTATTAAACATTGTTTAACGGTGAGTACTGTTAAACATTGCCTAAAGCGTGCGTATAACTTTTGTAGTTAGACGGCAATAGTCTGTCTGTGGTCCGTGATCTGATAGATTGTTAAAAACGTGAATTACTTTGGCTTTGGTTCAGTAGTTTAAATTCGTTTCAGAAAATTACTCCAGAAACCGAATTGCAAAGTTGCTTTTTTCACTCATAGATACTCATTATGTTTGGTATAAAAAATACAACTCAAAGGCAAAAATACTCGTAACATAAAACAATTAATTTCGGACTGCCTCGGTGGCTCGGTGGTTAGTGACCCTGACTGCTGGGTCAAAGAGGCGTGGGTTCGATCCCCACCCAGGGCAAACATTTGTGTGATGAACATAGGTGTTTTCTCTATAAGTATGTTATTAAAAATATGTACATGTAGTATATCAGTCTCTGGCAGCCATATCACAAGCTTTGCTTAGTTTGGGGTCAGAGACCGTGTGTAAGATGTCCCCTAATATTTATTATATTTATTTATTATAATTTAATGAAATAATTTTGATAGTAAGTAAATTAATTAATCAATAAACATTATCATCAAAGAATTCACTTATATCGCAAGAGAAATGCTCAATAAGCCAGCGCTGGAGGCGGACTTTGAAACTTCACTCTAACTCAGTGATGGAGTTGAAATTATTGAACTTGGCAATTTTTAACCGACTTCCAAAAAGGAGGAGGTTCTATGTTGGTTGGTATTTTTTTGTGTATGTTCATCGATAATTCCGCCAATCGTGAACCGAATCGAAAAATATTTTTTAGTTCGAAAGGGTATACCTACTCCCGAAGTGGTCCGAATTTCACAGAAATCGGCTGAGCCGTTTTTGAAAAATCTACAATAATGTAAACAATTCTAGCGAAATATTCGAATTTTGTACATTTTTTGCGAAAAATAATTATTTGTTCACAATTGGACCTATGCCATGTGTGAATTTAGCAGACTTCACCAAACATTTTTTTTTTATTTTGGTCATGGTTGTTGGTCTCATTATTCAATATGAGTAAGTATTAATATTATTTGTGGTTCTTTGTGGGTTTGTATACATTGTTAGATTTCTGGGTCCATTGCATGGTTCAGTTGGTACGTTTTTGTCAAAAAAATATTGTTTTTAACTTAGACCAAATAAAAAAAAAATCAACGTTCTAGCTATCACCGTTCATGAGATACAGCCTGGTGACAGATAGACAAACGAACAGACGGACAGCGGAGTCTTAGTAATAGGGTCCTGTTTTTAACCTTTGGGTACGGAACCCTAAAAATCAAGACAGAAAGTCGTGAACAGACAAGTGAGGCCGGTTTTTTATACATGTGGTGAGTGCGTCGGTGTTGCGCCGCCATAGTTCGACTGACAAACCAAGGCGTAGTTTCGTTGTACGTGTATGTTAATTGTATCTGTACACGGCGAGGCATAGTTTTGCCGGCCTCCCTTGTTTGTTCACAATATTCTGTCTTTATTTCTTTATATGGTCTGAGGTTTTTAAAGACACTTCTTTGACTACCTCAGTGGCTCAGTGTTTAGTGACCCTAACTTCTGGGTCAAAGAGGCGTGGGTTCGATCCCCAACCCGGGCAAATATTTATGTGATGAACGTAAGTGTTTGCTCTGTGTCTGGGTGTTATTTATTTACTATCTGTATAAGCATGTAGTCAGTAATAAGTATATGTAGTATATCAGTATCTGGCAGCCATATCACAAGCTTTGCTTAGTTTGGGGTCAGAGGCCGTGTGTAAGATGTACCCAAATATTTATTTATTATTTATTTATTTCATTTCCAGAAAATGATCTTCCTAATTTGGGCAGTAGTCCTGGTCGTGGCCCTTGTTTTCTACGTCCGTAATGCATATACCTACCTTGAAAAATATGGGATAAAGCACCTGAAACCGGTCCCTATTCTGGGGAACATGCTGCCCACCATCAAGAGACAAAGCCATATTGGGGAGCAGATGCAAGAAGTTTATATGAAATATCCTGGAGAAAGGTACGTTTATTATGATATTTTGTAGTCACTAGCCGTCTGTTTTACGCACGCTTTAGACTATGTCTAACAGTACAAATTGTACGACTAGACAGTGTTTAAAGCTAGTTTGAATATTTTGTGGTAAGGAGGTAAACGTTTTATCTATTCCCGAGCGCTCGAAGCGTTGTTTGACTAGGTGTTTGTCAGCAATCACCGAAATTAAGCAACGTTCCGGACGGTCAGTACTTGGATGGGTGATCGCGGGTGGAATTTTCCAACTGAGCGCTACTGTGGCTCGGATGACACGTTAAATTGTAGGTCCCGGAAGTTTTAACCGTTTAGCAATGTCAGAGGCCTTTCGGCGGCCTAAAGACTCTGACACTAGGGCTAGCCACCAGGCCTATACGAACTTACTTTATCTATTCTCAAACTGCATGACTCATTGATGAATATTGACTGAAAGCGTTTTATTTATCTACTTGCGTGCAACGTAATTTTCTACTAACCTTGACAAAAGTTGGTCATTTAATACACTTAGTTGGACAGGGACTTCAAATTTATACCACCTCACCACAAAAGACTTAAACACGCTTTAAATACAGTTGAACCGTGCCATTTGTAGGTGTTAAACATTGTCTAAAGCGTGAGTAAAATTTTTGTGGTAAGGCGGATAGAGTTTCTTTAAATTGTCGTTAGTTTTTTAGTCGGTTTTTCCCTTAAAAAGGGGAAATTTTCTGTAGCGCTAATCTATAATAATATGTGTAAAATAAATGTTGTCTATTTGTCCTTTATAGAATCGTTAACTATGCTTTTGACCATGTGATGATCTTTAGCAAAGTTGTTGTACATGAGCCAGAGTAGGTTTCTGAGTGCCACTGACAGTTGACAGATTGTATGACGAAGTTAACTGGGTCAGCTAGTCTACACTTATATTATAAAGAGGATTTTTTTTTGTGCATGTGTATGTTTATAATAAATTAACTCGAAAACTACTGTGCCGATTTCAAAATTTCTTTCACTATTGGAAATCTACGTTCACCTTTAGTAACATAGGCTATACTTATTGCTAGAAAAGAATACGGATCTTTACTAAAACTTAAGTAAAGTAACGTAACCCAAGGTGTAAAAAAATGCCCTAAAACGTCTTTCGTTGCATGCGCAGCGCTGCGGAAACTATTGATGATAGACATGTTCAACAATATTAAAGAACGTAACAGTATCTACAACTTCGCAATACCATATATATTATATGTCTAACTATTATCGTTACGTCACAATAACTGCTTTTTACATTTTAAAAATTAATAAAAATACCGTCCATCCGTGCGAAGCCGGGGCGGGCTGTTAGTTATAAATAAAATATTTGATACTGCAATCTTCTACGAAAGATGTCCACGGCCAAGCTGAACCACCGACCTAATCAAGACCGTCAAATCACGGTAGATGCAAACCACTTAAAATTAGACCTTATTGAAAACCATAAGGAGGGCGTTTATTTGTGTCCGTCATGCGATGGTATGTCGAAGATGACGCTATTGTCTTATGTTATTTATAGATTCACCGGAAAATATGACTTCTTGAAGCCGTCAGTGATGATCCATGACCTGGAGCTGATCAAGAAGATCACCGTCAAAGATTTCGAGTTCTTCCTCGACCATCCTCCCGTTGTAGATGAAACCATCGAACCGTGCTTTGGAAGGAATCTGTTTTCTCTGAAAGGTAACAATTTTATTAATAAAATTAACCCGGCGAGAATGAGGAGGGGTCATTATGACCCTGTTCATTTTGTTTCGTGCACATTTTTTTATTCTGTGGTCAAATGTTGCTGAAAAGTATAGTAGTTGTAGCTATTGAACCAATCTTCGTGATATAAAATACCATTTGGTAGTAAATTTCCTGGTTAGGGAGGTAAGCGAGTACAAACACCGCACAGGATCATTATGACCCTTCTTCATACGCGGCATAGCACTTTTTGTTTTGCTCTCCCTCACTTTGTTCGCTTCGGTCAACAAATATTATTTATTTCACAAAATCTTAAACTAATAGAAATTCAGCAATGTGGTTATATTTTTGATACCGAAATTTAATCATTTTTGTGATGGATTTCATGCTGTTGCTGCTGCTGCTGCTCTGAAAACCCCAGCCCTTGAAGCACTCTGAACATCAATCAACTTTGACTGTCACATTGGCCCAGTAGTGGTTAGTAAACCCGACTCCTGGGTCAAAGAGGAGTGGGTTCGATTCCCACCCGGGGCAAGCATTTTTGTGATAAACATAGATGTTTGTTCTGTGTCTGGATCTTATTATCCATATCTTAAGTATGTATTTAAAAGTAAGTAGGTAAGCATAGGTAGCATATCAGTCCCTGGCAGCTATATCAAAAGTTTTGCATAGTTTGGTGCCAGCGACCGTGTTTAAGATGTTCCCTGATAATTATTGATTTATCAATAGTTTTATGTGTCATAATCAGCATAATCTGTTGTTGTTTTATTGCTAAATTTACTTCTATTTTCCAGGTCAAGAATGGAAAGACATGCGTTCGACCCTGAGTCCTGCTTTCACCAGTTCCAAGATGCGTTCTATGGTGCCCTTCATGGTAGAAGTCAACGAACAGATGATCAGAGTACTGAAGAAAAAGATAAAGCAATCTAAGGGTAAGCTTTTACTGAGTGACTTCGTATACGCCGCGTGGCTAGCTAAGTTTTGAAGCCGCCGAAGCCGAAGGCCTCTGACATAGCTAGTCTGTTAAAGCAACCGGACCTACAATTTAACGTGTCATCCGAGCCACGGTAGCGCTCAGTTGTAAAAGCCACCCGCAGCCGCAGATAACTCTGTATAGAAAGTGTGTGCCGCGTTTTGTCCGGTCCGTTGAGAAATGAGTCATGTACTCGTAGACGAAAACCAATATGCATTAGCAATGCATAGTTCCAGAAACCAACATGCATTAGCAATGCATAGTTCCAGCCCGCATTCTATAGCTATAAAAATATTTAATAAACTGCCAAATAATCTTAAAGATATCGAAAAGGAAAACTGTTTTATGAAACAACTAAAAATTTTATCCACGAAATTTTAACTATAATTTAGTAAACAATCGTTCCAATACGAATCATACGAATAATCAAATTGCCATACGCTTATCAGGGTCATATGTATAACTATACAAAACATGTTAATTAAGAACCGCATGTAAATATCATATGTTGCAATAAATGATTTTACTTTGACTATAAAGCATGCGACCACGAAAAGCAACGAAAAGAACTCATTTCGACGTGTGAAAAAGTGACAGTTATATACTTTGCCATTACGCTGTCTCGTTCTGACACTACGAACGAAATAATTCGTGGCGCGCAAACTAGCCTGGAATGACGAAAGCAAAATCGCCGTGTCTAAAAGAGAGATCTTCGCTATCAATCGATTAATAAACTAAATTGTATCATTTACAGATGGAGCAATGGACATCGACTGTAAAGACCTCACAACCAGATATGCCAATGACGTCATCGCATCTTGTGCTTTTGGAGTCAAGCTAGACTCGCATACCGATGAAGATAATGATTTCTACGTCAATGGCAAAGGAATTGCTACCACTGACTTCAAATCGATTCTTGTGATTCTTGGATATCAGGCGATCCCTAAACTGATGAGGGTAATATTTGTATAGCCATTATGTTATGTGACTATGTATCACATCTACAGTTTCTCTTATTGCTGTTTTAATTAGGTTCGGTTCAGCTCACCTTTGGTTCGCCGACGATATCGCAGTCATGGTGAAATCAATGGAAGAGCTCAGCACGTTGCTCGAAGGCCTTAATCGGGTCTCTCAACCGGTGGGTCTTAAGATGAACATGGACAAGACAAAGGTCGTGTGTAATTCCCATGTTGTACCCACCTCAATTTCTGTTCAGAACTCGGTTCTTAAGTCGCTGACTCGTACGTCTACCTAGGATGAGTTGTCCAGTTACGTAGGTCCGACTTTAAGAAAGAGGTCTATTGCCGAATCCAATAACTCGGCTGGGCAGCGTTCGGAAAATTGCGTAACGTCTTTTCGTCCGTCATAGTACCTCAGTGCCACAAAACGAAATTTTTCGACCGGTCTGTGTTACCAGTTACTCATGGCACAGAAACGTAGTCACCATGGGCCATTAGTAAGCTCCAAGTAGCCCAACCAGCTATGGAGAGCATTATGCTTGGAGTCTTTCTGCGAGATCGAATCAGGAATGAAGAGATCCGTAGAAGAACCAAAGTTACCGAAATAGCTCAGTTGATTGGTAAGTCGAAAGCAGTGAGCAGGGCACATAGCTCGGAGGACTGATGACCGATGAGGTTGAAAAGTTCCCAAATGGAGATCACGTACCGGCAAGCGCAGCGTAGAACGTCCACCCACAAGGTGGACGGATGACCTCATTAAGACAGCAGGATCACACTGGATGCAAGTCGCTTCTAACCGGTCTCATTGGAGATCCATAGGGGAGGCCTATGTCCAGCAGTGGACGTTGTATGGCTGATGGATGGATCGATGGATGGAAATAAAATTGATGATCTTGATGACTACGTTAACTACTATTTGCAATTTTTATGTTGCTTGAATTGCATATCTAAAAACCAAAAGACCGATACTTTTCAAACTGGCTATATGTCTAAGGATAATTTATTAAATAAGATGACTAATATTTATACTTTTGTTGCATTGACTTGTCTTATTATTTTCAATAAGAAGTGCCTTACATCCAGCTTACACAAACTTTTCTTTATCTATACAAGCTTGTTTCAATTAGCTTTACACGCTCTAAATCTAGTATTTCTCAAAACAATATTCGTTTAGATTCATTCTTATGTAACATCAGATTAGCTTATTGAGATTATTTATCCCGTTGCTTACTCAAAATGTGTATTGGGTTTACAGAAAATGAACGTGAGGCTTTTTTCTGAAAGTACCACAAACTTTTTCAAAAGCCTGGTGATGAGCAATATGAAGGAGAGAGATCTGCACAATATCCTCAGGCCTGATATGATACATCTTCTCATGGAAGCTAAGAAAGGTAGGTTGTTCAAACTTATTCCAGACAACATTATAATTGAAATTTTTAATTTAACAGTGCTTCGCACACTAGGATTTATCTCATAGATTTTTTTTTGTTAAAACCGTATCAAAAATTTGACGCGATAGCAGGATTTATACCTGCATCTCTTTGGGATTCCGGCTCAGACGCTTTATCCAATTAAGCTAGATCGTTTCGTTACGAACCCGCCTTTGTGAGGTTTTTATATTTTACTACCAACTGTAACAACTACCAACTGTTGGAAGCGCCACCTGTGACAACTCTCATCAAAAACATAGATGATATGAAATGAGAGCCAAGCCAGTTCAATATGTCGTCGTCAACTTCTCCTACAAAAGAATTGAGATCTAAAAGGGTTCTGAAATCTGTGTAGCAAATCCTAAAAGTTTATTTAGGTACAAGAACATACAGTAATAACTGTAATTCAAGCTCAAAACTTGACTTGATTTGACGTGGTGAAGTGGCATTAAGTTATTGGCAATAAAAATGTCTCATAAATAGCAGAGAAATCATATTTAACATCGGAATAAAAAACGAAGGCGAATTAAAAACCTCTTTTTTGGATATCGTTTGAAAGTCTCTGGTATAAGCTTGGGGTCAGAGACCGTCTGTAGATGTCCCCTAATATTCATTCTTTATTTTAACCTACAAAGTTTATTACTAAAAGCAAAAAAAATTACTAGCAGTTAGTATGTTACGCATAAGTTTTTTTTTCTTTATTTTTAATCCGGAAAAAGTGCCTAAGCTTGGTCATTCATTCAGGGCACGCTGCCAACTGGCAGTGGACTTGAGCATTTGGGTTATCTTTAGACTTTCAAGGGTCTGTGGATGATCCAATTCTTTTTATGTAGTAGTAGTAGTAGTAGTGTAGGTAGTTTTAGCATATAAAGTAGTATTGTATTTTGTTGTAGTTAATAAACGCATTAGTTAATTCTTAAAAATGTATTTTTCAGGAAAATTAACTCATGCACCTCAAGACAAACAGCAAACAGCTGATACTGGATTTGCTACGGTTGAAGAATCTGAGTTTGGAACCAAGACAGTAACCCGAGGTATTATATATTATTTAAATTAGGTTTCTCTCATGTCGGGGGATCGTGACTGCTTTGATGGCTTCCCAGACTTCTTGTTGTTATCTTTTCGTTTTTTTAGTCTGCCTCACATCTCCCAAAGGGTAAAAACGGGACCCTATTACTAAGACTCCGATGTCCGTCTGTCTGTCTGTCACCAGGCTATATCTCATAAACCGTGATAGCTAGACAGCTTTTCAACAGAACAACAGAAATGCATCATCTGTGAAATGAGGAATAATGAAATAGAGGAATGGGGCTAAGGGGGCTCCAACATGGTACGGGACCCTTCGTGCGCGAGTCCGAAAAGCACTTGGGTGATTTTTATTTATCTGTGCCAATCACGCATCGCGAATCTTTGCCGATCACGCATTAATCAGTCTCATCACGAAGACGCTGTAGTGAATTGGCCTGTGTGGCTTTTTGATGTGTCTATGGAGTTTGGGATTCGCCTTGGCAACCTATGATTTTTTGTAATAAGTACCTACTTATTACAGGAAATCAGCTCCCAGTCGGTTCGAATTTACATATCATAATTATAAACCCTGGAGTCAATGCTAAAACTAGCTCAACTGTACTCGTATTTGAGCTATTTTTCGTAATGCGCGATTAAAATTATATCTAACGGAACACCTGATGATTTTCAAATGCCAGATCTCAGACAAAATTTGTCTCAATTTAAACCCAAGCTTTTGGTTCCTTAGAATTCAACTAATAGATAACAAGTAGTCGAGTACGACTATTGTAATTGTAACTATTCTACATTACACTAAAGACGCCTACATATTTATATCAACTAAGTACTAGCTCTGATGTTTGCAAAGTTTCATCTCAATCCGTTCAGTAGTTTTTGCGTTAAAGAGTAAAAAACATCCATACCACGGTAAATATCATTACCGTGTCCATACATACGAACTTTCGCGCTTATAATATCAACTACCTATATACTCGTAGAGAACACTTTTCATAACAAAATTCATTCAAGTATGTATCATTATTTTGACAGGCGTTAACATAATACCTACTGTACTATACCGGCCTTTGTAACATTCCACTACTGAATAGGCCTGCCTACCCACGAAGGGTGATTGGGGCATCCCAGTGCGGGTTGTTGCATTCACATAAGTACGCCATCGAATTTCTTCTGCGGACGTATGCAGATGGCGTCACGATGTTTTCCTTCACTGAAAAGCCAGTGGTGTGAAAAATCTGTAAATAAATTCCAAAGAACACGTTGAGGACCGGGATTTAAACCTTACGAATGATTGGAGAGTGTTACTACCACAAGACTACCACTGCTTAACATATTATTATTATTACAAGCTTTTATTTAGTTTCTCCTGTCCGATGTCTGTCATAAAATCTTGCAAATTAAAGACCCACTTTACGTTTACCTACGAGCTGAAATGTTGCATACATGTGTAAGTAAATTGCGTGAAAATGAAATATTATGATGATATGGTGCTGATCTGATGATGGAGCTGGAAAGTGGTCAAAGGCACTACGCCATTGCGTAGTACCTTTGGTTCCGTAGTTTCCAACGACACAACCTCATCGAGTTTGGGCTCATTTGAATCATCTTCGCAAGTAGTTTGTCTTTCAATCGTAACCAGGGTCTGATGATGGAGCTGGAAAGTGTTCATAGTAACTCTGCAATGAAACGATGCAATCTCATCGAGTTTCAACTCGTTTGATGAGTCTTGGAGAGTAACTACTTGTTCAGTAAAAGCTTATTAAAAAAGTTTTTTTTAATAACATAGTTCTTGTTATAAAATGATATTATTATTTTCCCCCCAGAGTGGACTGACGATGACCTCATCGCCCAAGCAGTGCTGTTCTTCCTAGCGGGCTACAAGACCGTCTCAGCCACTATGTCGTTCCTCCTGTACGAGCTGGCTCTCAACCCTGACGTGCAAGACCGCCTGGTGGCAGAGATCAGGGAGAACGACGCCAAGAACGGAGGGAAGTTCGATTACAGCTCGATACAGAATCTCAAGTATTTGGACATGGTTATTTCTGGTGAGTTGGGTTTTTCGTTATTTATTTTATTGTGTATAGGTACATAATTTTGAAAAGATAGTTTTTGTGCCAATGAAACATAAATTGGTGTGAATGACAGAATCCCCCAAACTTAGGCAGATTGGCTGGTGTTCGACCAATCACCTCACTCTCGCAAGTGTTAGATTTCATTCAGTGTGAAGTGTTGTGAATTCATTGAAATCATAGTATGTAAAGTATAAGTAATAAGAGTGCAAGGTCAAAGTCCGGGGCGGATTACTAGTATTATTATAAATGTAGTTAAAATCAAAACCTCTGGTTGGCCGCATCCAAAAGCCACCCAATCGTTGAAAAATATATCATCTTTATTACTATCTAAATTGTAAGAGATCATAAAAAAATGTTTTCGTGTAGAACTGCTGTTTTATGCCCTGATTACATTACTAGTTTGATGGTGAATTGTAGGTAATTGTCATAAATTAATCATAATAGAAAAATAATACGCACATGACAAAGAATAAATTCTTATATTCCGTTTGTTTATAATTTACTTAGTAAGTCTGTAAGTATAGGCTTGGCGGCAAGCGCTGAGTTCAGAGTTTTTAATCCACTCAGAATCTTGTCACCTAAAATCTTTGTCATGGCTAAGGGCATAAAATCATATTTTCCTGAAAAACCTGTCAGTAAAATAAATAGATCTCTAACTTTCATCAACTTTTACGATCTTTGATCAGCTTACTAGTTGGTCTTAAGCTTTATTGCGTGTTAAAGAGGATAATATGCTAATGTCCCTATTTTACAAGTTAATTTGAATTGCAATTGATGTATGTAACCATGTTAGTTCGGGTGGAATCTTGCAAGTTAAATTTAACCAAATTCTTGGATTCCGATTGAGCTGAAATTTTGCACGCTTATGTATATTACGTGACAATACAATAATATGGTACCATGGAGCTGATCTGATGATGGAGTCGGAAGGTGGCCATGAGAACTGTACTAAACAAGATAGACTCGTCGTGTTAGGGCTCGTTTTACTTGTCTTGGCTAGCACTCTGCGGCTACCTGATATCCAAGATCTCTCAAAAGCTTGTATATTAAAAAAGTTTTTTAATCATTTATTCATTTCCATGTTTTTTTCCAGAGGTACTCAGGCTGTGGCCGCCAGTGATCGCTCTGAGCAGACAATGCAAACGAGATTACAATATCGGAAGGCCCAATGATAAGGCTCCACGTGATTATATTGTAAGTATGTCTCACACCAAATAAATAATCTGCCAAGTACGAGTCGGCCTCGCGCACGAAGGGTTCCGTACCGTATGGACCGCCCCGCTTTGTTTTATTTTATTTTTTTGACTTGAATATATAACTAAATATTCTGTTAATATTTCAAGCATCTTCCTATTGCCTTTATTAATATCGAGCGAAAATTCAAATTTGTTTGTATTGGAGCCCCCCTTGAATATTTCTTTTATTTTTACTAAATAATTAATTTTTAAAGTAAATATTTAACTAAATATTCTGTGAATATTTTAAGCATCTACCTGTAACTGTTATTAAAATAGAGCGAAAAGCGGCTAAAAATTAAGGTTTATTGTTTGGGAGCCCCACTTAAATATATTTATATTTTTTGGTTTTTAGTATTTGTTGTTATAGCGGCAACAGAAACACGTCATCTGTGAAAATTCAACGTTCTAGCTATTATGGTTCATGAGATACAGCCTGGCGACAGACGGCCGGACAGACGGTCATCGGAGTCTTAGTAATAGGGTCCCGTTTTTTCCCTTTGGGTACGGAACCCTGAAAATCACAACAGAATGTTGAGAAACTAACAAGTGAAGCCGGAAAAAACTACGCCTCGCCGTGTACAAACACAATTACACACACAAACACGTATAACGAAACTACGCCTTGGCTCATCAGTCGAACTATGGCGGCACAACACCGACGCACTCACCACATGTCTAAATAATCGGTCAAGTAAGAGTCAGACTCGTGCACGGATTGTTCCGTACTGTATGGGAGCCCCCCTTAAATATTTATTTTATTTTAATTTCATTATTTATTACTAACGTAAACATGCAGCTAAATATTCTGTGAATATTTCAAGCATCTACATGTTACCATTATTGATATCGAGGGAAAACGGCTAAAATTTTTGATTTGTTGTATGGGAGCCACCCTTAAATATTTAAATTTGTTCTATGTTATAGCGGCAACAGTAATACATCATCTGTGAAAATATCAGCTTTCTAGCTAAAGTGGTTCATCAGATACAGCCTGGAGACAGACAGACATACAGACGGACAGCGGAGTCTTAGTAATAGGGTCCCGTTTTCACCGTTGTTCCCGTTTACGGAACCCTAAAAACTGGCCTCACTCACAAGATTTTTTTATTTGGTCTGAGTTGGATGTCTTAAACCTTATAATTATGACATTCTTATTTTTCTTCGACCGTTGAATTTCGAATCATGAATGTAGAGATCTAAATATTCCAGCAGAATAATAGTTCAGTCAATCTGTCGATATAGTGATGATAAAATTCCCAAGTGGGCAAAGTTTGATTTTTCTGATGAGTTTCGATGTACTGAAGTTACTCTCTCGATGGGCAAAATTTCCGAAAGTGCGTTCGCTCAAAAACTCAAAAAAACGTCCAAAAATTTTTTGAATCGCATTTTTTTCGAATTATGATATTTTCCAGATCAAAAAGGGAGAGTCAATCAACATCCCCGTGTACCCAGTGCATAGAGATCCTAAACTCTTCCCGAACCCGGACAAGTTTGACCCGGAGAGGTTCTCCGACGAAAACAAAGGGAACATCAAGCCATTCTCCTACATGCCTTTCGGAGTTGGACCCAGGAACTGCATTGGTAAGTATGATATCAGGCGTTTCTACGGCTAATTTCATGTTGAAAATTTAGTGGACTAATTTTGACATGGATTCATGTAGACAATAATAGATAAATAAATATTGGGGGACATCTTACACACGGCCTCTGACCCCAAACTATAAGCAAAGCTTGTGATATGGCTGCCAGAGACTGATAAACTACTTATACATGTATAGGTACATACATATAGATACATGAATCCATGTTTAAACTAAAGATTATTTATTTGTCACAAAAATGTAAAGTCGTGCCCGCCTTACAATCGCGAGGCCGTGGGTTCAAATCCCGGTCCCGTACCAATGAGCCCCTTGGAATTTATGTACAGAATTTCACATCACGTGCTTTTCGGTGAAGGAAAACATCGTGAGTCAACCTGCATACGCCCGTAGAATAAATTCAATGGCGTATGTGAATCCACCAACCCGCATTGTGCCAGCGTGGTGGATATGGCCCAATCACCCTTTGTGGGTAGGCCTACGTCCTGTAGTGGATTAACAAAAAGGCTGTACAGTACAGTGCAGTATGTAAAGTCGTTTACAGATCTTCAAGGAGTATAATATTATATACACTACTAGCTTTTACCCGCGGCTTCGCCCGCGTTATATTTTGATTTTGGCTAATGTTTATGTCGGCTGCGAAACCTAACCTAAGCGACAAACATCAAAATACCTTAGAGGAATGCTTTTGTTGGTTGAGTTACGGTTGGAGTGTATATACAACCCCCCTGTGTATTCCCGCCTTGTCGAGGCGGGGGAGGTCTAAGGCAGCTGAAAAGGCGGCGCTCGAAGTCTCCCTCTTCTTTGGGTCTTTCCCCCAAGGCAGCTTAGAGGCCGGCACTCGTAGTGCAGCCGCTTTTAACTAAAGCAGCTGAGAGGATGGCCGGTAGGTTGCCTGCCTTATTAGGAGTGTTGCTTCTGAGGCGGGCTGCAGTGCCGCTCTTGCGACGCTGCAACCGAGGATTAGGGGCTGCGGTGGGATGGAACTGGTTGTGTGGGTGCCGCCACCTACCCTACCTTCCGCTAGGCCGTCAACCTGTTGGAAGACGCAGTGGGGCTGCAGGGGAAGAGAAGTGTCGGTATCGCGATGGCCGTCTCACTGCCCTCTGCAGTTGAAGAGGCAGGCGCTGGGCTACTATGACCCGTTGCACTGGGATCAAGACGTTGGAATGCTGTCCGACGCTCAGTGCTGGTTACTCCCGAGTGTTGGATGACGATGTGTCTTGTGTTCCGAAACACACCGTCATTATGGCGGGAGCGCAATCTCCGTTATGGAGCCCGAGTCTGGGCTAGCGCTGTTGAGTGCCGCGAAGGAGTGCGAAAAATGTAGGAACGTCCTAAACTTGAAATGACAGGTTATTTCTGGCGCTTAGACGGCTGCTACCGCGGCCCGCTCGCTTACTTTTCATCCTATCCTACGGGAACTGTTAAAGTTTTTGGGATAAAAAGTGGCCTTTGTCACTTTTCGTCTTTCAAACTATATTCATGCAATAAGTCAAGGCAATCCGTTGCTCCGTTGCTGAGAAAAAGTTATTGTCTTATCCTACGGGAACCGCAATTTTTTCGGAAAGGAAAGTATCCTATGTCACTTTCCGTCTTCCAAACTATGCCCACCCCAAAAATCAAGTCAATCCGTTGCTCCATTGCTGAGAACAGTTATTGTCCTATCCCATGGGAATCACGAATTTTCTCGGGATACAAAAGTATCCTGTTATCACTTTCTGTCTTTTAAACCATAGGTATCTATACCAAAAATCAATTCAATCTTTTGTTCCGTTGCTGCGTCAAAGAGGAACAAACCAACAAACTTTTCGGATTGATAATATTAAAGTATGATGATTCTGTACCATAAAGGAAGAATAAAGAAACATGTTAAACCTCTAACGATAGAAAATTTAAAAATTTTTTAACTAGCTTTTACCCGCGGCTTCGCCCGCGTTATATTTTGATTTTGGCTAATGTTTATGTCGGCTGCGAAACCTAACCTAAGCGACAAACATCAAAATACCTTAGAGGAATGCTTTTGTTGGTTAAGTTACGGTTGGAGTGTATATACAACCCCCCTGTGTATTCCCGCCTTGTCGAGGCGGGGGAGGTCTAAGGCAGCTGAAAAGGCGGCGCTCGAAGTCTCCCTCTTCTTTGGGTCTTTCCCCCAAGGCAGCTTAGAGGCCGGCACTCGTAGTGCAGCCGCTTTTAACTAAAGCAGCTGAGAGGATGGCCGGTAGGTTGCCTGCCTTATTAGGAGTGTTGCTTCTGAGGCGGGCTGCAGTGCCGCTCTTGCGACGCTGCAACCGAGGATTAGGGGCTGCGGTGGGATGGAACTGGTTGTGTGGGTGCCGCCACCTACCCTACCTTCCGCTAGGCCGTCAACCTGTTGGAAGACGCAGTGGGGCTGCAGGGGAAGAGAAGTGTCGGTATCGCGATGGCCGTCTCACTGCCCTCTGCAGTTGAAGAGGCAGGCGCTGGGCTACTATGACCCGTTGCACTGGGATCAAGACGTTGGAATGCTGTCCGACGCTCAGTGCTGGTTACTCCCGAGTGTTGGATGACGATGTGTCTTGTGTTCCGAAACACACCGTCATTATGGCGGGAGCGCAATCTCCGTTATGGAGCCCGAGTCTGGGCTAGCGCTGTTGAGTGCCGCGAAGGAGTGCGAAAAATGTAGGAACGTCCTAACCTTGAAATGACAGGTTATTTCTGGCGCTTAGACGGCTGCTACCGCGGCCCGCTCGCTTACTTTTCATCCTATCCTACGGGAACTGTTAAAGTTTTTGGGATAAAAAGTGGCCTTTGTCACTTTTCGTCTTTCAAACTATATTCATGCAATAAGTCAAGGCAATCCGTTGCTCCGTTGCTGAGAAAAAGTTATTGTCTTATCCTACGGGAACCGCAATTTTTTCGGAAAGGAAAGTATCCTATGTCACTTTCCGTCTTCCAAACTATGCCCACCCCAAAAATCAAGTCAATCCGTTGCTCCATTGCTGAGAACAGTTATTGTCCTATCCCATGGGAATCACGAATTTTCTCGGGATACATAAGTATCCTGTTATCACTTTCTGTCTTTTAAACCATAGGTATCTATACCAAAAATCAATTCAATCTTTTGTTCCGTTGCTGCGTCAAAGAGGAACAAACCAACAAACTTTTCGGATTGATAATATTAAAGTATGATGATTCTGTACCATAAAGGAAGAATAAAGAAACATGTTAAACCTCTAACGATAGAAAATTTAAAAATATTTTTAATGTCAGACAAAATGACGGCCTGTTTTTAAACGTCATAGTAACATGTAGCATGCTGAGGGAATAAAACATTTTATCCAATTTTAATGTCAGTTGTCATTTTCAATCCATACTTTATTTCCTCTTCAAGGGGATATAATGGTGGAAAAACAATTTGTCCTCTTGCCATGCTACCTGTGATTTATAAAAGTCTGCAGACAATGTCACCTGTCATCTAATTACGTTTCGCTGTGACGTTTCGTTAAGTGTCATAGAGGAATTAATCACTTAAAGTCTTTTTCAAATAGCAAGTCACCTATGACAGGTCCATAGAACGTAAAATATTACGTAAATACATCATGTGACGTCACACCAATACTTTAATATTTCTATTTATCAGTGAAAACATTAAGCAAACTTACAAGAAAAACTACTAAAATAAACGACAAAGGACGCAAGAAATAGAATAAAGGTTATTGATTCGCGTAAACATATTCGCATTCACTTTTCAATTTAATAAAATATTAAATTCGTTAAATTGTTATGTTACGCGCTATTGCCGATCGTGACGTCATGATAAGAGGGCTGGGAAATCGACTATTGTTGAAATCGAAGAATATCGAAAACAAAACATATAAATCTACTTGATTTTAGCAAGGGTTATCGTTAATCTGTACCCCTAGTACAAAAATTATAAAATATGTAGTGCGTATTCGATACAAAAATGTATGAAAAACTAAGTTTCCATTTACCTCCGATGTTCCCATAGACAATATAACGGATAATCAAATGATTATAAATCAGGAAGATTCGTCAAATGATGATAATGACAATAGCTTCGATGACGAAGTGACGAGGATATTATTTCCCAAATAAATATTTTTTTCCCTGTCACTTTTTTATTTCTTTTGGATTCCTCTAAACCTATCGTCTAAGTAAGTCCTACTGACTTGTAGATAAATTCACCAAAACAGTTTTAGGTATATTGTTCGATAAGTACGTAAAATCGATAATAATCGGTAATTACAAATCGAATATAGGTGCGGTACATCATTAAAATTGTCAATGTATGTTTGACAGCTGACATTTCGGAAGTGTCATAAGTGACTAGCTATTTGAAAAATAATATAGCGTCTTTGTGATAGTAGCGACAGTTTTGCTTTCGATAGTTTTTGTCCTGTCCTACAGGAACTATGCAATTTTTTGCTAAACGTCTAATGCTTAGCATCTAAAATTCGACGCGCTTGGTTTTGCTCTTGAGTCTCAGCAGTTCTTTGCGCTGCGTGATGCTCGGCATCTAAAGTCGCTGCGCTTGACTTTCTCCTTAAGTCTCAGCAACTCTCTGAGCTGCGTGACGCTCAGCATCTAAAATTCGACGCGCTTGGTTTCGCTCTTGAGTCTCAGCATCTAATGTCAAACGCATTTAAGTGTGCTCTTCAGACTCTTGGCTTCTAGCAATTTTCTTTACGCGAGCTGCGCTAGATTCGATTTGCGTTATGTAGGCATACTATTATTAGAATGAAAACTACGTAATTAAACTGAAAAAATACATGTAACCTTCTCTAAATTTTACAGGAAAAGATTGATTGACTTTGACATTTGCAACTCGAGCAGCCTTGAATGGGCATTGGGCATAGAGAATGTAATTTGGACAGTCAAGATGCAAATTACCATTTGTCATGGTAGAAAATAAGTTTTTTCTTCTAAGATTCTAGCCAATGCGTTTTCATCCCCCGTTTTCAACCCTTTAAAACTATTTTTTCGAATCAAAAAGTAGCCTATGTCCTTTCTCAGGCTCTAGACTATCTGTGTACCAAATTTCATTCAAATCGGTTCAGTAGTTTTAGCGTGAAAGCGCGACAGACAGACAGACAGACAGAGTTACTTTCGCATTTATAATATTATATATAAATAATATAAATATAGTAAGGATATAGTAAATTTCACTCTGTTAAAAGTTATGCATGGTTTATACATAAAAATATAAATATAATACGCACCGACTTGAGTGCCTCCTCCGTTTTTTTCGTCGGTCAATAAAATTTAAATCATATCATGGGAAGTTTTGTTACGTGTGGCACATACCAGACACTCAGGATAATTTTGACTCACTTCAAAAAAAGAGATTCTTAATTCGGCTGAACGTTTTTTTGGATGTATGTTACGCGATTAGGTACCCCGCCAACTTTTATGTCTGTACCGATTTTGATTAATTTTTGTTTGGTTGATCATACTTCAGATGTTTACTACTTTCAGACTTTATATGGGACAAATTTATCGAAATCGACGGGTTATATATGAATAAAAACTTAAATTAAAATTTTAAAAACCCCCGACACAAAAACCTACCTAAAAAAAGTACGAAAAAGGCAGTGGTACTCACCCAGACGGAATCCTCAGGCTAGACAGAGTCCTACCACTGATAAAATATCTTATCTTTCATTTGACAACCATTTTGGGCACATTTGTAGAATTTTGGTTCTTCCATCCCCACTTTAACCCACCATAACTCTTAAACGGCTCAATCTGTTTTTATAAAACATAGCTAAGAACACTCTCGATTAAGTCTCCTTTCATCAAAAAAAAAACTAAACTGAAATCGGTTCAGTGGTTCGGACGCTATGATGCCACAGACAGACAGACAGACAGACACACAGACAAACAGACACGTCAAACTTATAACACGCCTCTTTTGCGTCGGGGGTTAAAAATCAACAATAATGTAATAAAATTACTACGTCGATGACACATCGATTCGTATGAAATAATCGAATTCTGTACACGGTAAAAGTCGGTTATGCCATTTTAGGCGAAACTGTTATTGAAAACATAATGGTCCCGGTTCCCATGGATCCAATGTCTCACCACCAGAAATACCTAGATACAGGGTTATTGGTAGAAATTAGCATCCTTATAGGGGCTTATTCTGTACATCAAAACTAACAACTTTCGTTCTAGGACTTATGTCAAATCTTAAAAAAACAGCTGTTCCATACACTATGTCGAGGGTGAACGATACGAGTATTTATCTATGAAACAGCATTTTTTTTTGAGAATTAATAGAAGACTAGCTGACCCGGTGAACTTCATTTCACCATCTGTCAAGTGTCAACTGTCAATGAGAACTTTCACATGCAGAAACATTTTGTATGAGAAAATTAAATTCAGGTTTTTATTATTTTTTTGCAACTTTTATAAATTTTCTAACCATTTAAACCTTTCCATAACTTCTACAAATATTTCAAGATCAAAATTAGCCAAATCGGTTCAGCCGTTCTCAAGTTTTAGCGAGACTAACAACCACGATTCATTTTTATATAAATATATATATAGATAAGATAAAATCGCAGAATAAAAGTTGTTAGTTTTGATGTACAGAATAAGCCCCTAAAATGAAGCATCCTTTTAGGGGCTTATTCTGTACATCATTGATTACTAATAACCAGATATATGTATAGTCAGAAATTTTCAAAATCCTTAATTTCTTTTTCTTCGTTCCAGGATCAAGATTCGCCCTCTGCGAAGTAAAGGTGATGGTATACCAAACCGTGCAGCAATTTGAGCTATTCCCTTGTGGGAAGACAACCATCCCACCTAGACTGGACCCGGAAACCTTCAACACAATTCTCAAAGGCGGTTATTGGCTCAAAATGAAAATTAGAGATTAAATATGCTATGCAACAATTGCTATGACATTTTTATTTACATATGTTAAGATATTTTATTACAAATATAACTTAATTTAACATTACATATAGGTATGATAATAGGTTTCTTAAAATTAAAGTATGTACTTTAATAAAGACCATTATCACAAACGACATTAGTATTTCATCGTGACAGTCTTCGAATCCTTTTCGAACAAATAAATGATAAAGTAAATAATGTAAATATTGGACTTCTTCCGCACGGTCTCTGTGGTTTAGGCAAAGCTTGTGAAATGGCTGCCAGGGACTGATATACTACATATACATATTTTTAATAACATACTTATATAGATCGTAACTAAATAACACCCAGGCACAGAGCAAACACCTATATTCATCATTCATTACATAAAGACTTGCCCTGGGTGGGGATCAAACCTACGCCTTTTTGACTCAGAAATTAGGTGTCAACATGATCTATAAGTAGTAGGCAACGAATTTGATGTATTGATTGTATTTGATTTTCTTCTAATTGATCCATGGCCAGTAAGTAAGTTCGTAAAGGCCGATCGCTAGCCCTGGTGTCAGAGTTTTTAGACCGCCTGAAGGCCTCTGACATGGCTAAAATTATCGTAGTGTTTTTTTTTCATGAATAAGTCTTCGCTTGACCACCAACTCGTGTAATGGTAAGCGACGTTGTGGTCGAAGATAAAGCACACAGACCTAGAAGATACCTATTCACTCTGACCTTGAAAAGCTTTAGATTATATCACTTAGGAAACAAGAAAGCAGGAAGACTGTTCCATTCCCTGGTGGTACGAATCAGAAATGTTGAGTCAAACGCTTCGTTCGTATCGAAGAGAAATCGACAGTGTAGGGGTGGTAATGTGGCGTCCTCCTTCTTGTCCTGCGGTAAAAAGGGGATGGTAGGATAAGGTCGTGCAGCTCAGATGTACACTCTCCGAAATGAATCCTATAAAAATGGACAGACTCGCAAGTAATATTTCTCTTACCCAATCGTCATAGCTATCGTGGTTTTGATTAGTTCAATAAATATACAAGACTGATGTGAATAGAGAACAAGAAAGACAGGACGTTTGGCAGGAGAACACCAAAATACGTAATTGTACTTTGGCCGCGTCACACAAGTTGGAGGAAATGAAGTTAGCTACAAGCTGCGCAATATCAAATCCTGACTGAAGCTCACACAAAGCCGCGCGTTAATTGGATATTGCGCAGCTTGTAGCTAACTTCATTTCCGCCAAAATGTTTGCGGCCTATACCTAAGTATTCAATGCTATATTCATCTAAGTTTAGCAAAATGGAACAGCTGTTTTTGCAAATACCGAGATGGTACCATAATAAAAACACAAAGCAATGTAATAGCCTTAATTATTATAAATCATCAGGAAAAACTAGAAACAAATGAGCCATATCAATAATTTTATTTAACCGGAAATAAAGGAATTCTTTGAGATGATAAGAATTTAAATGACTTATGGTTATCTTGATAAAGAAGGTAATAACTCAAACAATAACAACAAGATCACGGCAAATATTATTTTTAATTTTTCCTCTTTCCTTATAATATCTAATATATCAAAAAACTTATCCAATTTCTCTATTAGGTTAAGATTTAACTATGAAAGGAATTGTTCATAGCAACAACTGAACTTGCAATCAAAAATATACATGACTTATTATAATGATTCATGATAGTTATTAATATTGAGCGATAAGGTTCATGAGATACAGCCTGGTGACATACAGACAGACAGACGGACGGAGAAGTCTTAGTAAGGAGTCTTAGTAAGATGGTCCTGTTTTTACCCTTCGGGTACGGAAACAAAAAAAGAGCACACCGATTTTTTAAAAATTATTTTTATAATTCTAAGGAAAAAGTAATATTATTTGACACAGCTGGTTAGTTTATTTTGGCAATTCTGACCAAGCATACTTCAAATTGCTAAAAATAAGATTGGACACAATTCTTAACAATTTTCATGAAATATTATTCTAACTGGGCACACTAGTTTCTTAGGCATTCTATAATTTTAGCTGACTATGTGATGAATGTGGAAAAATCAGGTAATCATGCAAGTTAAATAACGATAGAAGCACACTATTATTGCTAAAACAGAAAAATCTGTATGCTGTATTGCTATTTTTTTACAATTTATTTAGACCATTAAAAAAATTGAGGGCTAAAAAAATTCAAGTAAAATATTTTTTTAAAGCATATACAAATACAAAATACATAATCATTTATTAAGCATAATGTTTACATTAAACCTTAAAAGTAACTTAGAGCTAGACTTTAGGAATGCTAAGTAGAAGGTTTACAGGTTGATGGCGGGCCCTGCACTAGGAGAATCCTGTATCGCAGGGTCCAAAACATGAGTGAATGCCAACTATAGGCTATTGGTGCGACATTTAAGTTAAATTACTAGATTACTGGGTAATTAATTAACTATACACAATTTAAAATTAAATGACAATGTGTGTGTGTGTGTGTACATATAAAACAAGCTTTCAAATGATGTATGTATCATCTTGGTTAGAATTTTCTCTGATTAATATACCACTCGTGGACGTCTCTTTTGCTGTATATAATTCCTTTATAATATACCTATTCTAATTTTCAAAATATTATTTGTTTTCGACCCCCTCTGAACAAGATAGATGCCATATGTCTTACGAGTCTTTTTACTAAATACCTACTGATAATTATAATCATTAACGTCATTCTTTAGCTCGTGTTCATACTCGTAATCTAAATATCGATCATCCTTATTATTATAATTATCAAAATAATCTGAACCCACATTTTATCTTGGTTTAACACCATATAATCGGCCAAGTACGAGTCGGACTCGCGCACGAAGATTTCCATACTGTATGGGAGCCCCGTTAAATATTTCATTTTAATTTTATTAATTGTTATTGAAGTGAATATTTAACTAAATATTCTGTGAATATTTCAAGCATCTACCTGTAACCATTATTAATATCGAGCGAAAAACGGCTCAAAATTCAGGTTTGGGAGCCCCCCTCTTATATTAATTTTATTCGGTTTTAAGTGTATATTATTTAGGCTATGCTCGGAGTCTCTCTGCAAGATCGAATCAGGAATGAGGAGATACGTAGAAGAACCAAAATTACCGACATAGCCCAGCGGATTGGCAAGTTGAAGTGGAAATGGGCACATAGCGTGGAGGACTGATGACCGATAGGGTCGAAAAGTTCTCGAGTGGAGACCACGCACCGGCAAGCGCAGCGTAGGACGTCCACCCAGAAGGTGGACGGATGACCTCATTAAGACCGCAGGATCGCGCTGGATGCAAGCCGCTCGCAGAGAAACTCCGAGCATAGCCCTCTCCATGGCTCGTTCGCTCGTAACTTTCATGTAATTTAACAATTCGCTGAGATAAAAAAATATCTGGTAGGTAGGTACTTACTTGCTATCATATTCTTTGATCATATCTATATCAGCACAGGTACAAACAGATTAAATAGATTATTTTATGGCAATTCACACTAATTATATTACGCTTATCGTTGTTGACAAATAATATCGGTACACGAGCGCTTGTACTGAACTTGTACTTAGGTATTTTTGTAGTATTTGTACTCTGTAGAGGTCATTTTGGAAAATTAACAGAGGAGATTTAGGATTTATTATGTTTACGTTTTAACAAGTTTTAACCCGCGGCTTTGCCCGCGGTACAATTTTTTTTTTTCATACAGGGTTATTTATGATCAATTAGCATCCTTTTGGGGCTTATTCTTAACATCAAAACTAACAACTTTTGTTCAGCTACTTTTGTCAAAACTCAAAAAAAAACAGCTCCATACATTTTGTCGCGGGTGAACGATATTTTTCTATGGAAAAACAACATTTTTTTTTTATTTTTGACAAATGTCGCCGAACAAAAGTTGTTAGTTCATTTTTTCGAAAACTGCTGAGCCATTTTTGATAAATCCTCAATAATGTGACATTTTCTACATCGATCAGTGCCCATTTATTCGCGAATTCTGTATACGGTCGAAGTCGATCATGGCATTTTTTCGAAAAATAAATAAATTATTCCCGGAAATAAGGTAGCTTAATGTCACATTCCGTCTTTCAAAGTCTAGGTATGTCGTAAAATCAAGTCAATCCGTTGCTCCGTTGCTGCGTCAAAGAGTTACAAACCAACAAACATACTTTCGAATTTATAGTATTATATTAAGTAAGGATAAGGATACAAAAATACAGAAATTTATGTGTATCCATCACTTAAAATAAAAAAATAATATAAGATTCGTTAAAATCTTAGGATAAGGACTAAAGCCTTATTCTGATGTTCGTTTGTATCTTTTTTGTGCATGTTCATCGATATTTTCGCCAATAGGCTATATCTGACTACTTTTTGGAGATCTTTCTAAATTACCTATTCGTTGGTACATAATAAGCACACCACATTTATATTTCCGTGAGATCTACTGTATTTACAATAAAAACCAGTGTTAAAGAATAGATTTTCAAGATCCCGTCAAAAACGACATTATGTAATGGCGCTGGTCTGTGACGTCACACGTTAGAAAATAACGTTAGTTAATACTAGTAAATTCGCTAGTTCACGTTCAAAAATTTACAAAAGATGCCTTAAAAGCAACTTACAGATCCAATAATTTTACTCGGAAGACCCAAAACACAGATTACACAAACAGCAGTCGATCGAGAAATTCTCGCTTACATGTGCTATATGCTAGCATGTGACGTCACAAGAGTTGCCGCCCATCTTAGAGCGTTTTCGTCACAGCTAGATAAAATATCAAAAAAATATCGTATTTCATTTCGTGCAATATGCGAAAATTAAACATATTTTAGTTTAAATAAAGTGAAATATGTCTTTTTCAAGCTATTATCTGTCAGGATTGCCACAATCAATAGTATATTTTCAATGTTGTAAAATAGCCTAATGGTAATCCGATTTTTATTTTTATTTCGATAGGGTATACTCCCGAGAGGTGGTCCCGTGTTTCAATATTCGGTACACAACAGCCGCAGGGGCGAGCCATGGTGACGAACGAACGTGTGGCTTGTAATCGTAACAGTGCAATTTACCTACCAGGCGGGCAGGCTTAGCGCGTGTTACTGCGTCGCCACGCGGGGCTGTAGAACAGGTATCATAATTATATAGCCCGAGATCCCACCGCAAGAACATCCCGCTCATAGTGTACACGGGTCATCTGTATTGTACTGGTTGTCTAAGAAGAGCACACACAGACAACCAGTACAATACAGATGACCGCTCGCCCGCTTTACCGCTCGTACCGCCTCTGTTTGGGGACCGCTATAATTATATAGGTACCTCTATATTCTCCTATTCAATACTTTTATATAAAAAACCAAATGAAGGATATGTTTTCCCACAAAATAATCAAACATTATGAAATTTCCAATACTTGCGGCCACGTTTCACAAGGCAACCTTATTTAAATATATTCTCCTATTCATATAATTACGTAAAAATTGGTTTAAACCTTGTACGCTATGAGTGGAATGTTCTTGCGGCGGGATCTCGGGCTACTCGTACCATTACCGTGTCCACGTGTTTCATCTTCGAGCACATTGTCGTTCACCAACAGGGGGGCCGATCAAACTCGGACTTATAGCGATAAAGTAATTACGTACTTACCTATTGATAAATCAATTTGATAATAATAAATATTATTATGTAGATTGTAGGTACTTTTGCGAAGATAATGAAGTTTGGTCACATTTACAAAAATGCTTAGATCAAAACCTATGCCTGATTATTGTTTACGACATTGATTTAAATGCGAATTTTAAAAATAGGTGATTACGTTGATAATGTAATATTATTGCGTATGTTTTCGAATAAATTTAGAAAAAAGATGATTTCCATTTGATGCGTTCGTATAAATCCATCTGTGGCATAGCTCTTAAAGAAATGGATCAATTTTAGTTCTAGTTTTTTTTAATGAATCTATGCATCAACTACTCGAAAATGGCTCAGCCGATTTCTGTAAAATTTAAATGGAACCACCTCTTTCGAACCAAAAAATATTTTTTCCATTCGGTTAACAATTGACGAAATTATCGATGAACACATACACAAAAAAAAATTACATACAGACGAACACAGAACCTCCTCTTATTTGGAAGTCGGTTAAAAATTGTTATTTTAGATTATTTCTAGGGATCAAAATTCTAATTTAACTTATACGCCGTATTGTGCCAAATTGGTACATTTCAAGGTCACAAAAATGCTTAGCAACCCTCAATATTGAACTAAAGTTGCACCTGTCGTACTGATTTCGACGATCAAGATAAAAGTATTAGTACACTAAAGTCCATTAATAATATGTACTCATATCAATAATGAATTGCGTTCTAGCATATGATAGCTATACAGGGTTAATAAGGAACATGTACGAATATTTTATATTTTTAAACAAAAGCTTACATCGTCAAAGAATCTAATAATGATGAGGTATTTATTTATTTCGCAATTTTAGTGCGCGATTAGTCCCTAGTATATAAATAATAATATAAAATATCTTGTTCAGTAAAACGTGTTAGTTGAACAAATATAATATTTTTTTAAATAGCGATCAAATCTAGAAAGTTTGAATTCAGTTATGCCATTTTTTGGGAAAAACAATTAGGTATTTGAGAATCAAAACGGTCCTTAATGTGCAGAAAATATTAAAGTTAGACAATTCGCGCGAGGTAAGTATATAAAAATCCAAATAATCGCCTTAATAAAAAAACGGTAACTTTTTGCAAGTGACAACGATAATCTACTCATCATAATGACTTTAGGAAAGAAAAAATGCCAAGTCGTACTTATATTTTTGTTTTATTTTTTAAGAATACTGAATGCCTAGATGAATAAAAATTATTTGGAGAATTTATTTTGAATCTTCTTTCTGTCTATGACATTAGTTTTTGAACTAACCTTGTACAACACAGCAGTACAAAGAAAAGTGTACAGACGCCATTTCTTATACTTGTAGAGCATGTGCAAAAAGAAAATCGGTTAGGCGTTACGGTGAACTAAAAATAAGAGTTTAATCAGACTACTTGATAGACGCGAGTACTGATGAAAACAGATTTGGTGTCTACCAAGTATCAAACACTTTTAGTTGTACTAGCAATGCAGAGCAGTGTTGTCAACGTAACAAAACTAGTAAAATGGCACACGGGCGACCTCACCTACGACGCTTCTCTTTTTGCACAAACTCTACATCGTATATTATTTATTATCTAAAATTAATTGTTTCTCAAGAATAAAATAACAAATTTGATTTGAGATAATCTAGATGAATAATATAGGCGATAACACTAATTGGCAGGATAATATAATAATTATTATCGACGACAAATAACGAAAACCCATTAAGTGTAATTATGTATTTTAGTATTTGAAAGATTTTTTCAACACACTTGCTCATAAAGTGGCTCTAATTTTACCGCAATTAGGCACATAATGACACCTGTAATCAAACTGTGACTTTTTCATTGCTAATATATAATTATGCAAGTGAGTTATAGATTTTTTTTTGTAATCTATTGTTTGAGTTGCTTTCTTCTTAAAAAAAGTTTCGATACAAAAAAGATCGTATTCAATAGTAGGTACAAATAAATAAATGTACCTGTCGCTTGCTCATTTCATGCAACTTTTTATTTAAATAGATAATTTCAACTTGAAAGTGTTTAATAAATAAAACTTTCACTCAAATATAACTTTCGTTTTCTCTGTAATCAATAAAGAATATTCCCAATTTTGTACGTGGCTAAAACGCTATCCGCGAAAAGCCCAAAAAGAAACCTCATTCTTTTAGTCCATGGCGGGTTGTCATTGCGCGCGCATAGGAAAACTGATTAATTTTTCCCGCCATTTCAAAACATTTTTCACAACTCGTTTTCACTGTTGAAATTTTTTTTTTGTATTATTTTATTCACAAGTGTGTTGAAAAACGTCGTATGCTAGACGTGTGTATTGATGACTACCGTCCTCGGCTCTCTTAATACCCTCGCCTACGGCTCGGGTCCCAATGACGCCTCAGCGGTAATAACCAACATTACACATTTGTACCATAGTGTACTATTACCACGGCAGTGCAACTGTCATGAATAAAATGGCGACTTAGTAAAACAAAAAATGTAAATCCATATTTATATTAGTTAAAGCATAATAGTAGTTTATGCAACTGTCATATAATGAAGGGTATTAAAACACGAGTGTGAGTTTATGAAACGAGCGTAGCGAGTTTCATAATAGTAACGAGTGTTTTAATACCCGTGTTATATGCAGTTGCATAGACTACTTTATCTTCACTAATAAAAATAAAAAAAAATAAAAAAAAACATATTGCGAAACATTAAATTCACGCGTACGTGTATTGTCACAGTGAACTTGGCGCCATTAAAATCTAACCAATGAGAGCGCAGCTGCGCGCGCAGGGCCAATCAGGAGCGAGCGCGCGATGTTATAATGAGATTTTACGATATCGATGTGGATATTATAACATCATGTGAAATTGCTTAAATTGAGTGTTTTGTTGTCTGCGCTATAACAGTAGTCATTATAAGTCAAGTATTGGAAACATAAGTAGAATGTTACAACATTAGTGTAGATAATAGTAGTTTATGCAACTGTCATATAATGAAGTCACTCGTTACTATTATGAAACTCGCTGCGCTCGTTTCATAAACTCACACTCGTGTTTTAATACCCGTGTTATATGCAGTTGCATACACTACTTTATCTTCACTAATAAAAATAAAAAAAAAACGTATTGCGAAACATTAAATTCACGCGTACGTGTATTGTCACAGTGAACTTGGCGCCATTAAAATCTAACCAATGATCTATGCTGCGCGCGCAGGGCCAATCAGGAGCGAGCGCGCGCTGTTCTTTTTTTATTTCATTGGCACAAGATCTTACCAAAGAGTTTTGTTTATGTAAGTTTAGTAGTTTCGACGAAGTTTTCACGTATAACTCAACTGTTTTCAAAAGCCAGCCTAATATCAACATTTCATACAACTTGTATGAGGATTTTGACATAAGGCTCGCCAGGTTAATTGGTCGCGTTTTATTGATGTTATAATGAGATTTTACGATATCGATGTGGATATTATAACATCATGTGAAATTGCTTAAATTGAGTGTTTTGTTGTCTGCGCTATAACAGTAGTCATTATAAGTCAAGTATTGGAAACATAAGTAGAATGTTACAACATTAGTGTAGATAAAAAAGTTTTTGTAATACTCGCATTTTTATATATACTGACGATAAATGTGCGGAATTAAAAACAGTTACCAATTAGATTTTTTCTCAGTGTGATACAAGTATCGAAAGAAGTAAGTAGTCTTCAAAATAATAATTATGTATTATTATATTTTACAGACATTTGTTTTTAAAATAGATTATGGTTTTGGAGTAAAGTTAAGCAGTTTAAAAAGGACTCAATGTTTTTATTTTAATATCATTTTTTGCGTTTACCTAAAATAGAACCTACGTATTTTGATGCATACGTAATTTATTATTATTCAATTATTATCAATAAATGAAAATAAATATTTGGTTTTCTCTATGTGGAGATTTTATATTATCGATATACAGGGCTATCCAGAACTGGTGTACTAGGAAAGCCGAAAGGAGGTGATTCCGACCATCATTAAAAACAACTTTTACTATGGACCACAGACGAAATTGAAAAAAAAAAACAACTGTTGCATACATTTTGTCGATTCCGAGTTGCAGTTTTGTATGGTACAGCTGATTTTTTTCTCGAATTTCGGTAGGCCCCATAGTAAAAGTTATTCATAACGATGTTCTTAATCACTCTCCTTTGACTTATTGCAGGGAATGAATATAACCTTGTATAGTAAAATTGAAGAAATAGTCCCAATTCCAATATTGAGCAAACATTACTTACGTGACTCAGAACATGGTAATTTTGAAGGTACGGGTAGAAGCGCAGAGTGAATAGGTATCTTCTAGGTCTGCGTGCTTCATCTTTGACCACAACGTCGCTTACCATCAGGCAAGTTAGTGGTCAAGCGCGGACGTATCCGCGTTTTTTTTTTTATTATTTTTTATATGGATACATTATCGATATTCATGAACTCTAGTGTAGATGTTGAAGCTTCGCAAGGTTTCTTTTTGATTGTTGTCTCATATTTAGGCATGTTTTACGTAATTTTTTTGCCTTAATTTTATATGGATACTTTATCGATATTCATGAACTCTAGTGTAGATGTAGAAGCTTCTCAAGGTTTCTTTTTGATTGTTGTCTCATATTTAGACATGTTTTTGAATATCTAGACAAGATATTCGGCCAAGTACGAGTCAGACTCGCGCACGGAGGGTTCCGTACTGTATGGGAGCCCCCCTTTAATATTTATTTTATTTTAATTTTATTATTTATTATTGAAGGGAATATAAAACTAAATATTCTGTGAAAATTTCAAGCATCTACCTGGTATCATTATTAATAAAGAGCGAAAAACGTCAAAAAAAAACAGGTTTGTTGTATGGGAGCCCCCCTAAATATTTACTTTATTTTGTTTTTAGAATTTGTTGTTATAGCGGCAACCGAAATACATCATCTGTGAAAATTTCAGCTGCCTAGCTATCATCGTTCATGAGATACAGCCCGGTGACAGACGTACAGACGGACAGACGGACATCGAAGTCTTAGTAAGGGTCCCGTTTTTCCCTTTGGGTACGGAACCCTAAAAAGAGATAAAGCAATTTTTTTAAGTGAAAACTTCTTTAGCGTCATTGTGCACTTTTTGGGATGGGTCAAAACATGTTAAACTCGCGCCAGATCGTGTTCTGATCGAAAATTCGTAAGACGGATGACGTAGTGTTAAAGTTTTCACTTCTTCCGGCACTCCCAGAGTGTAATCCGTTGCTTTTTTAGGGTTCCGTACCCAAAGGTTAAAACGGGACCCTATTACTAAGACCCCGCTATCCGTCTGTCTGTCTCCAAGCTGTATCTCATGAACCGCTATAGATCGAAAGCTGAAATTTTTACAAGTGATGTATTTCTGTTGCCGCTTTGACAACAAATACTAAAAACAGAATAAAATTAATAATTAAGGGGGGCTCCCATACAACAAACCTGATTTTTTAGCTGTTTTTCGCTCTATATAAATAATGGTAACTGGTAGATGCTTGAAATTTTTCACAGAATATTAAGTTGTTAATTCACTTTAATAATAAATAATAAAATTAAAATTAACCTAATATTTAAGGGGGACTCCCATACAGTACGGAACCCTCCGTGCGCGAGTCCGACTCGTACTTTGGCCGATTCTCAATACATAATATAAAATAAAGTCGCTATTTTGTCTGTTTGCTTGTCTGTATGCTTAAATCTTTAAAACTACGCAACGGATTTTGATGCGGTTTTTTTTAATGGATAGAGTGATTCAAGAGGAAGGTTTATATGTATAATACACCTGTGCAAAGCCGGGGCGGGTCGCTAGTTATATATAAAATAGGGCTACATTTGGCAACCAACTTGCCTGATGGAACGCGAAGTTAGAGCATGTAGAAGGTATATATTCACTCTTGTGCTACCTTCTTTGTTCGTCATTCACATAGAGACGAACACAGAAGGTAACTTTACTCCTTTTCTGAAGTGTTATTTAAAAAAAAAAAAACATTTAACAGCCATAGATATATAGACTTAACGAGGTATCACTCCATAGTATAAAACAAAGTCGCTTCCCGCTGTCTGTCCCCATGTATGCTTATATCTACACAACGGATTTTGATGCCGATTTTTTAACAGATAAAGTGATTCAAGAGGAACGTTTATATGTATAATACACCTGTGCAAAGCCAGGGCTAGTATACACGTAAAAACCAAAATAGAGACCAATTTATACACATCAGTCCACTAACTAAAACCTACTGTGAAAATCAGTTTAGACGCTTTGGTGCATAACTGACCACTAATCTGCTTTTTAACCGACACTTCCAAAAAGGAGGAGGTTCGATGTTCGTGTGTGTGTTTTTTTTTTGTGTATGTTCATCAATAATTTCGCCAATTGTGGACCGAATCGAAACAATGTTTTTAGTTCAAAACGGTATATCTAGGGCATAAAGGGTTTGTCAATGATTGGATATCTTTCTAAATAGGAATTACTATGTAATCCTATCGTGAATAACTATGTAATGACATGTAAATGAAATATTTTATAAATAAATTGAATATGAATATAGGTACTCCTAAGGCGGTCCCATTTAAATGTTACAGAAATCGGCTGAGCCGTTTTTGAAAATTCAACAATAATGTAAACAATTCAAGCGAAATATTCGAATTTTGTACACGATGGAAGACGGTTTTTGACATTTTTTGCTAAAAATAATTATAAGGTGTAAATTTGTAACTCATAAGTAGTAATAACGGTGATATGGGCCATTCATTGCTGCTAAATGAGTTTTTTTAAACCTTAAATGAGTAGTAGGTATATTTATCTGTAAAAGGAAAACACCCAAAAAAAGAATCATTCGCGCTTTGACCGAGACAACAATTTTCATAAGAAGAATCATGAGTTACATTTAAGCAGTTGATTTTATTATTTATCGCTTGTTCTGTTTAAATTGATAAAATCTATCTTTTTTCAGATTAAAAATATTTTGGTAAAAAATAATATATCCTGGTAATAATGTTGTTCTACATAATATTATGGGTGGCTGCATTTGCTGCTGCAGCAATTTTATACCTAAGAGAGGTGTACACAAAGCTGGATAAATACGGAATAAAATACCTTAAACCAGTCCCACTGTTGGGAAACATGCTAGATGTCTTAATTGGAAAACAACACATGGCGCATAAGTTAGAAGAGTTATACAACAGTTATTCCAATGAAAGGTATTTCTTAATGGTTTCTTAAACTAGATGAGATTATATGACTATAATTTCGGACTATATTAAGGGTCCTAAGTATTAGGACAAAAGGTTTTAAGGGCGGGTCTAGTACATCTAGACAAACAGCTTTTGTACCACGACTTTTGAAAATTCGCTTCTCCATACATTTTGTATGAAAGAGCTGTTTGTTTCTTCGTGATTTTCCAAAAGACCTTATATTGAACTTGTCTAGATGTACTAGACCCGCCCTTAAAACGTTTTGCGTTTAATACCTATGACTCTGTCTACCTATTAACAGATTTTTTGTCGTCGGTGATTTTTGATGGGATTATTATTATTTTATATGACATGTAACTGAAGTTACCAATAAATGAATTGTATTGTATTGTAAATGTATAAAAAATAAAGAAACATAAATTTTATTTCAAACTTAAAAAACGCTTTTTGGGAACTCCTAAGCTATATTATTTTCTTATGGGAGAAATCTCTTTTTAAAGGCCAGCCTTAATTTGCCCTTTTGTGACTGTCCCATATAACCTGATACCTTTCCTTCATCTCTTTTAGATCCTGGTGGATACGTTCTCCCAGTTCCACATAATAATTACCCCATGTTTTCAGTTTTTCTACTCACCTGACTGAATGAAACTGATAAGAACTTTAATTAAGATGACTTTATTAATATAAAATAAGCCATAATTATACAAAACAGAGCCAACTCAGTACTTTCCTGAATATATTCAGAAACTGTGGACTTGAAATCATTGTCAGTGCCACCAACTTAGCTATTTAGGTGGGTAAAATTGGACCATGTAGGCGCGTCAGCCGCCATTTTGAATTCGCCATTTGAATTTGCGCCACAACGCGACGCCTTCAACTGAACAGCAAAGTTGGTGGTACTGTAAATCCGCAAAGATATCCAGGGCAACATAAAAATATATTTTTTGTCTGTGTGATAAGTAAGTAAGTAAGTTCGTATAGGCCGGGTGGCTAGGCCTGGTGTCATTTGGCACATCATTGATTTTTTAGGCCGCCTGAAGGCCTCTGACATGGCTAAACGGTTGAAACAACCGGGGCCTACAATTTAACGGGTCATCCGAGCCACGGTAGCGCTCAGTTGGAAAATGCCACCCGCGGTCACCCATCCAAGTACTGACCGTGCGGAACGTTGCTTAATTTCGGTGATCGCTGACAATCACCTAGTCAAACTACGCTACGAGCGCTACTGTGTTATTAATTAGAATTTGTTTGGTTTTTGTAGATTCACTGTCATGTTCGACTTTCTAACTCCAACTATTCATGTATACGACCCGGAGCTGATTAAAAAGATCGCAGTTAAAGATTTCGAACACTTCTTAGACCGATGGGCAATTGTGGATGATCAGACTGACACGTACTTTGGAAGGAATTTGTTTTCTATGAGAGGTTAGTAAATATGTGTGAAATCGGAAACGAGATTTAGCAAATATATTCGGAGCATAGGCCACGACGGTTGAGGCGAGGAGTGCTTCATTCTTATAATGCCCAAGTAGTCCGAGAATGCCCAAATCTATGAATACCCAATTCCAAAAACGCCCAATTCCGACAATATCTAATTCTAAGAGTGCCTAATTCTCAAAATGGCAAAATTATTTATATTAAGAATTTTATATAAAAACGTAAATTTTCCATACACACAATACACAGGTGACCGGTAGCAAACGGTAACAACATTCTCAAGGATGAGTTTAGTACATTCACAAAAGAATAACTTTTACTATGAGACCAACTGAAGCTAAATTCGCGAAAAAGTTAGCAGCTCTATAGAAAATGTTTCATTGATAAATCAAAAAAAAATTATGGGACAGCAAATTTTTTTTCGCAGAATCAATTATCAATTTATGTAAAAATCTGATTGATCTCAGAATAAGGAAAAACAGTGATTGATTGATTGCGACTCGCGTCAGTGTCAATTTTCAGCTAATGTCAGTTGACATATAGCATCGTGTTTTGGCGTGGCGCGAACAACATATTTGCTAAAATGGATATGTGTATTTTTTAAATTATGTTTGCACGCTGTTGCTCCAACAATAACTATATTTTTAAATATTTGCATGAGACGTCACCTCCCGGTCCCTCCGGAAGACCAGCGCTGGTTGGTCCACAACCAGCGTATGCTGAGGTGGGACCGGGTTGTGACTGTTGTGAGTAATTAGGATGACTTTGGAAAATATTTAAGATTAATTGTTTATGCTGTTCATTTTGTTTTGTTTTGCTGTGTTGTTTGCTATGTGGTTTTGTTTAATTTTATTTTGGTCTTAAAATAAAATGTCAATCTTTTTTTTCACCCAGGTCAAATTCTTTATAGATCAATCCTGACTCAAGCTAACATGAAAGCTGCACGTTGATCGGCTTTTGCGTAGCTTGTACTAATTCCATAGCTACCAAGTTATTTGATTCCACCTATTTTCACTTTTAGGACACGAATGGAAAGACATGCGTTCTACTCTAAGCCCTGCGTTCACTAGTTCCAAGATACGTGCCATGGTGCCTTTCATGGTAGAGGCCAACGAACAGATGATCAGGGCACTCAAAAAGAAGATTAAGGACTCTGAGGGTAAGTGGAAACTGTGGCGAGCCTTTGCGGTCGCAAGCGCTACCGAACTCCGCGGACTGCGCGCGCGCTTTTCAAATTTAGAATGCGATCTTCTTTTGTTTTGACAATTAGATGAAAATTTTGCCTTGTGATGAAATAAACATTTTATTTTTACTTAAATATTATTTGGAGAATTTTGATACATATTTGTAAACAGCCTCTTGGTGTTTATTAATTTCAACGCCTACCTCTACTAATAGTGAACCTGAGATATTATAACTTCTGTGCAATTACTAAAAGAATAATATTAATGCAGTTATATTTTTGGTGACCTCGACGTGATTTGAACAAGAAACCTAGCACACACACGCACTAGCTTAGGTACCCGGTGAACTTCATGTCACCTTCATCTCACTAATTCGGTCGATTCTAATTTCGATGGCGTTTAGTGCCACCAACGACAGGATACGGCACCTTTTACATGAAGTAACATTTTGTATGGGAATTTAAATTGATGTTTTTATTATTTTTCCGCGCAATTTTCTTATTTTTTCTTTCATTTGAACCTTATCATGACAATAACAAACACAACAAAAAAGATTAACCGAAATCGGTCCAGCCGTTCACGCGTGATGCCGTGACCAAGGGAAATAGGGATTCTCAAAGAATTGTCTCTGTGATACGCATTTTAAAAATCTGAAGCAAACGCAGGATTTGAACCTGCCTATTCAAATCACTAGCCCGACGCTCTACCAACTGAGCCAGCCCGCATCCTACGCAGGCGCCAAATTTTTGAAGTGCTTATCATTACCACCAACTTAAAGCGTTGGCGGCGCCACCTGTGATACCTACCTTGAAAAAGAGATTCATTTTATAAACAGGGTTACTGGAAATCAATTAGCATCCTTTTAAGGGCCAAAATGCTGGTGTTTATTGGGCTCAACGTATAGTAAGCATTGCCATTCAGCGTGGCAATGCTGCCAGCATGCTGGGCACGCTGCCAACTGGCAGTAGGCTTGAACATTTGGATTACCTTAACACCTTTAAGGATCTGTGGATGATCCAAGTGCTTTTTATGTAGTTTTAGCTTCGAGCAAATATCTATAGAGTCACAATCGTGCAAAAAAAGTGTCCGAGGCAAAACTCTGCACAAGCTACGTAATGGGCAGGCTTTTTAATTAATCGTAAGCCGACTACAACGCCGCGCGATGCTAAAGTGCTCAGTTACAAGCACTGATTAGGTAACTTAACGCCGACATTCGAAAAAACGGGTCATTGTGAATTATTTAATGTAAATATCTAAGTCGGTATTTATGACGGCGCTCGGACATTTTTTTACTACTTTCACTTAGGGACTGTGGCTCTGTAGATATTTTCTCGAAGAGTCTTAGCATAAGTAAGTAGTATAGTATTTTGTTGTTGTTAATAAAGTAATATACAAAATATTTATAGTACAGTCACATCCTTTTTTTTTACGTAGATAAGAAGATCTGGGGCCAGCATTTTGGGAACTGTGCCTGCTGGTAGTGGGCTTTTAGATTAGGGTTTTCATCGTCATCTATACATACACATTTTTAAGTTAAAGTGGTTTTTATTATTAATTTGTTTAGGTTTGTACATATAGAATAGTAGTTGTAATATACGGGGTTATTTCTAACCAATTAGCATCCTCTTAGGAGCTTATTCTGTACACCAAAATTAACAACTTTTGTTCTAAAACTTTTGTTAAAACTCAAAAAAACAGCTGTTCCATACATTTTGTCGAGAGTGAACGACATTTTTCTATGGAACAACAACTTTTTTTTTGAGAATTAATAAAAGTCGTAGAACAAAAGTTGTTAGTTTTGATGTACAGAATAAGCCCCTGATAGGATGCTAATTGATTAGAAATAACCCTGTATAGTTAAGTAGTTGTAATATATAGTGAAATGTTTCATAAGTTTTGCAAATAAATTAATATTCAAGAAGATATGATAAATTAATATCATTTAATATTATTTCATTCCAGGAGGCTTCGTAGATGTAGATTGTAAAGACCTGGCTACTAGATACACTAATGACGTCATAGCTTCCTGTGCATTTGGGGTCAAAGTGGACTCTCACTCCGAGGAAAACAACGACTTTTACACCATGGGCAAGAAGATAGCTACGTTTGACTTCAGAGTCATCTTGGTTGTGTTTGGTTATTTAGCTGTACCCGCATTGATGAAGGTATACTTAGATTAAGGCTGCGCCTAATGCTAGGAAAAAATCAGATTTTACCCGCGCTTCTTGCATCGCCCGCTATCATCTATGCGGCTTTGTTTAGAGTCGAAAATCGCATGACACAGTTTATGACGATGTTAGCTTCGAGCTCCAGTTTATATTTTTAGGTGGGTATTTCTTTATTTATTCAAAATTTAAGCATGCAATAAAAAAATTAATTGATTACTCGGTTAGAACATTAGCCTGGCTACGTAATTTGTCAAAAATAATGTGGTGTTGTCGCTGATAATTTCGATCATTTGAGATAAAATGTATTTTTGATGATGCGAAGTTTTCATTTTTTTCTAAAGTAACCATATTATTTTCCAAAATTCTACGCAATTACTCTGCTACTTTAGATTTTTTTATTTCCTACAGTATTTTTTTAATATGGATGTTTATGTTCGTTACCTTTACACCACGTCTTTAAAAGTACACCTTTCGCTTGATTTTGGCATTAGGCGCCCCCTTAATAAATCTATTAGTGTTTGTGCAAAAATAGAACCGTCGTGGCGTTACGATGAACTAACAATAAGATTTTAATAAGCAGCCAAGGTACCGACTACTTGGTAGATGCGAGTCTACTGATGATTTGCCGTGGGGTGCCGGCAGAGTAGAATAGCACCCCCCTCTAGTACCAGGTGTCGTAAGAGCCGACTGAGGTACAGCGGAACCGACTAATGGCGGTATAACCATTCGACTAAAACGTAGCTAAAATGGCACAGGGCAGGGATGGGGAGCAGCATCCCTGTCGCGAAGCTACGTTTCTGCGATCGCCACCACGCCTGCCCAGCGCGGCGATTATGGGCAAAAACCCCAATATGGAAAAAACAAGTAGACCAGGCCCCCAGTCCCCAGCAGCTCCGCTAGCCCGGGGCTACGGTAGCGGCCCCGGTAACGGCGGAGAAGGGGGTGCTAAGAATCGCTGGCAGACGCCCGGCTACCACTCCTGTAAACGACGACTGGCCCTGGTAACACACAACGTGCGCACGTTGAGGACTGACGAGAAGATTGCTGAGCTGGAAGAAGAGTTGAGTAGGTTGCGTTGGGATATTGTGGGGTTGTCTGAAGTCCGTAGAGAGGGGGAGGACACGATAACCTTAAACTCCGGCAACCTGCTTTACTACCGGGAAGGTGACCAACGGTCCCAAGGTGGTGTTGGTTTTCTTGTTCACAAGTCCCTCACCAACAACATTATTACCATCGAAAGTGTGTCAAGCAGGGTGGTATACCTAATACTCAGAATATCCAAGAGGTATTCGCTGAAGGTCATTCAGGTATACGCACCGACATCGTCACACCCAGATGATGAAGTGGAGACTATGTATGAGGACGTAAGTCGGGCCATTCATATGTCTAAGACCCACTTCACTGTTGTTATGGGGGACTTTAACGCAAAGTTGGGCAGAAAAAACGATGATGAGCTGAGGGTGGGGCAGTTTGGATATGGGCAACGGAACCCTAGGGGCCAGAGGCTGGCTGACTTTCTGGAGAGAGAGGAACTCTTTATGATGAACTCTTTCTTCCAGAAGCCGCCTCACAGGAAATGGACCTGGATGAGCCCTGATGGTTCCACGAGAAACGAGATAGACTTCATCATGACCACCGAGAGACGAATATTTAATGATGTCTCCGTGATCCACAGGGTGAAAACCGGCAGTGATCACAGAATTGTACGAGGCACATTAGATATTAATGTTAAGCTCGAAAGGTCCCGCCTGATGAAGTCCACGCTCCGACCTACTCGTGAACATATCCAAAACCCCGAGGACTTTCAGCTCGAGCTCTCGAATCGTTTTGCTTGCCTAGAGAACCTTGCGTCGGTGGACGAGATCAACAACGGGCTCGTAGAAACTGTCCAAACGGTGGGTGCTAAGTTCTTTAGACCCCGCCGTTCAAATAAACCGCAGAAATTCTCCGATCACACTGTAAATCTCATGGCCGAACGACGCTCGCTAAGATTGCAGTCTTCCGATGATGCAAAGTCATATAGGCGTCTCAATAGACAAATTTCGAAATCCTTGCGGCACGACATCCGTCTTTTTAATACTGAACACATTAAAAAGACAATAGAGCGAAACAAAGGCTCCAAAGTGTTCGCAAGAGATTTGTCTATTGGGCAAAGCCAATTGACAAAGCTGAAGAGAGAAGATGGAAGTATAGCGTCGACCAAGGCAGAGGTATTAGAGGAGATTGAAAGGTTCTATGGACAGCTATACGCTTCGGTCGCTAAGCCTGTTAGCAGTGCGGCCAAAGATCCAAGAGCCAAGCTGACCCGACACTTCACCGAAGATATCCCGGACATCAGCCTGTACGAGATTAGAATGGCCCTGAACCAACTTAAGAACAACAAGGCGCCGGGTGACGACGGAATCACTTCAGAGCTTCTGAAAGCGGGTGGTAAACCGGTACTTAAAGTCCTTCAGAAGCTTTTCAACACCGTCGTCCTCGAGGGCATAACGCCAGAAGCATGGAACAGAAGCGTGGTGGTGTTGTTTTTCAAGAAAGGTGACAACACCTTATTGAAGAACTACAGACCCATCTCGCTTCTGAGCCATGTTTATAAGCTGTTTTCAAGGGTCATTACGAACCGTCTCGAGCGCAGGCTTGATGACTTCCAGCCTTCCGAACAAGCCGGTTTCCGAAAGGGCTTTAGCACCATGGACCACATTCATACGCTGCGGCAGGTTATACAGAAGACCGAAGAGTATAACTTGCCACTTTGCTTAGCGTTTGTGGACTATGAGAAAGCCTTTGATTCGGTCGAGACTTGGGCTGTGCTCGAGTCTCTCCAACGATGCCGTATTGACTATCGGTACATCGAAGTGTTGAAGTGCTTGTATAATAACACCACTATGTCGGTCCGAGTACAGGAAGAGAGCTCCAAGGCGATCCCTTTAAAAAGAGGCGTAAGACAGGGAGACGTCATTTCTCCGAAACTGTTTACGGCTACTTTGGAGAACGCCTTCAAGCTCCTGGAATGGAAAGGATTCGGCATCAATGTCAATGGCGAATACCTCACTCACCTTCGGTTTGCCGACGATATAGTAGTCATGGCAAAATCGATGGAAGAGCTCAGCACGATGCTCGAAGGCCTCAATCGGGTTTCCCAACAGGTGGGTCTTAAGATGAACATGGACAAGACGAAAGTCATGTGTAATTCCCATGTTGTACCCACACCGATCTCTGTTGGGAACTCGTTTCTTGAAGTCGTTGACTCGTACGTCTACCTAGGACAAGTAGTACAGTTAGGTAGGTCCGACTTCAAGAAAGAGGCCAATCGCCGAATCCAACTCGGCTGGGCAGCGTTCGGAAAATTGCGTAGCGTCTTCTCGTCCGACATACCTCAGTGCCTCAAGTCGAAAGTTTTCGACCAGTGTGTGTTGCCAGTGATGACTTATGGCACAGAAACGTGGTCTCTCACTATGGGCCTTATTAGTAAGCTCCAAGTAGCCCAACGAGCTATGGAGAGGGCTATGCTCGGAGTCTCTCTGCGAGATCGAATCAGAAATGAGGACATCCGTAGAAGAACCAAAGTTACCGACATAGCCCAACGGATTGGCAAGTTGAAATGGCAATGGGCAGGGCACATAGCGCGGAGGACTGATGACCGATGGGGTCGGAAAGTTCTCGAGTGGAGACCACGTACCGGCAAGCGCAGCGTAGGACGTCTACCCACAAGGTGGACGGATGACCTCATTAAGGCCGCAGGATCGCGCTGGATGCAAGCCGCTTCCAACCGGTCTTATTGGAGATCCATAGGGGAGGCCTATGTCCAGCAGTGGACTTCTTATGGCTGATGGATGGATGGATGGATGATGAAAACAGAATTGGTGTCTACCAAGTGTATCAAACACTTTTAGTTGTACTGGCAATGACAGAGCTGTGTTGTCAACGTAACAAAATTAGTAAAATGGCACACGGGCGACCTCACTTACGGCGCTTCTCCATTTGCACAAGCTCTAGCCCACTATAATCCACCTTAAATTTAATAATAATTCAAATAAAGTCAACCTTCTAGCAAGACATCTAATAATATTTCTCCGATAATACAAAATACATATATTTTCAATTTAAATGCATATAGTTTAAAATTTGATTTCGCATTTATATCAATGTTTAATGCAAAAATAAGCTTACCTACATAAGTTGGGATTACATTATCATTTTGAAGTACCTATCTGCTTTTCCTTTTATCAATAAGTTCAAAGTACAATCTTGTAACCTTTTATCTAAGTTTTAAAAATCTTAATAATTTTATCTGATGTTATTGCCATTTATATAAATATAATTTACTTGTTATCTGGGTTTACAGGCAATGAAAATCAAGCTATTAACAGATGCAGTTACGGGATTTTTTAAAAACTTAATAATGAACAAAATGAAGGAAAGAGAACTTTGTAACATCGTTAGGCCTGATATGATACATCTTCTTATGAAATCTAAGAAAGGTAAGCTCAAGAATATGTAAGAACAAATTGATTTGCAAAATCATACTGCTGTGGTGGTCTAGTGGTAATGACACCCGCCTTACAATCGTGAGGACGTGGTTTCAAATCCCGGTCCCGTACCAATGAATTCCTTGGAATTTATGTACGGAATTTCACACCACTGGCTTTTCGGTGAAGGAAAACATCGTGAGGCAATCTTAACCTTAAAATAAAATAAAAACTTATTTCAGGTAAACTTAATCACGAAAAAAATGATAATGCTGGTGCGGGATTTGCAACTGTTGAAGAATCTGAATTTGGAACTGCAGTGGTTCATAAAGGTATTTCTATTTAAATTGCCAATTATTTTACAACGCACGCACTCACGCACATACGCGCGCACACACACACACACAAATATTTGAATTTCGCGCCCTGACGTAGTGAATCCACCTTAATGGTATATGTTATGATTTTTCAGAGTGGTCTACCAATGATATGATTGCCCAAATAATCCTGTTCTTCATGGCTGGTTTTGAAACCGTGTCCACAACCTCGACCTTCCTTCTTTACGAGCTGGCCTGCAACCCTGACATTCAAGACCGTCTCTACGAGGAAATTAGGGAAAATGACGCCAAAAATGGTGGCAAATTTGACTACAATTCCATACAGAATTTGAAATATTTGGACATGGTCATTTCAGGTATGTTTTGTGATTTTTTGAATGATTTATTCATATTTAAGGTGAGATCACCGCAAGGAGTGTTGATAGTCGAATTTTGACCACATGAGAGCGATAGATGCAAGTTGTCTAAACTTGATCTCATCGGAAATGTACTGAGAAAAATAAACATTACTTAATGCATAATTAGTACTTCATAGAAAGTGCAAGCTCGTTCTATGACACATTAATAACCTGCGAAAATTCGAACCTCTCCATAATTCAAAGTTATCACGAGTTCACTACAAAATCTCTTTATATTTCAAACTAAATCAATACATTTTTAAGCACTTGGTAATTCGTACGAAAAAATCATTGCTAAATAAGAAAACGACGCATTAATTCGAACTCATCGGCGTCCATCACTCGACAATTCAAAGTTGCAGAGAGGAAAGAGGCGGAAAGATTGTAATGTACATGCATTTTGCGTCAAGTGTCAACGTTTGTTTGTTGAGCCTTTTGTTTTTGCTATGATTAGTTTGACTTATTTGACACACACTTCCGCACGAATTGACATATGTATGTACACAAATGTACCTCTAAACTTTTGTCATTGTTGTAGAATAGCAGTTAATAAATAATAATTGATCAACACTTAATAATTAGAAGTTTTATTTATTTTCTCTCACAAATTTCGAACCATTTGACATTTCAAACACTCGATAATTCGTAATATTTCAAGAGCCCCTCGAGTTACGAATTAACGAGAGTCGACTGTATTTTAATTTCGTTTCATTGGGTTTTACAAAATATTTTTTGGCCATGTTTCAATGTGTTTTTTTTTGTTTTTTCAGAGGTTCTTAGATTGTGGTCTCCAGTGATGGGTCTTCTAAGAGATTGTGTCAAAGATTACAACATTGGCAGACCTAATGACAAGTCGACTCGTGATTATATTGTAAGTTACACATTATACGTGTTTTGTGCATTATACTCGTACCTGCTACCGAAGTACTTCTTGTTGAATTTGCCAAATTGGAACTATGATCTCATTAAACGCCCCTACTGACCATCGTTCCAAATGATTGACATACAAACGGCTGTGGTCAATGTTGCCAATTTAATGTAGTTAAGTTCTGACTTCATGTTTTTCACAATCATTGTTTGAAGATATAGGTAACCAGAAATACAATGTACTTATAGATAGATCCACATAATATTTTTAGGTTTAAATTAATAAGTAAGATAAGTTGCCAAACCTTTTTGACCGACGAACCAAACCGGAGGAGGTACTCAATTCGACGCGTACTTATATATTTTTTTTTCATGTATAACCACGCATAACTTTTTTCCTAGTAGTCCGATTTCAATAATTATTTTTAAATTAGAAAGAATATACTTCGAAACTGGTCCCATTAAATTTTTATTGAAATCGGCTGAGCTATTTTTGATAAATCAATAATAATATGAAAAATGTAACATCGATTCGTGCGAAATATTCGAATTCTGTACACGGGTGAAGTCGGTCATGCTATTTTTTGCGAAAAATAATTGACGCTTAAGCGTTTATTTGTGTGCTAAGACAAAGGAAAGTCGCCATTGCTAATGACAGTCGCTATATAAATTGACATTGAATGGATGTCATCCGTTCGGGGGTCTTAAAACCACAGGATTGGGCTAAATCCACTAAACCGGTCTTATATAGGAAATTTATAGAAGAGGGCTATGTCCAGCAGTGCTATAAGAGTCCTATGGCAGATGGATGATGGTTTCAAAACACCAACCCAACATCGTGCACGGTTCGCTGTGATACGTAAGTTTCGACATGAGGGTAAAAATTAAGTTGAACTTTAGGAAGTTTATAATGAAAATCTTACAAAGAGAGACCAGACTGTGTACAGTAGCTCAAAAAATCCATTGAACTGTGGTAAATAAATGTGCAGAGCAAAACAACCGCATTCCCATATGAGCTTTTATCTTTAAAACTACACAACGGATTTTGATGCGGTTTTTTTATTAGATAGAGTGATTCAAGAGAAAGGTTTATATGTATAATACACCTGTGCGAAGCCGGGGCGGTTAGGCTAGTTTAAAATAATTTCATATTTTCGGATCTAATTATCTTTTCACATTGCTTATAAGTACGGCGGCGAGTGCCTAGAGAGCTACAGGGTCCGTGAAATCTAAGCAACTGATCGGTCAGTACTGGCTCAACTATGTTTTCACAGACCCAGTAGCTGCCTTACAGTAACTGTCCTTGACTGCCCGCCAGCTATAACTGGACCTGTGAAAACCAGCCCTTAATTTCAATGGAATTCCATATTTTCCAATTTGATTTTCCAATTTGAGTAGCTACCTTACAGTAACTGTCCTTCACTGACCGCCAGCTGCTGGGCCTGTGAAAACCAGCCCTTAATTTCAATGGAATTTCATATTTTCCAATTTGATTTTTGTTTAAGGCCGCCATCTCGCCGCCGTACTTATAAGCAATGTCGAAAGAATTTAGATCCGATTTTAAACTAGCGACCCGCCCCGGCTTCGCACAGTTGTATTATACATATAAACCTTCCACTTGAACCACTATTTCTAATAAAAAAACCGCATTAAAATCCGTTGTGTAGTTTTAAAGATAAAAGCATACATGGGGACAGACAGCGGGAAACGACTTTGTTTTATGCAATGTAGTGGTGAATATTGTTGAAAGAAAAGAATAGGAAAATCATTATCCAAAACAAATAAAGCAAATAATTGAATACCGTACACGGTAATAGTTTTGCATTATCTCTTTTAAGGCGTGTTTGTGATTCAGTCTTCTATATTTTTATTTTTTAACCGACTTCCAAAAAGAAGGAGGTTCTATGTTCGTGTGTATGTATTTTTTTTTGTGTATGTTCATCGATAATTTTGCTAATTGTGAACCGAATATGAAAAATCTTTCTTAGTTCGATAAGGTATACTCCCGAAGTGGTCCCATTTAAATTTTACAGAAATCGGATGAGCCGTTTTTGAATAAACCAACAATAATGTAAGCAATTCGAGCGAATTATCCGAATTTTGCACACGATGACCATCGATAATTTCGACAATTGTGAACGGAATCTAAAATTTTTTTTAGTTCGAAAGGGTATACTCCCAAGGTGGTCTTATTTAAATTTTACAGATATGGGCTGAGCAGTTTTTGAAATATCAACAATAATGTAAACAATTTGAGCGAAATATTCGAATTTTGTACACGATGGAAGGCGGTTTTACCATTATTTTTGCGAAAAATAATTATATATCAAATTTTTTTCAGTTACGTAAAGGTGACGGGATTTCCATCCCAATATGGGCGATCCACCGAGATGCCAAAAACTTCCCTGACCCAGACAAGTTTGATCCTGAGCGTTTTTCTGACCAAAACAGAGGAAACATCAAACCGTTCTCTTATATGCCTTTCGGGACTGGCCCTAGAAACTGTCTTGGTAAGCAAATTAATGAGAGTTGTTTATAAAAATTCAAGTGCTTTTTTAAACTAGTACAAACTTAGCATCGAGCATAATATTTGGATAAACTGGACAAAAATCGATTTTTATTTGTGGATGAAGATTGTAGCGTATTTATTGCGCATAGTGTATTAATAAAATAGAATTTTAAAAAATACTAGCTGACCTAGCGAACTTTTTTTCACGCAATATCTTTAGAAATTATGTCCTATGTGTTATTCTGATGTTTAAGCATTATTATTGCAAAATGTCATCTCAATCCGTAAGTGGTTTTAGCGTGAAAGAGTAACAACCTTCCATACATACTCACAAACTTTCGTGTTTATAATATTAGTGGGTTAGTAAGATAGAAAACCCGAGACTCGCTATTAACTGGAGTACCGCAGGCTGCATTTTTGACCACATTTATAAAATTAACTATAATATATCTCAATAAAATCGGCCCAGTACGAGTCCGACTCGCGCACGGAGGGTTCCGTACTGTATAAGAGACCCCCTTAAATTTTTATTTTTTTTTATTACTTATTATTAAGTGAATATACAACTTAATATTCTGTGAATATTTCAAGCATCTACCTGTTACCTTTATTTATATAGAGCGACGGCTAAAAATCAGGTTTTTTGTATGGGAGCCACCTTAATTATTAATTTTATTCTGTTTTTAGTAACTGTTGTTATAGCGGTAACAACAATACATCATCTGTGAAAATTTCAGCTTTCTAGCTATAACGGTTCATGAGATACAGCCTGGAGATGGACAGACAGACAGACAGACAGACGGACAGCGGAGTCTTAGTAATTGGGTCCCGTTTTTACCCTTTGGTTACGGAACCCTAAAAACCATCAATCTTTCCGGGCTTAAAACTCACTAATATATACAAAGTGTCCCAGCATTGTCAGTACAACTTTGTGTTTTGAGACAAAACAGCAGAATTACATGTTGATTTTTTCTATTTCAGGCTCAAGATTTGCCCTGAGCGAGGTAAAAGTAATGGCATACAAAATGATCCAGCACCTGGAGGTCTCTCCATGTGACCTGACCACCATCCCACCGAAACTGGACCAAACTACATTCAACATCATCCTGAAAGGAGGCTCGTGGCTCAGGATAAAACCTAGAAATAATTAAACACTTATTGTACTGTACTGTCGTGCAAAATACTTACTGTGCTGTATTAGCACTTACTGTAATGTATTCTGATGCTGTACTGCTGTATAAACGCTTACCGTCTTACCACAAAAGTTTTACGCATGGCTTAGACAAAATTGAACAGTACAAATTGCACGGTTAGTCAGTGTTTAAAGCGTGTTTAAATATTTTGTGGTAAGGCGGTTGAAGTTTGGTATCGCTGCATTAGCACGTACTGTAATATACTGTTCTGTGATAAAAGCACATTCTATACGGCATGGCTGTAAGTAAGCAAATACCTAATTATTGACCAAATCCAAGCAAAGGTCTCTGCTTCAACTCGACGATTTTATTAGTCTGTTTGCATGTCAATGTTCATCTTGTGGTCGAGTTTTTTAACAGATTTCGACGAAACTTGATAAATAAGTTTAATATTTAATGGAATTTTATGTCGGCGATTTTATTGCTTGTATTGCTCTGAGAAATTAGCAGTCGCGCAAATCAGCTAATTTTGATATGAATAGGCAAGATCGTTTAGTGACTAAATCCTAACAATATCGTTAAGTCTTAACCAAATCGGTCAAGAACAAATCGAGATTTAGGCTTATACAGATCAAGTTAATAAGATGTGCCGAAAGATCTACTGTTCGGAGAATTACTAGTATGGGTATATTTCTTAGTGCTGTAAAAACGCTCACTGTTTGTTATATCTGTATTAGTGTGAACTGTAATGTAGCAATAATAAATAAAGTTTATTGATCAAAATATACGTTACAGTTATAAGGGGTGTTAGCATCCAAACAAGAGAAGTCTGTATCTTGGATGCTAACGTCTTTCTGCGTGTACCTACAGTTGTATTTCATTATAGTTATTTAAATATTTACTAGTAAATACAAACAAACAATATAAGTTACAATTGGACACAATATGTGAATAAAGGGAAAAAGTCCACACAAGGCTGTAAATACTTACTATTTATCTGTTTCAGCATTTACTTTAATGTACTGTACTGCAATATAAACACTTATTGTAGCGTACCTCTGTAACAGCTACTGTAATGTACTGTGTTATTGTATATTCATATTCTATTTATTCATAGAATATTTCATTTTCATATCAATACGTTCACATGATCACTATCTAGAAACACTTAGCTATATGCGCTTAGCATACTGTATCACTGTATTAGAACTTACTGTGCTGCACTGCTATAATACTAACTGTACTGCTGTATTGTATCAGCCATTTAGTAATCGACTGTTGAACATAGGCCTGATTATGAAGAGTGATAGAATCAAGTCAAGTTTTAATTTATCAGTTACCATTATTTATTTATTTAAATTATTTTTATTGATATGTTGTAACTTTGATCTCTGCATAAGACTAATTTTAGTAAAATTAATTAGAAAACGCTAAAAATAAAACAATTTTAATGAAGTACTCTGTTGAAATTTCTGTGATTAATAAGTAGATACAGTTATCTTCTCTTGTTATTGTGATATTTAGAAAATTTAAATAAAATATACTCTATTAAACGTTAAGTATTTATTTGAAAATACCGCTAGTTGCAACAAGATGGTTTTGTAGACATATACCATAGATAACTTGAATCAATTCAAATTCAAATCAACTGATATAACTACGTCTAAATCTGCAATTTTAATCCCAAATATTTAGTGGAAATCTTGTTAATTTAGATAAAAAATCTACAAAAATAAACCATATTTATTTTACCCTGTCGTCATGCCAATTAAACATATTACTTATAGGCATTAGATACTGTGAGGTGACTCAAGCAAGAATTACAAATCATTTCTCCTTGCACATGCCACATGGCAAGACCGCAACAGTTACAAACGTTTAATTAATTTACAGGCGCTGTGTTGCCAGCTGACATTATGTCAGACGTCACTTCCCAGGGCCGCCATATTGGTTCCGGTGCCTAGCCCGCGGTTTCAGCACATGTTCGCACGGACTAGTTATTATATTGCTAGTTAGCTTTCTCGGATTAGCTTTATAAGATACAAAATCTGGAAATGAAATTACATCTTCGTAAGATACCTGTAAATACTAATGCTATAAAAATAAAGTAAGTTCGATTAGGCTATACAGGGTCATAAATATAAAACGGAAAACCTTTTAAGGGCGGGTCTAGTAAATTTAACAAACAACTTTTGTTCTAGGACTTTTGGAAAAACACGAAGAGAAAATCAGCTTTTCATACAAAAAGTTCGACAACGCGCCGCAAAATGTATGGAGAAGCGAATTTTTCTTTTGCAAATTTTCAAAAGTCGTAGTACGAAAGTGGTTTGTCTAGATGTACTGGACCCGATATTAGAGATATAATGCAATAAAACAACACTTTATTGACACCAACAAATAGAAACACATAACAGAAGAAACAAAGTCACAAAAGGTGGTCTTCTCGCTAAAAGCGATCTCTTCCAGACAACCTCCTTTGGATGCAAAGCAATGTGCTTATAGACGACAAGGACGGTGGTGTTAACGTAAATAAATAAAAGATAAAAGTCAGTTACTACAAATTATGTATGATATGATGATCTCTGATTTTTAGTTGTTTCCGTGTTTTGTTTGTGTGTACCTAATTGTTTTGTCCCGAATAACATTTTCTGTATTTCTATTTCTGAGATGATTAAATGGTTCAAACATCAACCATTTAATGTGCCGTCCGAGCCACTGCAGCGCTCAATACTCGCCGATCCCATCCGAAGATCGACCGTGCCAAACGATGCTTCATTTCCGTGATAGCTTAAAAATACTTAGTCGAACTACTAGAGAGAACGGTCGTTCAGCAGAAAATAAGTCACACAAGTAATGGAAGCTTCATCTCTGAAAAGCATTCATTCTGAGCGGATGTTAAGTTTAACTTAGATTGATTTTTCTATGGATAGTGTTACAGAATAATATTAAAATAGTACTACATTGCTAAACTGAGGAAAGCTGCTGAGTTGAGGAGAAATAACCGAATAAACTTAAATTAAAAATTTAAAAAACCCCCGACACAAAAACCTACCTAAAAAAAGTACGGAACAGGCTAGACAGAGTCCTACCACTGATAAAATATCTTATCTTTCATTTGACAACCATTTTGGGCACATTTGTAGAATTTTGGTTCTTCCATCCCCACTTTAACCCAACATAACTCTTAAACGGCTTAATCGATTTTTATAAAACATAGCTAAGAACACTCTCGAAACTAAACTGAAATCGGTTCAGTGGTTCGGGCGCTATGATGCCACAGACAGACAGACAGACAGACACACAGACAGACACACAGACAAACAGACACGTCAAACTTATAACATCCCTCTTTTGCGTCGGGGGTTAAAAAGAAATAGAGGAAGGCCGAATAGACGATGGGAAGACATTTTCACTCAAAGACACGGAGTTCAGTGGATGAAAATAGCAAGAGACAGGAAAGTTTGGGCCCAACTGGGGGAGGACTACGCAAGAGAGGCGACAACTACATTGATAAAATAATATTTTATTGACATATCATATAAGAAGTAAAATTGACAAACAAATTACGGACTAAAGAAATAAATTTACGAGTACAAAACGTGACATCACTACAAAGTAGCTTCCGCTGTCCCCATGTCCCCATGTATGCTTATATCTTTAAAACTATACAATGGATTTTGATGCGGTTTTTTTAATAGATGTAGTAATTCAAGAGGAAGATTTAAATGTATAATAAACCTGTGCGAACCCGGGGCGGGTTGCTAGTATAGTATAAAACAAAGTCGCTTACCGCTGTCTGTCCCCATGTATGCTTATATCTTTAAAACTACACAATGGATTTTGATGCGGTTTTTTTAATAGATAGAGTAATTCAAGAGGAAGATTTAAATGTATAATAAACCTGTGCGAACCCGGGGCGGGTTGCTAGTATAGTATAAAACAAAGTCGCTTCCCGCTGTCTGTCCCCATGTATGCTTATATCTTTAAAACTACACAACGGATTTTGATGCAGTTTTTTTTATAGATAGATTGATTCAAGAGGAAGGTTTATAAAATATGTATAATACACCTGTGCGAAGCCGGGGCGGGTCGCTAGTGAAGAATAGAGTTAAATAAGTTAATGTTTAATAATATTTAAATTGGAATTTTAAGATTAATTGTAATGAAATAAATGATTGATTGAATGATGTAATTGTATGTGGTTGAAATAAGGGTTTTTTTACTTTACATTGCTAAACTCAACTTCAGTTATCTGCAACAACCAAGTACTCAAACAAGGGTGATCAAAGGTTCTAGCATCCTTCGCTCAAGTAGTAACAAACATTGCATTGAGGGTGAATCATCTCGCACAGAATAAGCGTTTAAGACGCGCTCTTAGCATTTATAATTCGACTACTGCATAAAGACTTGAACTGTCTGATAGGATGAAAACATTTTGGGGAATGCCTGGGATAAAATATTTTTGAAAATTAGAAGTAAAACCCCTTTTATTACGTATTTTAACAGAGGCCTTCAGGCGGCCTAAAAACTCTGGCCCCAGGGCTAGCCACCCGGCCTATACGAACTTACTTACTTACGTATTTAACCAATAAAATTACGATTTTATTATATAAAAAAGTACTTCTGAATAACAAAACAGTTAACAAACAAAGTATTTAAAAAAATGTTTCAAACAATAATTTTGAAATTAAACTTCTGCAATACTGTGCACCTAATGTAATTATTAGGCGTGGTGTAATTATTATTATTACTAAAACAAAACTAAACTATAGATAAATGTAACGTCTACACCGCACGACTGTTTTTCACTGAAAAATATTTCGTTACTTGGTACTTCTTTTATGCTCAATAGCGGCGTTGTTTCAAGCAGTGGTCCCGCACCAATAAGTTCTTTAGAAGTTGTGTACGGTTTTACACACCTCCCATTTCTCCGAAAACAAGGAAACCGGCAGTCGGTATTCGCCGGCAGTGCGGATTAGAAACGTAATAAAATTACATGCACTGTCGCTTCAGTAATGCAATTGTACACCACATATTGTTCTTGTCATTTAGCTAATTAGCTCACATTACCATACTAACTCATTTAACCTCACAAACAAAATCACAACTCAGAGCCGAGAGCTTCCGCCTCCGAATCATGGATGAGAGAAACGAAAAAGAAGAGAACATTTTACCTAACGCCAACCTTGAAACTATCTGCTATAATCATAAGAAAAATTATCGAGTTGTTTTTTGGTTTTAAATCCACATTGATGAGGAAAATAGTTGTCTCATAAAACCAAATTTAGCAAAATATTATGATCACAATAGTGACTCAAAGTCTTTTACATTATGTTTTCTATTCGTTTTGACACCATTTTAGGAAAAAATGGCTTTACATTAATTATTCACACTAATTTCTTAACACAAAGATTAAATTAGTGTACGTAACGCTCATGGTTACATACACAAACAAAGTTTATTTTCGTAATTTTCAGGTTATCTGTCTGATATAAAAAAATGGACATGTGGTCATCATGAGTATAATATTATATCCTAGAACATATCCCTAGTACAGAAAGAACACTTTTCTTACATACCGAGTGCATCTATACGTACGCCTCTATTTCTCACATCCCTATCTTACATCCTCGCTTGACACTCCCGCCGCGACGTCCGAAAACACAATCTCCAAAATAAATAGCGGTCATAATTTATGCGGACATTGTCCTAAATATCGCGTTAATCATGGCTAGCGCAGCGTAAACGCGGCTAATGACAGTCGCACACTCGGTGCTGATGCGAAAAATGTATTTTATTGAAGTGAAACTTCTAATGCAACTTCCAACAAAGTTGCATTAAACGTTTAACGCTACTATGGAGGGGGTATGAAAGCACTGTTGCGTCGAAGTTTCAATTCTTCCGCACGGAGGGACACGTTCACTTGCACGTTTTTTTTTATTTCAATCCCCTTATTGTACCGGTAGATACTAGATGTACATATTAGGGCGTGGGGGAGATAAGTCCTGCACTGATGTCCCGCATGAGGTTTTTTGTGCATTTCCCCCTGCACCGTCTACCCAAGCCTTCGCAGCTCTGTAAAGTAGCGGAGCGTGGCTCTAGGCCGCTGGCACAACTACTCCAGTGCCTTGGATGGTGAATAAGACTAGGTGAACCGAATATATTTAAGACCGCAGGAACGCGTTGGATGCAGGCCGCTTCCAACCGGGCTTACTGGGAATCCATAGAGTAGGCCTATGTTTTTTTTTCTTTATTAGAAAACCAATTAGGTATCCCCAACGTAATTAGGGAACTTTTCTATACCAATATTATAAAGAGGAAAGATATGATTTTTTGTTTGTTTGCATTGAATAGGCTCCGAAACTACTGAACCGATTTGAAAAATTATTTCACTGTTGGGAAGCTACACAATCCCCGGGTGTCATAGGCTATATTATAAAAAAAATTACGGAGTCTGCTAATTTAATATATTTTGCTTATCAACTAACTTTTAAATGTAATTTTAACAATTACATTGTAAGAGTTTTATTCCGCGTCGTTATTAATAGATAACATAATACTAATCAATTTGTAGGCCTATGTTCACCAGTGGACGTCCTACGGCTGATAATAATGATGGTGAAAGTGGCGCAGTATGCGTCGAACTTTACCTCTACACTTCCACGCATAACGATATGCAGCACTAGAGCTTGTAACAAAAACATGTTTTGCAATTCCTTTGCTAATATGCAAATTTTCGTCTGAAGCGAGTGCTCTATTTGTATTGTCTTTGTATATAGCGTCGCACTTCAAACTTAATTTGATTAATGAAAGATGAGTGTGAAAATTTACTACAGTGAATAAGAGGTTATATCTAATAAATCTAAAGCTCTAATACAGGGGTCGTAGTTATTAAATCCTTTTAAGGGCGGGTCTAGTACATCTAGACAAAGAACTTTTGTACTACCACTTATAAAAGTTCACAAAAAAAAAGTCGCTTCTCCATACATTTTGGCGCGCGTTGACGAACTTTTTGTTTTAAAAAGTTGATTTTTTTCTTCGTGATTTTCCAAAAGTCCTAGAATAAAAGCTCTTTGTCTAGATGTACTAAGCCCGCCCTTAAAAGGTTTTGCGTTTAATACCTATGACCCTGAATATGTTCGTAGATGAATAATGATAGATCTGCGTGATTTGACATTGTGATTGTTTTCAATCGCGTTTACCATAAATGAAACAAAGTTAAATGTTCATTCATTATCATAATTATCAGCCGTAAGACGTCCACTATTGGACAGAAGCTTCTTCCACAGATCGATAAAGGTTGTGAGCGGCTTGCATCCGCCGTATTTCTGCTTTCTTGAACAAGTCATGAGACCATCTTATTGTGAACGTGGTTTCTATTCTAGAACTATGCGGTTCTAATAACCTTCCGTTCTACAAACTATCCGTCTTACCACGAAAGTTTTACGCACACTTTAGACAATGTTTAACAATACAAATTGCACGGTTAAACAGTGCTTAAAGCGTATTTAAATCTTTTGAGGTAAGGCGGTATATGTCCTGCCCATTGTCACTTTAACTTGAAGATCTGCTGGGCTAAGTTGGTAATTTTGGTAATAGCTTAAAGATATTTTATACGTCTAAGTTTAGGTAGTATTTTCTGCCACACGTCATGGTACAATTATATTTTCCTATCGTGGAGGTTTTTCTCCATAAAAAGCTATTAATGTCAGCAAATTGATGAACAACTTATTAAAGATAGTGGGTATGTGTAATTGTGTAGGGGTGTATAATAGCTACATAGAATTTATTGAAAATGAATTTTACTAAACAATTGATTAAATGCACAGGTTTTCCACGTACGTAGATGCACTTCATGTTATTGCAAGCGAGCAAAGCTTTATTCAGTACTTTCATGGAACTGTAAAGCTCTCAAACGGAAACTAGACACCGTACCCGTGTGTGCCACATATGACGTCTATCGACGAGTTGTACAGACGATCTGATAAATATCACAAGGAAGCGCTGAATGCCGATTCCAATCGGCGTTATTGGAAATCAATGAAATGACTATAAATAATAAACCTTTTAGACGAATTAAATAACCTATTAACTACATTAAAATCAACTCGCATTTTATCACCAAAGAATTTAAAGCTTTCTGTTATTTCTAAGTCGCTGTGGTCTAGAGGTAGTGACACCTGCCTTACAATCGTGAGGTTGTAGGTTCAAATCCCGGTCCCATACCGATAAGTTCTTTGGAATTTATGTACGGAATTTCACACCACTGGCTTTTCGGTGAAGGAAAACATCGTGAGGCAACCTGTATACGTCCGTAAAAGAAATTCGATGGCGTATGTGAATCCACCAACCCGCACTGGGCCAGCGTGGTGGAAATAACCCTTTGTTTGTAGGCCTACGCCCTGCAGTGGACTATTAAAAAGGCTGATACAGAGTTATTTCAAAACATTTTCATTTACGGTAAAATAAAAATTAAATTACATGTCGCATATCAAAATTGGTACAGTAATTTTGGTTCCAGCAAGACATTACTTTTATCTATTGAATTTCTAACTACGAACAGTTACGCCATTCAGTCATGTAAGGTTTCTGGCGGCTTTTAGGATTTAGTATAAGTTTGCAAGTAAAACAAAACTGTTAGCGTTTTCGTGTTTCAATGTTGTTAGTTCTTCCTTGTTCCTGCCAGGGGCGCTGTCCGAAAATAATATAGAGTCATAATGAAACTATTAAATTGTAGTTTGCGTTTACGTATAAACTTATAGATATTTAAATTACGTAAGCGAAAATAATGTTTTTTAAAACTAAAACAAAAATACATGCTGCCGATTTGAAAGCTCTTATTTTAGTCTTTTTCCATAAATAATATTTTTTTGCAAAAAACAGGATGACCGACTTCACCGTGTACAGAATTCGCGAAAATTTCGCACGGATCGATGTAGCATTTTTCACATTATTGTTGATTTATCAAAAATGGCTCAGCCGATTTCAATATCATTTAAATAGTAAATTTCAAAGTATACTCTTTCCAATAAAACAAGAAGTATTGAAATCGGATTACTATGAAAAAAGTTATGCGTTATACATAAAAAAATATACGCGTCGAATTAAGTACCTCCTCCGTTCGGTTCGTCGGTCAAAATTGTAGGTTGCCAATAATAATTTGAAGGCTCTAATTCTAGTCTTATCCCACAAATGCTAACTAAGGATAAGGATAATGCGATAAGGAAGAGGTCGTTACCGTGAACTGGTCACTTATCTCTATGCTCGCCACATTACTAGAGTAGGTATAGAGTTTTTGTGATACATGTTGAGAGAACAAAACTAGGTACTAGACCTTCTGCCAGTGTTTGCACCGTTATTATTAACATGAAACAGAGAACACTTATTACATGACAATGTCCTTAAGTATATTGTTGCCATAGCGTACAAACCTCATTGCAGTCCTAAGCACGTTGCATTTCTATTGGAAAGGCACATCGACATTACGAAGGCTTCGTTCAAAGTTGATGGCTTCATTAGGTAAATGCCAGGTTCATGTTAACTTGATTTATAGTAGTGTCCTAATTTCTCAAACAATTACAAGAATATTCAGTAAAGTTGTACTGAGTCGAAAGGTGGTTTTCAAAATTTTATGCTTGTGAAAATTTTATGAACAATTTTAACTAGTAACTTGAAATTCGAGAAAAAAATTAGCGAAAGAAAATTTGATTAAATAATAATAACAAAAACTATTTTATTAAATTATCATTAAATTAATTAATTTTTAAAAAATATTGCTTGAACGCGCTCGTCAATTTGTAAAATTTTCTAAAACATTTAAGAATGTTATACCACTGGCATTTAGGTGAATGAAACCATTTAAGCCTACGTTCAATAATGGACTATTAAAAAAGGTCGGTACAGGATATACATACCCTCGTAATAGCAATCAACTTAATTATTTACCTCCTAAGTACTCAAATGGTGGTACAAGCCGTGGTGGTCTAGTGGTTGTAACTCTGGCCTGTCATTCTTGAGGTCGTGGGTTCGATCCCGGTCCCGTATCAATAGTTTCTTTGGAACTTATGTACGGAATTTCACACCACTGGCTTTTCGGTGAAGGAAAACATCGTGAGGCAACCTACACACGTCCGTAGAAGAAATTCGATGGCGTGTGTGAATTCACCAACCCGCACTGGGCCAGCGTGTTGGATATGGCCCAATAACCCTTCGTGCGTAGGCCTACATCCTGCAGTGGACTATTAAAAAGGCTGGTACAGTAAGTACTCATATATTGCTAGTACGTAGAAAACCCATTCCAATGTTGCCATAGCGTAGAAAGCCCATTTCAATCCTGAACACGCTGCAGTACTATCGTAAAGGCACATCGCCGTCACAGAGCTCGCTCTAACAAAGTTGACGGACTCATTAGGTAAAAGCCGCGCTTACATTTACGTCCCCAGCTTTCAACAGAACGCTGGAATAGAACACTATTTTTGATTTGATTTTTGACTCAGATAATTGCCTTGTATATTGTTTACATAATATATTTATTACTAAGTAGTACAAATACTTTCACATTTGTTACAAAAACCTAATTCGAATTTTGGTAACACGAGTTAAAAAATAAAACCACTGTAGTGAGATCCCCAGTAAGAAATCGTTTGTATGTTTTGTATTTAATAAATATCTTGAATAAGACAATCTGCTATAAGCTAAATTGTTTGTGCATAGAACTTGCTTTGAAATTGGGCACTTTTGTTACGACGCTATGCACATTACTACGACATTTCGCGCTTTGCTACATCGCCACTCACTTTTGTTACTAAAATATGCTATGCATTAAGCTACGACGCTATGCACTTTAGCAAAAACGCTACGCAATTTCGCTACACCTCTACACACGTATTCTATGAAGTTACGCACTTTTAATACGGTACTACAAACTTTTGCTACGATGATACCGTACTTTTGCTAAGACGCTACACACTTTTGATACGGTGATACGCGCTTATGTTACTATGCTACGCACTTTTACTACGACACTACGCACTTTTGCTACGATGCTACGCACTTTTGACATGGTGCTACGTACTTTTGTTACTAAGCTACGCGCTTTTGCTACGACGACGACACATTTACTCCCCAATATTTCGCCTTTATAAGAATACGAGGAGTAGATAGTCCCCACCGTAGCCAGTCTGCTCGCGTCAGCGGTTCACCATGATTCTAAGATAAAAATCCGGGACATCCGGCCCGACCGGATCGGGATAAGGCGTAATAGACAAACCCGATTACAGATTTCCCCCGGCCCGGCTCCCGATGATCCCGTGTCGAGGGACTTGAAGTTAAATCGATTTAACTGTTTACTTGACTTCGGTTGTCTTGTTCACAATACGCGACGCGATACGTGATTGACACAATTTCACGTTTACCAGATTGAAGTAAATAGGTAGTTCTCCACGTGACTCTTTTATTATTTCGAACCACGGTGTCGAACAATAATATAACATTTGTTACGTAAGACACAACGAGTATTGTGTCGAGGACACTTTCCAAAAAAGAGTAGAATCTAGAAAGAATAGAAAATTCGGTTTGTTACCAGTGTTAAGACCAAACTTACTATCTCTTGTTATCAAGTTTACGCATAAAATCATGCGACTGCCACGCAACAACGTAACGCGTGTCATGAAAGTTCATAAAAAGAGTCATGGGCGATTCGCCCTGCGGTGCGAAACGCTTGCAGGGCGAAACGCCGCAATACCCAATCTGATGCACATGATTATATGCAGAATTATACAAGTCGGCGGATGTAAAGTTAGCTACAATATCTAGCTAAGCAATATCCGACCCTTTCTATAGCTCACATAAAGCTTGTTAAATATTTAAAGTGTTAAATATTTCGCAGCTGGTAGCTAACTTCACATCCGCCAACTTGTATGATTTAACCCATAACTAAAAGTGACCTAAGCCCGCAAACACATGGGTGTAAAGAAATGACTGGTTTTTGAAACGTTAGAAAATTATGTTTACATTGTAATAGTACGCTATAAATTCAAAAAAGGACGAAGAAAAAAGGTTGGACGTACAGATGCATTCAGTCAATGTATGCAGCATACATAGACTGAATGCAATCCTACTCAAACCACGAATTTCTGTTGATATCGCATTGTCGCATATCGTTAAGAATAACAATTAGGCGTGGACGTGCAGATTACGGGACAGCTGCTCCTGGCTAAGAGCAGGATCTCTTTCTTCATGTATTCCTTTTTTAGATCTAAATAGGAGAACTCGAAAGAGTAACCGTCAATTACCGTTCGGATACGTCTGGTGGACAAGCGTGGTGGTGTCATAGTCAAAAAAGAACCCACAATTTGCACCAATATTACGCTGGGGACCGGTACAATTTATTTTTCAATTTTCTTTTTTCTTTTCTTTGTCACAGTGTTTATGAATAACCAAACTCCTTCAAAACGACATGACCAAATTTTAACCGACTTCCAAAAAGGAGAAGATTCTATGTTCGTCTGTATAAATTTTTTGGTGAATGTTCGTCGATAATTCCGCCAAAAATAATTGTGAACCAAATCGAAAAAATAGTTTGAAAGGGTATACTCCCGAAGTTGTCCTATTTAAATTTTACAGAAATCGCCTGAGCCGTTTTTGAAAAATCAATTCGAGCGAAATATTCGAATTTTGTTAAACGATGGAAAGCGGTTTTGCCATTTTTTGCGTAACATAATTATTATAAATTATCTTTTGTGTATTTGGTAGTTCTAAAAATAGTTTTCTGACTATTTTTTACACTTAAGTGATAAATATGATCTCTAATTTTCATATGGCAATTCCACGTTGGCCGAGTCAGCTAGTATCATTTTATAGAATAAAAATTGGAAGCAAAAATGAATCCAATTTAAATATGCATTGCGAAATCCTACTGAAACCACGGATCGCTGTTGATATCGGATTGTCGCACATCGTAAAGAGGCTTGCGGATTACGGGACAGCTGCCTAGTCTATTTGCTGAATGATTGGTCGCCATTGTTTGGATTTATTGTTTAGTAGGTGCCTCTCAAAATAGGATGGTGTTTAGTTTACGATAAATGATTACTTGCGATGATACAGCAGTTAGTTTTATTGTTTTCCTATTGTAGCATTTTTATGTAACTCCACAAAATAAGTACAATTAATTTGATCTTTACAGTATGTACGCTTATGTAGTTTAAAGTAGTAGGGCTAATGAAAAAACTTGACATGTGCAAGTCAGGGGTTCGCACACCGACGGTACCGTACAAATTGCACAAAATTTATAACTAAGTTCTTAAAAACTTCTTCGAAACTAAATAAATATAACTTTTCCACTGGCATTTTGGTGAAGGAAATTACACGAGGCAACCTGCATACTTATGTAGAATAAATATAATGGCGTATGTAAATCCACCAACCCGCACCGGGTCAGCGTGGTAGATATGGCCCAATTCAGTACAGTACACACCAATGAACTTTTTAAATCAATTACATAAATTAATATCCACAGAAAAACCCACATATTATCCAAGCAAGCATAAAACGTATCGTAAGCACTTATCAAAAAAACCATTCATCAAATACGCAGAACATCAATCAAAACGATTTTACGACGACAAAATACCCCGAGCTATTATTTACAAGCCACCAGAACATAAATAATCCCAATTTCAGATAAACCCCGAAAAATCTCATCAAACCCGACTTAATTGCGAATACCGGTTACAATTGGTTATAACCAGTTACAACCGGTACTCGTTACCGGTTTTTTCCCGGCGGCCAATTTTTCAATCAGGACAAAGACATCAGTACAACGATGGGCGAATAAAGCAACAAATGTTACACGAAAAAAGCTATTTAAATAGCGAATAAAGATCGGTATCTGACGATTTTTTTACAGTTTAATCACTCGAGTGGAATACATTTTACACGCAGAGTGGCAACTTTTTATAAAACGTTGACTTTACGGAGTTTACTTTTGTAAAGGTGGGCATACACGATGCGATGATTTGATCAAATTTTCGCTTCATTCCAACTGGGAGCTCATTCAATTAATTCAAAGGTCCTCAATAACTACTAACCAGCTATAGTTAACTACCTATATTTGGCCTCCACTGAACTGATCTGATGAATTGATGCGATCATCGCCTTCTGTGCGCCCAGTTTCAGGTAGTAGTACAAATCGTTAACTACCAATTCCTACCTTTGAATTAACTGAATGAGCTCTCAGTTGGCATGAAGCGAAAATTTGATCAAATCATCGCATCGTGTATGCCCACCTTAATTCGTTTTTTTTTTTTATGAATTAGCAGAGTAAATATAATGACATGACATTATATGGTTAAAGTAAAGAATGAAATAACAATAATATATCGACTTAGTAGACTTTAACGATGCAATTTTGACTGAAAAATTAAATTTAAATGAAATCAGAATATAATATGACAATTTTCTTTTGTCGTATTTGTTACCTACATTACATTTGGACATATGCGATTGTTGTGTATATTTTTGAAATACTGGATATGTAATCTTTGGTGGAATTATACGGTTACAATTTATAATACAATTTACTCGTCCGGCGGAGAGTACTCGTATTGTTATTCCATAGCACAGGTATAATCCTAGCTTGGGTAATAATATATCTCAATCTGGAATACAATTACGTAAATCTGATATTGATTACTTTATGACAGACGATGTAAGTTAACACGTAGTAAATTTTCATTTCATTTTTCATTTTCATATAGAGTACTCCATTTATTCAATCTCCTTATAAATTTTCATTTTATAGTAAAGTTGTGAATGTCCAAAATATCAAAATACATAAAAGTTTCGATACACATACACACTCACATTCTAATTCTTAATTTACTGTCAAATTCCAGATAGTCCAAACTCTGAAGATAAAGCTCAATAAACCACGCCCAAATGTTTAAACACATTGGCCGGCAGTACATCTTCGCACTTGAGTTACTAGCGTTACGTTTTAATTTACTGTCAAATGTCAGATAGTCCAAACTCCTTATCCAATAAACCACGCCCAAATGTTTAAACACATTGGCCGGCAGTACATCTTCGCACTTAAGTTACTAGCGTTACGTTTTAATTTACTGTCAAATGTCAGATAGTCCAAACTCCTTATCCAATAAACCACGCCAAAATGTTTAAACACATTGGCCGGCAGTACATCTTCGCCACACTTGAGTTACCGGCGTTACGTTTTAATTTACTGTCAAATGTCAGATAGTCCAAACTCCTTATCCAATAAACCACGCCCAAATGTTTAAACACATTGGCCGGCAGTACATCTTCGCACTTAAGTTACTAGCGTTACGTTTTAATTTACTGTCAAATGTCAGATAGTCCAAACTCCTTATCCAATAAACCACGCCAAAATGTTTAAACACATTGGCCGGCAGTACATCTTCGCCACACTTGAGTTACCGGCGTTACGTTTTAATTTACTGTCAAATGTCAGATAGTCCAAAATCTGAAGATAAAGCTCAATAAACCACGCCCAAATGTTTAAACACAATGTTTGAACACATTGGCCGGCAGTACAACTTCGCCGCACTTGAGTTACTGGCGGTACGTTTTAATCGCGTCTGTGCCGAGCGAATAAATGATCGGAAACGTTGACATAAATCGATTCCCGGATGAAAAATATGGCCGCCTCGTGAGCCCACCGTGCAGTGGACAAATATGGAACAGACTGGAAAACGGCGCATCGGTGACGGTGGGTACAGGGTTCAGTATGTAATTAGTAAGTTTTAAAAAGTATGGCCTTAAATATCTATTAAAATGGGCTGTACCTATTGTTCTGATCGACGTACAAAATAAAACCACGGTTTTAAAATGTTCTCTGTGGTTATACCGTTATGCCGTCATACCGTCAAAGTATACCTAATCACAGAGAAAACGATTACTTTTCGCTGTCGTCGTTTTTGCCATAATATATGACGTCCACTGCTGGACATAGGCCTCCCTTAAAGATCTCCAATAAGACCGGTTGTAGCGGCTTGCATCCAGTGCGATCCTGCCTCCCCTTTAGATCTCCAATAAGACCCGTTGGAAGCTACTTTTACTCAGTGCGGTCCTACGGTCTTGATGAGGTCATCCGTCCAACTTGTGGGTGGACATCCTACGCTGCGCTTGCCGGTACGTGGTCTCCACTCGAGAACTTTTTGATCCCATCGGTCATCATTCCTTAGTGTTATGTGTCCTCTTCCGCTGTCTTTCTCTGCTTCATTTTGATCATACTTAATTTTTTCAAACGCAAAATGTGTCTAACAGCGTACAGCCTGTTCAAACAGACAAGCTATCAAAATTACATACAAGGGCTCTTTACATGACTTACACTTGACTCCGAAACCCAAAAAATATCGCGTTTTCATTTCAGGATAAGAATATTCAAGTTGTTTGATAAAAATATTGTTTTTTGAAAGCTGATCAAAGAAACTTTGTGTTCTTAGGACAAAGTCGTAGGGGACATCGGCTTGCAAACTTTTTACTTTGTGTGTCAATGTTTCTTTGCGTTTGTATTCTAATCGCCGCTGGGCCAGGGGATCGACTTCGAGTTATAAGTATGATTTTGCTCTGTGTTACTTTATAGTGAGATGGATTTATGCTAAAAGCGTTTAGTACATGTCAAAAGAACCGCACTCGGCGTAGTCAAAATAAATATTATATAGGTATATGTTGTAATACTCGTAAATGATAGGAGCAAATCGCTTTCAACAGCTATTATTGTAGCGCTCGTAGTGTAGTTTTTAGGGTTCTGTACCCAAAGGGTAAAAACGGGACCCTATTACTAATACTTCGATGTCCGTCTGTCCTTCTGTCCGTCTGTCTGTCTGTCTGTCACCGGGCTGTATCTCAGGAACCATGATAGCTAGGCAGCTGAAATTTTCACAGATGATGTATATCTGTTGCCGCTATAACAACAAATACTAAAAACAAAATAAAGTTAATATTTAAGGGGGGCTCCCATACAACAAACGTTATTTTTAGGAGTTTTTTTGCTCGCTATTAATAACGGCAAGAAGAATGGGGGCTACCATACGGTACGGAACCCTCCGTGCGCGAGTCCAGCTCGCACTTGGCCGATTTTAAAAAAAATAAATTTATTAACATAAACATATGATATATAGTACGTGAGAAGTTTTATAAAGAAAAAACTTATGTTCACTCGTATGGATAGTTTTATATGTACAATGCTAAATAAATAGCGGTTCCCGCACTAAGCTGGGCCTGTATCTCGGGACTATGAATATGACTAGGTATGCGGGGGTATGCGTTTGACTAGGTGTTTGTCAGCGATCACCGAAATTAAGCAGCTTTCCGCACGGTCAGTATTTGGATGGGTGACTGCGGGTGGCATTTTTCAACTGAGCGCTACCGTGATTCGGACGATACGTAAAGTTATTGTAAGTCCCGGTGGTTTTAACCGTTTAGCCATGTCAGAGGCGGCCGAAAAACTTTGACACCAGGGCTAGCTACCTGGCCTATACTTACTTACTTTTTTATTGTAAATGTATAGCGAAAGCTTGAGTCCAGCACTGGACGATGATGACAACAGTAATGAGTTTTAACGTCGGGAAAAGGAGGTATTCATTCATTCATTCATCTCGTGTCAATGGCTAATCAACTGTTTTTTTTTAATTCTTCTTTCATATTTTATTGCGCGATAAGTCCCGTAGTGTAAGGATAATGTGGTCAAATCGCGAAGATTTAAAAATAACAAAATGAGCTTTATAATTATAATTACTTTTTACTAAAAAACAGCATGACCGACTTCACACGTGTACAGAATTCGCGAATATTTCGCACGGATCGATGTAGCATTTTACACATTATTGTTGATTTATCGAAAATGGCTCAGCCGATTTCAGTAAAATTTTACTAGAACCAATTTCGAAGTAAAAAAAGAATCATTGAAATCGGACTACTATGAAAAAAGTAATGCGTGGTTTAACATTAAAAAAATATATATTCGTCGAATTGAGTACCTCAGTTCGGTTCGTCAGTCAAAAATCATGTTTAAAATTAATGGCAAGTCGATGACACTTTCCGATCTACCTGGCTTAATGCTAGTGCATTCAACTGGTTGGCTCGAGGAGATAGCTCTTAACGATTAGGCTGCTACTTACGGCAGTTGACCTGTTGGTATTTTTGAATATTTGATCGTTTCTTCAGTGTTCACAAAAAACTTGCTTTTATTAAATGTATTGAAAACTCTGCGAAGTCCGTCGTCGAAAATCAAATATATATTTTCTGTTAAGAAAATGTCAGCGTTAAAATATTATCATTCAATTGACATTCATACTGTTCACTGGATAATAAAATAATGTTTTCCTTACGTCAATTTTGTCTTTCTGTTTTGAGCGTCGTGATATTGTCATATAAATAACAATGAGAGAATTTTTTTTTAGAAATATCATCTTTTATGCTTTCAGAAGCTTAATAAAATTGGCTGTACCAAAAATAATTATTTTCTCAAAAGATTGATTTTACTCTTTGTTTATTATTCACTGAATGTATTTCATAGCATTTGTTTCACTGCAGCTGCAACAGATAGTTGTTATAAATAGTCCTAATCAAGTAGAATTTTGGCACTAAAATATATCTATTCTAATATTTTAAGCTGAAGGGTTTGTTTGTTTGTTTGAACGCCCTAATCTCAGGACCCGTTGCTCCGATTTGAAAAATAATTTCAGTGTTGGATAGTAGGTACATTTATAGGAGAAGGCTAATAGGTTGTATTTCCACGCGGACGAAGTCGCGGGCACTGCTAAGTCAAAGTATTTATTTCCATGAATAGTCAAGAATATTTCTTGGAATTTAAGAATTTGCAAAATGCAAGCGGAGTTTAAATATTTGTGTAACGAATGGAAACAATAGCTTATTGTGTCTAAAGTAAAGAGCTGCATTTTTTCTAACAAGCAATAGATTTTACTAACTGATACAAAATACAATAAAACCACGTAAATCTCGGTTGACTGCCTCGGTGGCTCAGTGGTTAGTGACTCTGACTTCTGGGTCAAAGAGTCGTGGGTTCGATCCCAACTGCTCTGTGTCTGGGTGTTATTTAGGTACTATTTTTTTAAGTATGTATTTATAATATGTACATGTAGTATATCAGTCTCTGGCAACCGTATCGCACAAGCTATGCTTAGTTTGGGGTCAGAGACCGTGTGTAAGATGTCCCCTAATATTTATAACGGCCCAAAAATGTACCCAGTGCCGAGGTTAGGATATTTTTATTCACAAAATTAATTATGATGTCAAAAAAATATTTTAATATGTGAAGAGTTTTCTTCGCATTCATCGGTGCAACAACAGCAATACTTTTACACTGTAGCTAACAAATACCAGCATTTTGAAATATGGCTGTGGAATAATATTACTCTTATACAATTTCAAAGTGACTGAAACCTATTTATAGCAACAATCTGCTTTCTCAGACCTTAGACATAGCGTTTTAGCTCAACTTTGTGCTTAACGAGCTTAAGATGCCTTATAACTTACATCTAACTTAGAACGACTAAGTCAACTTTCAAAGTTAATTTTAGAGTTTTCTTAATGTTTCAAGCATTTTCAATTACGCAAGAAATTAGCTGGTAGCGTAAGTTATAACATTAGCTTTAGCAACGGGAAAGTAATGGCTTGCTTATCTAGACTAAGTGACAATAACTTGCAATAGGATTGATTGGTAAATTATAAATCTTTCAGAGTTTTTTCCCACTTCATAAAAGTAGGGGGCTCTAAAATTTTGTTTTTAATTACATATACCTAGATAATGATTTTTGTATTTGGTATAGTAAGCTGAAGAAGCCAGTAGTAAGATCATATTTATGAACAATTTTACTATGGAGCCAAACCGAAATTAAAGACTAACATTTAGATGTTTTAAACATATTGTAGGTTTTGAGTTGCTTCTTTGTTTGGGACAGCTGATTTTTATTCAGCTTCCGGTTTAGTCCGATAGTAAAAGTTGTTTATTATAATGTAAAAACTCACCTCTTTTCAGCTTTCTTACGCTCGAGGGCTCACCTCTTTAATAACCCTTTGTTTTGGACCTATTTTTGCGAGCAGTTACTTACGGTTTGTTTCATTATTATCAGACTACCGTAAAACGGGGTAAATAGGTCCAATCTTCACTTTCAATTAGAATTTAAACCTTCTTCCGTTACACATAGGGTATTTTAAAGTTTACTTAAGAATGTGTGGTAAGCTCTTTTAGATGTAAAATAGCCTTCCATTACGTAATTATTAAAATATTTTGAGAAATTAATCAAAAAAACCAAAAAAGTTTTGTGAGACCATATTTATATATATTATTTATATTATTTTGCATTATGAATTCCAATTTCCCTCTTAATCAAGCCAAATAACCCCTGCGTTGTTCCAATTATACCAGTTCCGGTTCCTAATTACCCCCTTCGCGTTCTTATTATTACCAAAAAACCAAAAAAAACTAGTGTTCGACTAAAAACATGATTTCCATTTACCCCGCTATTCCTATTTTCCCCGAATTACGGTAATCACAATTATGCATTTCATTCTTGTTGGAGATCTATGTCGTCATCGATTGGACGGTCACTGCTGAACATAGGCCTTCTCTCCCTCCAATAAGAGCAGTTGGAAGCGGCTCACATCAAGTGCGATCCTGCTGTTTTGATGACGTCATCCGTTCTACCGTTCCGTACATTGTCCTACGCTGTGCTTACGAGTACGTGATATCCACTCAAAAATTGTTCTACCTCCGTACTATGTGCCCTCCTCACTGCCATTTCAACTTGCCAACCTGCTGGGCTATGTCAGTAACTTTGGTTCTTCAGCAGATCTCCTCATTCCTGAGATATGGTGATGCTTAAACTTTCACATGCCCTGAACATAAATAAAAATACTTTACTACTACATGTAATATTGTCTAGAACTGTAATATTCTTCTAAAACATGCAAAACTTTACCCCCTCTATCCAATAAGTTGTCAAATCGGAAGGAGCATAACTCTGGTTTGAAATAGAGCATCCGCGCGGATGCTTAAAGAACAATGCTATGTAATTTATACCAGCTACTGGCAGTGGTGCTGGAGCTGAGGAAATAATTTGCAGATGACTAGATCTGAGAAATACGAGGTGTTGGTTTGAAAAGTGCAGGGAAGTAGAGGGTTGGATAATTTAACTTATTGTTGTGAACAACTTTTTCTATGGGGACGACACTGAAATCGCGAAAAAATCATTGGACCAGTACAATTTGTTAAAAAAGTTAATGAACAATGAATAACGCTGAACGGTATGGAACAGCTGATTGTTTTCATCTTATTTCGGGGTAGTAAGTGTCGTGTCGGGGTCTTGTAGTAAAATTTATTCATACTGAAGTGTATACCATTGGCAGTCCCCAATCATCGCATAATTGTGCAGTGAGCTGAGAAAAAAATATTATTATTAATTCAATGTAAACTTACAATTTCAGTTTGCTTGTTAGGTTTAATAATTAAATACTAGCTTTTGCCCGCGGCTTCTCCCGCATGAAATTTCAAGGCCCTACCTTACCACCCTTCATAGAGAAGGTGGAAAATAAAAAACAAAAAAAAAATCGATTTGACATTTGTTCGATTCAACAGTTCTTTTTAACATTTCTTAGAGCGCACGCTAGAATAGCTCGCAGATAACATAATTTTTCCTACTTACTTTCACGTTTATAATATTATATAGTAGGATAACATGAAGTTTAGTGCTTGCAAGTTAATATGCTTTCACATTAGCAAAAACTTTTAAGCGAATATAAGGCAAACACATGGTTCCCAGTATATTTAAGTCAATTTCAAGTCATTATTAAATTATTTTTAAAACAGCAATAAATTATCAAAATTGGCGGGATGCCATAAGGGGCCAATCACTTGGATCTGAACGCTACCGTGGCACGGATAACACGTAACACGTTAAATTGTAGTTTACGTTGCTTTATCCGTTTAGCCATGTGAGAGGCCTTCAGGCGGCGTAAAATCTCTGACAACAAGGCCTATACGAACTTACTACCTGAATCACTTGTAGTCATAAATTATCAGTGAAGCTGTTTCTCTGTAAATATTCTACTGCCAATAGTACGGCTGGCGTGCCGCCAGCGCTTTACATAATAAACCCTTGATAGCATTCCGGTGGTTTTATATTCCATGGCTGTCATATTCGCAAAGGCATGGCAAATGTACTCGTAGTTTTGCCACATATTGCTACTTCAATAGGCATGACAACTGGGTAAACAAATCATTAGAATAATTAGTCAGTGAGTTAGATTATCAAAAGTATTTGACACGTTTTTTCTTTTGTCAATAAAACAACAAAATAATGGCAAATATAAACCTTGTCAATGTTTGGGAGTGGTCGTGACGTCACGTCTCGCACGTAAATCTATTGTGTATTGTACATTTGTAAGACATTTGTGACGTCACGCGGAACTTTAACAGGCTATAAGGCCTAATTTCACCGAGCGATGTCAAATATTTGATGCCGTGTTAGAGCTATTAACAGACTGTCTACGTTATCGAGTGTCCCACCATGCGCTAATGCTTCGTTAGTTCTCTTGACATGATGTTAAATCTAATCACTGCTTTTGAGGTCCGTTTACAGTTGACAGACTGCCAGATGACAGATGTTAGGGGGAAAACAGGGCAATGGTGGTCAGCAGGGAAACATGGTCACGCTCATAATTAAAAGAAAGAAGGATGTCGACAGCTCATACATACGAATACCTGTTGTGTACGAATACACTCAGTTTCTCCCAAGCTCATTTATAAAAATGTTATCTTCACCAGAGTAATTTATGACGCTTCTAAAACTGTTCTGATATGTACAAGTTTGTTTAAAATGAAGTTGAAATAAGAAAAACCGAAAACAATTTTCAAGCTATAGGTACCTACTTTGATTTTTAGAATTATAGACCATAGCAGTGCTACCAACTCCTTTTGGCAAAAATTCGCTATCAGCACGTCGAAAACGCGCCAGAAGCGCTAAATGGTAACTACGACGACTGGTACTACGAAAAAATGAATGATAATGAATTTCGGTATTCATCCACTTCATTAGCAATAGTATAAGAACCACAACTTGCTGCTATTCGAACTTCGGCCGCAGCCTGCGGATGCAGGTCACGATTGCAGGTAACACACATCTGAAATGCAGCCACTGCCTGCTTCCGCAGTCGAGAGTGATTCCGAGGTTGGCTACACGTGCTGCGACAGGCAGCACGTCGGACTTGTCTAAACAGGTGAACAACACTCGCAGCTGAGGCTCGGTAGCACGTGCTGCCGGAGCCGCAATCGGAATCTTTTTTGCAGAAATTCATACTACTACATAGATAACCAGAGCTGCCCTTACTCGTAGTCCAGGCTTTGCGAAGTTTACTTAAACTTTCGCGTTCGCGTGTGGCTCCATAGATTTTGGTTAGTTCTTCCTCGTTTCTGCTAGGGGCGCTGTACAAAAATGTATAGGGCCATACCGAAAGAGCTGTAGTTTCAATTTACGTGTAAACCTGGATTAACCCCTCAGTTGTGCAGCCACAGCCGGCTTCGCGCAGCTGCTGCAAGTGCTGTTTGTAGCTGTAGCCTGCTGCCGAGATTCGAATAGCACCTCAATTCAATTCATTTCAAAATTCATTTATTCCATTGACATATTACATGCGCTTAGAAACGTCATTACAAAATAAATACGAGTATCATTAAAAAATAATTGAACACGTAGAATTCAATAAAACAAAATAATAGGTACTTAATAAAAAATATCAGCAATAGCATCGTCAAGAACAATATCATCAATTAAAATTACAAGGAAAACAAAATAATAGGTACTTAATAAAAAATATAAGTAATAATAATAAAAAATTTAATAATACCTTTAAGGATTATAACGAGCAATATCAAAATAATCAGGAATATCTCGGATAATTTCAACTACAGCTTTTTGTTAGTAGTAAAGTGAGTGAAACCTAAAAATATAAGTATTCTTTCTTTTTGATAATCTTTTAGTATACAAAAATGTATGTTTCTATAAAATATGTAAAAAGACACCTCAGTTCGTAAAATTACTAGTTGAAACACTTAAAACGAGTTAAGGAAGGAGCATGTACCAACTGTTGAAAAAGAAAATAATTATATCAACCCCTACAAAAAATTGCTAAGTCGGAATACCGAAAACGAAATCTGGTAATACTGAATACATCATCTGATCGACTGAATTTGACATTTCCTTTTTTTTTTGACAGCAACAGTAATAAAATAGTGATTTTTTTTAAATAATGTGCCCATTTTTGGACAGGCTAAAGCCTTTAAGCTCATACCGCCACTTCTTATGTATGTAATCTTTAATGTTAAAACAATAAAAAATCATTGTAATTTTTCTGGTGGTCTAATATTAATTTTAATTAGTGATTTGAAAACAGCAAAAAATCACTAAATTTTTGAAGCACATATCATTATTATAAATGATGTTTTGTTTTCTACCTACTTGCAAAAAAAAAAAAAAAACTACAGGTCCATTCGCTGCATCCTTCTTTATTCTCAAAATATATTTTTGCTTGTGTTATATCTCTTTTGTTTCCATTAAGTCTGATGCATCAATTAACCACAAAAAGAGACTAAAAAGAAAGAGTTAAACAAGCTAAAAATGAAAGTTCTTCAATAAGAAAGAGATTTCTCATATTATATGGGTTATCAGTCCTCCGCGCTATGTGCCCTGCCCATTGACTAACGTAGATATTGCGGGCTTCTGCGTAAATGATGATGATCCGGAAATCCATTCTTATATTGGTCGTGTGTGTACAATGGTGGTCAAAGCCATTTTTTTATTTTATTTTGATATATCTAAAGAAGCCTGGAAGAAATCGCTTGAAGCGATAAGGCCACCATTTAGTATAGCTTTGTAATGCTTTTTTTTTTCGTGTTCTTTTTTTGTATTGTAATTGTGGTTAAACTAATAAAGAATTATCTATCTATCTATTAGATGAATATTCCAAAGATGATTGTTTTGATGTCAAATAATATTCCGATAATGTAGAATAACTATGTTTTTTTTTTTTTTTTTTTTTTTTTTTTTTTTTTTTTTTTTTTTTTACCGTACTATTACCACTATTAAATATAATATCCTCGATCCTTATATATTCCGATTGATTTGTGTTACAATGTCGACAATTACGAAGGCGTCACCCTAAATTTGTGTTTCAGTACCTACTGGAAAACAGTGGGCCCCAAACTAGGCTAAGCCTGTATCTTGGGTACCCAAATGATGTTTACAAGTAGAATTTCACAAACACGCTGAGGTGTACGCATGTTAACACCGAAAACAGTTTTTACTTAGTTTTTACATTGCTATGACCTTGAATGACCATTAAGAATTCTAAACAAGAGATTGTTTATAAAATTTACACCTAGATACCTACACATTACATTACACAAGTGAGTAGAACAGAAATGAAATTTAGATAAGCATAAAAATGAGGGTATGCATCTATTTTCGAAATACCATAAAGTGCAGGCACGGTCGTATTTAAACATCGCTGCCAAGCAAGAGTGCACCATTCAAGAATAATTACGTGTGAATTAAGTTTAACTACAAGAATGTACATTGTGATAGCAGATAATTTATAATGTGGAAAGAGTTACTTAATTTTTCTAATGTGCTAATATTATGTAGTTAAATTACAGTAATAAGTATTGAAGAATTACAATGATAGTTGTTAATGTTAAATTGAAATTAGGAATTATTATAAATTAATTTGAACTGAGTAAAGCGAAGTTTACTCGAATTGCTCGCATTATTATTGTTATTAAATTTGTGATCAGTATAGATGATTTCAAGATAAATGTGTGTGTGTGTGTGTGTGTGTGTGTGTGTGTAACACTGCAATACGCAGGATCTCATGAGAGTCAAGGTTTGCAGTGCTACGTGTGTGTGTGTGTGTGTGTGTGTGCGAGTGTGCATTTTCCTAGTCAAGGAACCTTTCCGATTATCTCTATCGGCTCGAAAGTAGAAGCAAAAACCTCTTTACCCTTCATCTCAGAATATGCTATTAGTCTTTCTGTTTGCTCGCCGGATAGTGATAAAAGCCATTTCACTACCATTTTCTTAGAAGCAGCAAAAGTACTATGTTGAATGTTTATCTGTCGACAGACAGAGTTGTACGTAAAGATATGAACGTATTTCGGCAGCCGGGCTGCGAACGTGGTGTGCACTTTCGGTAGTGGAATATCGCAATGGCGGTTATTTCTGCGCAGTTTGATATTGCTCGACAGGTGGTGACTTTTGGCTATAGCGCGCATCACAAACAGCTGTCTGACTCTGAGGACAGAAGCTTCCGCGTACAGCTTATCAGTAGGGTATCGGCGTGGTTTGCCCAGTAGTACTTTTAGCGCAGCTCTTTGGGCGCGTTCTATCTCGTCTATGTGCGACTTCGCTGCGCCGCCCCATACTCCTATGCAGTACTGTAGCAGCGACTGACAGAGCGATTTGTATACTAACATTTTAACGTCTGCTTTCGCGGATGCTCTTAGGCATTTCATGACGTATAGCAACTTACGAATTTTCTTTGAGATGTACGTGATGTGAGCTGAAAAGGACAAGTTTTCATCCACCATAACGCCCAGATATTTTACTGACTTGACTCTTTCTATCGAACTGCAAGTACACTTTACTGGGCTTGCTTTCGGGTCTGAAGTAGTGATGCAGTTATTGTGTACAACCAATTTGGACAATGTAGAATTTGTGGCCGCCGTAATGTGAAAGGCAATGAAATTAGATTTTTTAACATTCAAAGTTAGTAGGTTTGCATCAAGCCAACGAGATATCCTCTCGGTACCTATTTCAGTTTCTCGGGTTACAGAAGCCCAATCATCTCCGTGGAAAATAGCAGCCGTGTCATCAGCGTAGCATATAAGTTCACAGTTTGGAATGTTCAACCTGAAAATGTCGTCCATGTAGATCGTGAACAGGGTAGGAGCCAGTATACTGCCTTGAGGGACGCCGAATTCAATGGGCATCACCCCGCTTACGTGTTCCCCAACTTTGATGCATTGTTGCCTATTTGAGAGGTAGCTAGCAAACCAACTAAGAGCGACTCCCCTAATTCCAAAGCTGCGGAGCTTTTTAAGCAAGATTTTGGGAGACAATGAGTCGAATGCTTTAGCCAAGTCAAGGAAAACTCCGATACACCTTTTCCTTCTATCTAGATGAGTCGCTACTGTTTCAACAAGAAGTTGGACAGCTTCTTCGGTTGATTTGCCTGCCCTAAAACCGTACTGACGTTCACTAAGCAAGTTGTTTTTTTGGAGGAAATCGACGAGTCTTTTATTGACAAGTTTTTCTAGAGTTTTTGAAACGATGCTAAGGAGTGATATTGGTCTATAGTTGTCAGGGTTCGTCTTATCCCCATTTTTGTGAATCGGGATTACAACTGCCGTTTTCCAGCAATCTGGGAAAATTCCGGTTGTCATGCTGAGATTACAAATGTAGGTAAGAGGTTCAAGCAATTCGTCTTTGGCGTACTTTAGAATAAGTGGAGTAATAGCGTCCAAACCAGGGGCACTGTGAGCTTCGAGGCTTTGTATGATGTTCTTGACTTCCTGAATGTCAATGGGCGAAAAGAAGAGTGAGTTTGCGCTACGACTAGCAAAAGAGACTTGTTGGCTTAGGGCATCATGCGAAGTATTCAGCTTTTTTAAAATTGTGGATGCCAGTTTAGCTCCTGCTGAAGCAAAATGATGGTTACAGCCATCGAGAGCTTGCACAGGATTTGAACCGCTTCTTAACAATTCATGTGAATCACTTTTTGAGCAGGGAATATCACAAATTTGTCTTATGGTTTTCCATAGATTCTTGGGGTTGTCGCGATTTTGTGTTAACTGTTCATTTTCATATTCGTGTTTAAGCTTATGAAGTAAATTATAACGCAATGAAACACGAAACACTCAGAGTAGCAACAGCTTGTTTATTCAGGAACGGTTCGGGGACGAATAGGGCGCAAAAATAGCTGAACACGGCTTAAATAACTTTCCCCTCCTTTGTCTCTTGAGTTTCAACATGGCGGCTGGCAACAGCATGGCGCGAAGGGGCGTGGCGACTGCAGTTGACGTCAGTTCCGTTTCAAAATTATTACAAAAGTTTTTGTAGCGCGTATATGTGGTATTAAGAATTGCGTTTTTTGGGTCTTTCCTTAATTGCAGGTGAAGGTTGTCTCTGAGTTTCATGCACTTTATAAGCCCAGGTGTGATCCAGGGTTTGAGATTAAGTTTCGACCGACTGATTTTACGTTTGTGAGTGTGTTTGTGAATGCAGTCCGACAAGATTTGGTTTAGTGCTAATACCGCTTCGTTAACGTCTTCTTTCTCTAAAACTTGTTTCCAGTCGGTTCTCTTTAGTTCTTCAGAGATTTCATGAAAATTGGTTCTGGTGACAGTTCTGTTAATTTTAATGACATTTTTCGAATTCAAGGTGAGTCCAATCAACAAAATGTCATGATCAGTTATCGACGTTTTACAAATAATTCCCAGACTATTTGTTTTTGTTTTTATAAACGCGTGGTCTAAACATGCTTTTTCTCTAGTAGGCTCAGTTACTGCAGGAAGAAAGCCTTGGCCCGCCATCAAGCACTGGTAGGAAGCATTGCCCCTACTTGGGGGCTCCTGTAGTAAGTCAAAATTAATGTCTCCCGTGACCAGTACAGTGGGTTGGTTCCTCGTAGTTTCTAAAACATTTTCAAGCGAGTCATTGAAACTCTCCAAATCGGTCAAAGATGGCGGTCTATAAACTCCTACTATTTTCAGGCAGTTTCCTACAGTAACAGCTAGACAGTTTCCGCCCTCGAAAGCGGGTTCTTGAGCTGAGGCAGACCAACACTGCTTGATATAGATGGTAACCCCACTACATCTATTAATTATTTTTCTCGTGTGGAAAACATCGTATCCTGTAAGTTGAGGAATGTAAGTGTGTTCCTGAAGCCAGCATTCGGATAAAACTAAGGCGTCGAATTCACAGCTTAGTCGACTAAGTGTAGGTAGTAATTTTGAGAAATTTTGATTCAGGCTTCGTATGTTAAAAGAAATGACTTTAAAGTTGTAGGGTGTTAATAGTTCTTTACATAATTCTGGTTTTGCAATAGTGCGGCACTGTACCTTAAGAATATCGTCTAATTCGTCATAAACTTCTGGGTTACCCATTATCAAAGTTTGTAAAATTGATGGTTTTAGGATATCGACAAATGACAAGTGACGCACTATATATACTATACAGGTCGATTTTGTAAGGTTTTAGCGCAATATTGTGTAGTAGCTTAAGTTCATCAATACGAGTGCAGATGGGTACCGAGATTTTCTGAGAAACATAGTAGTTCAGTTCATGTAGCCGAGTGTGATTGTTTGTGAGAGTGAGATTGTTTTTAAATTGAGAAGTGTCGTGTGAGTTAAATGAAATCACCTTACTGGTGTTATCTCTAATATGCGAGTAATGATATGTATAAATAACTATCGAAGCAGGCACTATGAATTCGAGATAAATAATGAAAAAAAATCTTATGAGCTTAGATCCGATTGAAAAAATAATAATTAAAGTCGTTAATTCCAATAAGTTAGCTAATGTGTGCAGTTTGTTTGTACAACTTTTAGGTATGATACAACCATGTAGCGCAAATTGGTTTGCAACAAATTGTATTACGTAGATAAAAAGGACAATACTACGAAACAGACTAATGACATCCTGTGCGGAGTTCGGGCAGTGTTGTATCTTGTGAATTTTTTTCGCTGGTGCTTGTTGGCATAACTCGGTCCAGGTCCGCTTTGCTGTTGATAAGGATAGCCGGTTTGCCTTCACCTTTACGCAGGAGTATTCTCCCGTTGCTAGGCCAACAGAACAGGAAGCCGCATTCTTTAGCGCGTAATCTGGCTTCGCGAAACAACATTCTGTTTGTTTTTGTAAGGTGTTCATTTATATATACTTGTCGGGGCGGTCCTGGCACATTTAAATCAGCTGATGTTGTGTTTTGGCGACGAGATTTGGCTGCCTTTAAAAACTCGTCACGCTTTGATTTTCTGATCATTTTAACGATAATTGGTCTAGGAAAATCTTTGCCATTAGATCTAGAATTTTTAGGGCCGGCTCGAACCACCCAATCGATCTCACTCTCAGGGAGGTTTATTCCTAATTTTGTAGCCGTGACCAGCACAATATGTTCGAGGTTTTCGTTGGCCGCCTCGTTTATGCCTAGAATCTCAAGTTCTTTATTTAGCGAGTTTTGCGCCTGATGATTTATTTGGTCCTTTAAGAGGGCGATTTCTTCCCGCAACAATGGAATAATCGAGGTTTTTGCCTCCAGCTCCTGTATTCTAGTATCAAAATTATCGAGTCTGTTATTACATTTTGCCATACCTTCCGTCAGCAGAACAAGACAAGATTTTATTTCAGACATCTCTAAACGTATCAAGTGCATCTCTGCGGCGACGTCGAGCTGAGTCTCCGATGTTCCGTCCTCTCCTGAGACAGGTGAGCCGAGTGCTGGACGTTTTTGGGCTCGCGCTCCAGGATTGTTGATACTGGGGCTGTCGAGGTGGTCACGCGTCAGAGGATGAATGTTAGAGAGTAGTTTTCTGGTCTCTCCGGTCTGGCAAGTAGGACATGTCCAGTCACCTACAGTTGAGGTGTCGGAGGTGGGAGCTTTTACACATATTGGGTGGAATGATATTTTGCAGCCAACACATTTCAGGAAGTTTGAGGACGTTATGTTGTCTTTACATACTCCACAATTATTGTTATCCATTTTAATCGGTCTCTTAGAATGCAGGTATTTATCCATTTGTTGCGAGTCGCGTGGCTTAACACACTTAATCTTCCAACGCAGGCAAAAAGAGCGAGCTGCGCGGGTAATGATTCACAGGCGATTCACCGTGTAAGTGCGAGAGAGACGGCTATATGAAGCTAGGTCGTGCGTCAAGCGCACGCGCCTTCACCACGTAGGTAGAATAACAGCTGTTTGAAAATCAGCTGTTTTAGTTTACGTATGGTGAATTTGCTGTTTTATCTTGATTATTATGCAACACTGGTGAAAAACAATTAACACTTCTTGCACTGGGAGATGAAGCTATGCCTGGACTTAAGATTTGTCTGATTAACTGCACTTTTGAACACTGAATTTATTTTTTGTAACTGAGCGGTGCGTAACAGCGCACAACCGTCAGCGCAGATATCAAATAGATTTTGCTCATAAAGCTGTGATTTATATTGTTAATTTTATTTTAAAAGCGCTTAATTGACCGTCATTGCTCTATTCTCCCCCACTGATTGTCAAAAGAACAACCAAATCTGTTCCTCCTGTGACGATTGACCCAAGTCGAGTCTTACCCTTTTTAATTTTGACAGATAAAAAATGATGAGAAAAAATATTTCGAACTTTTTGGTATCTATTTACACGGTAAATACATATGTAGTTTAATCAGGGGTATAACTAGACTTGTATCATTCAACACATATTTCAAAAGACTAGATTTTTAGCAAACTGATACAATTCAAGTAAATTATGATAATACAGACAGACAAGTGAACCAAAGTAATCTTTAGGTTAATATGACTATTATTTGTTTGAGAAACATTTGGTTAAGAACATATTATAATGGACTATTACGTTTTTTAACTTCTTGTATATCATTTTACACAAAAACAGCTTAATAGATGCAAAATGGTTTAATAGTACTTGTATCACCTACCACGTAATTTAAACACATATTAAAAATAAAAAAGGTATAACTTACAGATTGTTCATGAACTACTTTAAAACTATAATATGTAAAATGAAAATTTAAATGCATATTGAAAGTAAATGTTTTTTATCTACAAAACGAGGTACTTAAATGTAACTAAAGCCCCTTAGTTCACGAACTAGATTTTTTTAGAACTTGTTTTTGCTCTCCTGTAAAATGGTAATTTTTTACTTATATCACTTTTCACAGGAGGCACAGAAATAACTTCAGTCAAGTTTGACATTTTACCTAATAATAAGTATCACAAAAGTATGCCGGTTGCATTATAATCCTACAGAGTGTGATCGTTATTTAAAATTGGTCACATAGCATGAAGAAAGTTGTGCAAATGTACATGCAATGATATATCAAATACAAACTTTTCGATTAGGTCGTATTACAATGAGAATGAACATAGAGTGAACAATTTTTTTAACGTGGGATTTACTAACGATTTGTTATATTTTCTTCATAGGACAGAAAATGATCCAACAGTTCTGTTACTTTTAAAGACCCATCAGTTAATGCCTCATTAAGAACTAACAAACATCGTCCGGTGAAATTGGGTCTAAATCTTCATCAATTTTTGTTTAATTGAGAAACGATAAAATACGCGTCTAATATTTTTGAACATAATTAATCTATCTGACTGACTTATTATATTTTGTTAGTCATTATGCCTATTAGATGAGTTTTTTTCTTATAACCAGGCCTTTACGACCTGATTTGTCATCGTTTTGGCCTCTGATTTATTCGATAATAGTAATTCAAGAATTCGTCATAATTATCGTCATGTGGTTTTCACCAGTTATAACAATGTAAGACGATTTAATGGTTTGTGGCATTTAGTGGTGTTTCGTAATTTTGATTAGTTTTGTATTTTTTGTAATTTTATTTTGTATGTTAAAAACATCCTGAAAAATTTTAACATTATGAGTTTGTATATTCTAGGGGGAGCAGGCAACTTTTTCGTATCACAAAAACCGTAATCAGACCAGTTATTAATTTTTCAAACCGGTTTTGTCCCTGACTAAGAAAACTGTTTTTGTGTGTGCTTAATATTGAGCCTTCTCAGGAAAAACATCTTAACCGAAAAATCCCTGTTTTTATAGGAAAAGCGTTTTTCTTAATGAAAGTGAAATTGAAAGCGACAATATGTAATTTATTTTCGATATTGGAGGTGGTAGATTGGAGGATTGGAGTAGTGATTGAGATCGAAAATGAATTTGTTATTATTTACTGTGCCCCGCGGTGTTACCCGCGTTAGCCCGATATAAAAAGATTATTGATTCAATTTTAAAATGTATTGTTCATAGACATTGAGGAGCTTACAAAATGATGCACGGGAATATATACACTACATTTCTATAAAGTTACTTAGATTTAGCATTTTCTCAAATGTAGGTCCAGCCATTTCAGAGATTAGCCGGAACAAACAGACAGACAGACAAAATTGTAAAAAATGTTATTTATTGAAATATTCATACACATGTAGTAAAAAGCAGCTATTTCAATATTACAAACAGACACTCCAATTTTATTTATATATTTAGATACCTGTATCAGCCTTTTTAATAGTCCACTGCAGGACGTAGGCCCACCCATGAAGGGTGATCGGGCCATATCCACCAGGCTGGCCCAGTGTGGGTTGGTGGTTCACAAACGCCATCGATTTTCTTCTACTGACGTTTGCAGGTTGTCTCACGATGTTTTCCTTCACCGAAAAGCCAGTGGTTATAAATTCCGTACATAAATTCCGAAAAACTCATTGGTACAGGTACGGTATTCGAACCTACGACCTCACGTTTGTAATGAGGGTGTCATTACCAATACACCACCACGGCTATAGGCGGTAGGTACCTATCACTTCACTATCACTACATAGTATAAAACAAAGTCGCTCTCGCTGTCTCCATGTCCCCATGTATGCTTATATCTTTAAAACCACACAACGGATTTTGATGCCGTTTTATAGATAGAGTGATTCAAGATAAAGTTTTACATATATAATAAACCTGTGCGAAGCCGGGGCGGGTTGCTAGTTATTAATAAAATATTGACCAACTGACATCATAGATTATAAATATGTAAAATGTATAAACGGTATATTTACCATTTAAAACTTTAATAAGAAAATTGTATGTATGTCAATAAGTTGAAATGTTGTTTTGGTCAATAAAGTATTTTAATTTAATTTAATTTCAATTTAATTTAATAGACAACATAATTTACTTGATAATGTTTGTGGTACGATTAGGTCTACAATCAAACGTTATTGGAGCACTAAATCCAGTCTGTGCGTGTTAGTATTAGCCAGGATAAGATAGCTATCCAGGTAATTCACTGCGAGCTCAATTTGAGACCTAAAGTGCGTATTTAGATCAGTGGAAGCTAAGACAAGTTATCCATTGGGGTGTTTAAATAGGCATGATCGCTAAAATAATTGACCCGTCAAATAGAAAACCACAAAAGGCAGAAATATGAATTGCTCGGCGATGGATACATGTTTATGCCTTTTAGAGTTGAAACATTAGGTCCGTGGGGTCCTAGCGCTTGGCGCTTGTGTAGAGATTTGTCAAAAAAACTGATAGAAAGAGCAAATGACCCAAGGGCTGGTGCCTACCTCGGTCAAAGACTTAGCCTTGCTATCCAACGGGGTAATGTCACCAGCCTCTTAGGTACTTTGCCAGCGGACTGCGCCTTAAAGCAGTTTTTATTTATAATGTAAATTTAATACCTATACCTTATTAAAAGTTATTTATTTTAGATTTATGTGTTGATGTATTTTCTGGTAATATCGTCAGATAGATTATTTTATTATTTATCAATAAACTAGCAACCCGCCTCGGCTTCGCACAGTTCTATTATACAAATAAATCTTCCTCTTCAATCACTCTATCTATCAAAAAAAACAGCATCAAAATTCGTTGCGTGTTTTTAAGACATAAGAATACACGGGTACAGACAGCGGGAAGCGACTTTGTTTTGTACGATGTAGTGATATGGGACTAAGATTGGTTTAGGTATTTTTTTGTGAATTAAACAAACATTGATGAAGATAAAGCCCGTTAAAGTATCGAGTGACATTACGAGTAGACTACAAATGTGTAAACTTTTGACAGAGGAGTGACGTCACGAGCCCCCACTGCCGAACTTTGATAAGGTTTATCATTTATTCATGTTTGATTGACAATATAAAAAATAAGTGTCCAATATTTTTTTATAATTTAACTCATGGACTATTTTTTGAATTGAAAACTTCTTTGGCATCGTTGTGTTGGAGACTGATAAACTACTTATACATATTTTTAAATACTTACTTTTATAGATAATAAAACTAAAACACCCAGACACAGAGCAAACACCTATGTTCATCACATAAATACTCACCCTGGGTGGGGATTGAAGCCACGCCTCTTTGACCCACAAGTCACCACTGAGCCACCGAGGCAGTCAATCTTGTTTTAACCGACTTCTAAAAAGGATAAGGTTCTATGTTCGTCTGTATGTATTTTTTTGTGTATGTTCATCGATAATTTCGCCAATTGTGAACCGAATCGCATTTTTTTAGTTCTAAAGGGTATACTCCCGAGGCGGTCTCATTTAAATTTTAAAGAAATCGGCTTAGTCGTTTTTGAAAAATCAACAATAATGTAAGTGATTCGAGCGAAATATTTGAATTTTGTACACGATGGAAGGTGGTTTTGCCATTTTTGCGAAAAATAATTATTATTTATCTAAATAAAATGCAACAAGATTTACAAGTATGCAATAAACTGGTCAAGAGTTGAAAGGCTTATGAAGATTCAGCTAAAGAGATGTGCCGCGATGTCTACTGTTTAGAGAACTACTAGTAATAATTTGGAAACAGCTATCACGGACAGCATAATTTACTCACTAATGTTTGTGGTACGATTAGGTTACGTGTTAGCATTAGCTAGGATCAGATAGGTATTCAGGTAATTCACCGCGAGCTCAATTTCAGACCTAAGCAGATTACGCAGAGTGTGCGTATTTAGTGGAAGCTAGATTAAAGGTCTAATACAGCTCGCGTCATTTAAGTAAAACCTGTGCGGTAGTCGATTTTTAGGTGTCATCGGAGGCGAGGTTAACTCACGTTAGATAGGTGGTTTAGTTTTGGCTTAGTTTCGTTAATTGTTTCACCAAAGTAAATTTCTGTGTTTCTGAGGTTCTATACAACTTGCTCAAAATTAATGGATTTATCTTGATTTTTTAACCCCCGACAAAGAGAGGGGTGTTATAAGTTTAACGTGTCTGTGGTATCGTAGCTCCCAAACGGACGGATTTTCGTTTAGTTTTTTTTTTGTGTCATAGATAATTTTATCCCGAGTGTTCTTAGCCATGTTTCATGAAAATCTGTTCAGCCATTCGAAGATCATCAGCTCTTATTCTAGTTGATGATTCTAGTTGGGGATCTGAGTACCTTCCATATGTCCTATCGATTCGAAATTGGGTACCGTGTTACTTCAATGATATTGAAAGGACATAGAATTTATTTTTTGTCGGGGAGTTTTTAATTTTACTATTATTTCTAATAACGTGACTAATTTTATTACCAATCAGACTCAGACTTCACCGAAGTAGAGCTGGGTAAAGGGTTATTTTCGTTATCAGTAGGTCAAGAACGGAGGTCGGAACGGAACGGAAGAAGGAGTGTCGGTATCGCGATGACCGTTCTCCCTATCCTCTGCAGCCGTAGTGGCAGGCGCGGGGCCACTTTAATTGACCCGTTGCATTGGTTCCAGGGCTGTCGGACACGGGTGCTGACTGACGCCCAGTGCTGGTTGGTCCCAGGTGGTGGATTACGATGTGTCTGGCCCGAGGTGGGGCCCGAGTTGGGCCAGCGCTGTCGTGTGCCGCGGAGGAGTGGGAAAGCGTGCCCGTAGCTCCAACACCAAGCGCAGTGGCGGAACACCCTGGGGTTTTGGTAGGTATAATGTCCAGCAATGGGCCGGGACTCCCACATAACCACCCGCCTGCCCCGAGGTGCGGTGGTATCTTTAAAAGATTTATCCAGGTAAAAAAAAAGGTCTAGAACTATGTTTTTTTGTTTGTATATTACGCGATTGCTCCGCCAATCAATGATTTTTTTGGCAGATCATACATTAGAAGTACCTAGTTCCAATTAAAATGTATCGAAATCGACTGTCGTTTTTAAAAAATCAACAATAATATGCACAGTTGAAGTAAATATAATTCTAAAATAAAACAGTTTATACAAGCAAGCAAATAAAGTTACACATATAAAGCACAATCTTTGTTCATGAAAAAAAACTCATAAGACACATAAAACTTCGCGCTTCGTACAAAAGAACGACATTAGCTACAGTATTTGGCATAGAATCCCTATAATATCAAGTGGCGTAATTTCTGTGAACAATTACGGCACTATGCGGGTGAGCTCGAGTTGACTTTGGGAATTGGGTTTTTGGATTATTTTTGTGATAAATGAAAAGGTCTTATATAGGGTGTTTTGTAGAGGGTCCGACAAACCAATTAGGCTTGTTCGGGTACCCATTTGAAGAATAAAAGTACAAGTTATGTACCGTATTTACATTGATTTTCATATTAGCACCAAAGTCACACCGACAGTACTTAAACGAGCATATGACGTCACAATACCTACCTATGTATACTTATCGACTACTGAAATATGTACCACTTTTTACTAGTCAGTAGGTATACAGCTGAAATTACCAGTGTTAATTATTTTAGCAATGAAATCTTTTGATTTTTGTTAACATATTCGTAAATATAAAAAAAAAAAACGAACCTCAAGAGTTACCTATCGTGTTTTCTTAGTATCATGAATAATCTATGAACAAAAAAAAACCCCAAAATTATGTTCTCGTATATTCTATAAGATGTTAAACATTGTAAAATAAAATGTTTTTGGCAGTGAAACGGTCTAACACCAAAAAACCATTATAATTTGTTGTGTAGAAAACAAATATTTGTTTAATCCATCCATACATCAGCCATAGGACATCCACTGATGGGCATAGGCATCCCTTATGGATCCCCAATGAGACCGGTTGGAAGCGGCTTGCATCCAATGCGTTCCTGCGGCCCTGATGAGATCACCTACTAACTTCGTAGGTGGACGTCCTACGTTGCGCATGGCGGTTTGTGGTCTCCACTCGAAAAGCTTTCTATCCCATAGGAATAACAGATACCGGAGAATTATTCAATAATTTTATGATTTGTTGCCAAATGCTGGTGTTTATTTTCGCTCAACGTATAAGCATTGTCGTTCAGCGTGGCAATGCTGCCAGCTTGCGGTGCATACTGCCAACTGGCAGTGGGCTTGAGCGTTTGGATTTTGTCTTTAGACCTTTAAGGGTCTGTGGATGATACAATTGCTTTTTATGTAGTAGGTTCATGGAAAAATTGACGGGAGGTCTTTGCCTAGCAGTGGGACACGACAGTTAACAACAACAACAAGTAGTCTTGTAGTTAACAAAGGCACTTGCCCAAAAAAAGAGTAGTTATTCATGATTTGTGTAATTGTATGTATATCACTTCATTGAAACTAGCGTGAGGATTCATTATTAAATTTTTATATGAAAAACCGGATACACTCACGATAATATTTGAAACGGCCGAGCCGCTATGCGCCCGACCGGTTTCGAAGTAGTTAGTACTTCTTCATCAGGGAATACGCGCGCCCCCGATGACGGACGCCCGCGCACTGGAGTTGGCGGCGGCCGCGAGCTCGGCGGCGGCACGCGCCTCCCGCGCCACTGCCCTCGCCGCTCGCGCCTCCGCAGCGCGTGATCGGCTACTCGTCACGGGAGCTGGATGGTTTTCTTCTGCTTCTTCCCCCGATGGCACATTTTGTCCTGAACAACTTTAACTCGGCCGTTTCAAATATTATCGTGAGTGTATCCGGTTTTTCATATAAAAATTTGTATGTATATACCTAAATACCTAGAAAGAATAATTATTCTATATGACGGGGCGATCAACAAACGTGTATTATTGTCGCGACAACCTCCTTGATCATAGTGCTAGTTATTGAAATATGAACACCAGCAAATTTCCGATATCAACTTTATTCTGCTTACAGAGTAATTCTTCAAAAATACAGTAATTGTCTTCGAATCAAATAATTGAACACTCCGATGATTTTCCAACCTCTTCTTGTATGTTCGTCAAAACAAAAAGTGACTCAAACCACGCCTTTTCCCGTCAGTGTGACGTGGGCACGACATTGAAGTTGACAGAAAAGTCATCTGCCAAATGCACCTCGAAATATTATCTGCCTGTGAGAAGTATTGCTAGTTATTAATTAAAGCAATTCAGCTGCTCTCCGACATGTGTTTTTTTTTTAAATACCCTTATAAAGACTTTTTCAAAATTTATAATTGGAATAATGGTAAGATTTTACTTTTAACTTTCCAAGATTATGTATGCGCTTGACTAGCTATTCGAATTAAAAAGAAAACTATTTTTCATGCAGTTCAAAACTAAGTTACAAACTAGTAATTCTCCGAACAGTAGACCTCACTATACATCTCTTTAACTAAATTTTCATAAGCCTAAATATCGACTCGCTCTGATCGATTTTGTTCACACTTGCAAATTTTGATTTAGTTACCAAACAATCTTGTCAAATTGTATGAAAATTGGCTGATAAATAACTCGACAAAAAATAATTAATATATAAAACCTGTGTACCACGTTTCGTCAATATTTTCCTTACATCTTTGAACATTTTGAGCCAAAACTCAACCAGCAGCTACCAGGTAAGTATATTATAATATGTAAATACATCCCTAACAACCGAAACCCTCAACTTTTTACCATTCAGTCTAGTAAAATTCATTGAACTGAATAACGTAGTTAGGTCTATGTTCATTTATTCATTCACTCGCAAACTTTCAAAATTGTTGAGCCATACAATTTTAAGCGAGCCTGTTTATAACACCCTTCTCTTAGGGCAGGGGGTTAAAAATAAACTATTCCGAAACAAAAATCTTATTTTAAGAGTTTCTGCACAAAAGGTTGGCAAAAAATTAAAATCATTAACAGGTTTAGAGTTACCTTTTCTTTGTAGTTGAAATTTATACTGAGTTTTACGAGACTAATTAAGGTGAAAATAGCTAAAATTGTATTTCTTATTATATTGAATAGGTTACTTTTTCATAATTATAGTTGCTAATAATACCTTAGAGGCTTAGAGTGATGCCTGACGGGCGCGATTTCGCCGCAGCATCGCGACGCGGTGACACCACGGCAGTGTTGCCTTTGACACTGATGCAGTCTAGACAGTTAGCGAAAAATAAAAGGTTTTAGGGATAACCGTTGAACCTTAAGCTAAAAATGAGTAAAATATCTTATAAATATTCTGATTTTGTGTGAGCCAACCGCGAAACCAAACCGTGTGTAACGTCAGCGGTTTAACTTCTTCCTCGCTAACTCTGACTAATATTTTAAATCAGAAAGTGGCGGGCATTCGATAATTACCGAGTTAAATCACTTTGATGTTTGACAGCTGTCATCCGAAATGTAGATCTTGTTGAGTTCTACCACTTTTGTAAAGACATCAATGGTCTAGAATCGATAATAACCGAGATAAATTACTTTGAAGTTTGACAGCTGTCACTTGGGCAGCTGTTACTGTGATACTTGTCGTGACAAATCAGACGATCCGATTTAGAATGTGTGCGAGGGATTTTACTCATCTTTAGCTTAAGACTGAACGGTTGTCGTTAAAACCTTTTTTCCCGCTAACTATTCATAGAATACTCTAATACTCTAGATTTAATATCTAAGACGCTACCGGCAACTCTGGTCGCCGCAGTGTCGCCGCGACGTCGCAGCGGTGCAGCAGCGGTGTCGCCGCGACAACGCCGCGGCGGCAGCGTCGCGTCACGGCTACAACGCCCGTGTGGCACTAGTCTTAGACTATACCTACGCTTTTAACGAAAATAAATAAAATATACAAGTCGAGAAGGGCAACAATAATAAATAATAAGCTTTTGATACAAAAGGTACACCTACATTATTTATGTTGCTAGATAACATAATTGTCTTTTTTTTTTTCAGGTAATTATTTTGATGAATAATATTAATTGTTATAATTTGTATTGCTTCGACATAAGTCAACAATCACTAAAAACTGTCACAAAAACCTTGAAACATGTACCTACTTTTTATTAAACAAACCCACCTCCTAGATACACACTCTTATAGTGCATAAATTACTACCTACATATTATATTTCAATAACTTGTAGTTGTTATTTATCATTTGGCTTCCATTCAGAAGTTAAAACAAACAAAACTTTAAAGCCACATTCAGTTTTTCTCAAAAATCCAAGCTCTCCGAATAAATCACTAGCGTTTTAAGTCAAACGCGTCTTTCGCTCGCATTGTTTCCTCTCGGAAACCCGTCTTCGGACAATTTATCACCACTCTACGAGATATAGACCGGAAAAAGAGCTCTGGCAATCCGAAAAATATTGCAGCCTAGGGATGGGGTCGGGGTCTTGAGAAAACTATGCTATCGATATCGATATAATCGCAATAATACTGATATCGTTACTTTTTCTTTGGTGTGGAAGTGACGAAATATTCATCGACTGACATACAAGGGGTACTTTGTATATATACCCCTCCTCCTTCTCAGCAAAACCCAGCTCCTTCAAATTAAGGAGCGAAGCTCTGGACCGGTGGCACAACCGCACCAGTCGATGTTGACGACAAAGCAGAATCGTCTGTCTATCGTAACATAATTTTATCCAACAACTAACATTGGCCAGCGTGGTGACAAATCATTATCCAATGACCTGATTTTATTGTCTGTCATAAGTAGGTTTATTTTCTGCACTATTTTGTGTAAAATTTGTAATTTAAATAGCTCTGGACAATAAAAAAGCAGGTTTTCCTCCTAGGAAACTGTTACCTTTGCCACATTTATTACGATAACGATATAAAAATTATCTATAAAATATTTGACAATACACATCCCACCTCTTCAATCCCACTGCATAATTTCAACCTCTTCCGACGGTCTACAATGACACGATGAAACCACAGTTTCAAAAGTAACAGACGTTATAGAGCGATTTATCGACTACCCCATCTCTAGCTATCTCAACTTGAAGGATCTATTACCTGAGTCGTATTATTCTGAACAACAATAAAGCAGATTTTTACTGTTAAAAAACCATTACCTTTGCCTCACATAAAATATTTTAAAAATATCGATACAATATTTTAAAACACTACAATCCCATTGCATAAATTCAACCTCTTCCGACGGTCGACAATGACACGACAAAACCACAGTTCCAAAAGTAACAGACGTTATAGATCGATTTATCGACTACCCCATCTCTAGCTTTCTCAACTTGAAGGGTCTATTACCTAAGTAGAATTGTTCTGAACAACAATAAAGTATATCTTTCGTGTTAAGAAAACATTACCTCTGCCTCACATAATGAGCTTTAAAAGTATCGATAAAATATTTTAAAACGCTACACGTCCCATCACTACAATCCCACTGCATAAATTCAACCTCTTCCGACGGTCGACAATGAAACGACAAAACCACAGCTCCAAAAGTAACAGACGTTATAGATTGAATTATCGACTAGCCCCATCTCTAGATATCTCAACGTAAAGGGTCTATTACCTAAGTCGAATTGTCCTGAACAACAATAAAGCATATTTTTCGTGTTAAGAAAACATTACCTTTGCCTCACATAATGGATTTAAAAAGTATCGATAAAATATTTTAAAACGCTACACGTCCCATCACTACAATCCCACTGCATAAATTTAACCTCTTCCGACGGTCGACAATGACACGACAAAACTACAGTTCCAAAAGTAACAGACGTTATAGATTGAATTATTGACTAGTCCCATCTCTAGATGTCTCAACTTGAAGGGTCTATTACCTAAGTCGGATTGTCCTGAACAACAATAAAGCATATTTTTCGTGTTAAGAAAACATTACCTCTGCCTCACATAATGAATTTTAAAAGTATCGATAAAATATTTTAAAACGCTACACGTCCCATCACTACAATCCCACTGCATAAATTTAACCTCTTCCGACGGCCGACAATGACACGACAAAACCACAGTTCCAAAAGTAACAGACGTTATAGGTTGAATTATCGACTAGCCCCATCTCTAGATATCTCAACTTGAAGGGTCTATTACCTAAGTCGGATTGTTCTGAACAACAATAAAGAAGAGTTTTCCTCTTTAGGACAATTAACAGAATGTCCTCTAGTCGGAGCCAATCAGGACTGGTTTTTCGGATGTCCATTAAGAGAGGAAAGGTTTTTGTTAAGGTATATACAAATGAATTATGAAGAGAGCCTGTGATATTTTAAAGTAGATGCTTCGTTTTTCTGGTTTTGTAGAGTTATTTACTTACCTAGTATTTTATTCTAGATATTTGAACAAAAGTAAGCTAGTGTATTTGATTCTTTGTCAGTCTGATCATTGATAGCACGGCGATGTTTTCGTAAAACTTGTAATTTATTGTAGTTGTATTTTAAGAAGTAGGTACTTTTTAGGGTTCCGTACCTCAAAAGGAAAAAACGGAACCCTTATAGGATCACTTTGTTGTCCGTCTGTCCGTCTGTCAAGACCCTTTTTCTCAGGAACGCGTGGAGGTATGAAGCTGAAATTTATATCAATTACTCAGGTCTACTGTCCCTTGAAGCTGTGAAAAAATCAAACTTCTAAGCCAACGCAATCAAAAGATACAGCCGTTTATGCCGCAAATTTTGAAACTCGCAAGTACTCGCAAAGGAATCAAAACCTAAAGGGTACTTCCAGTCGACCTAGAATCTTGAAATTTGGCATGAAGCAACGTTTTATAGCACACATAAAGGAAAAATTCCGAAAACCTTAAATTTTTAGTTACATTACAAAATATATATTTTTTAATAAATATAAACTTATTACTTTTTTTGTCGTAATGAACGAACTTTGTAAACCTTGCAGGTTTGTACGGAACCCTCGGTGCGCGAGTCCGACTCGCACTTGGCCGGTTTTTTTAATAGGGCAAGTGCCTTTATTTCTTTACTTTACTACCACATAAATACAAGACTTACGAGTACATAATCTAAAACTACATAAACTACTACTAAATAATAAGTGATTGGATCATCCATAGACCCTTGAAGGTCTGAAGATACTCGTAATACAAATGCTAAGGTAATGCTAGAAGTATATAGGTGAGTGCTGAGTATTTTAAAGGTTTTATTTTCAATTCATTTTCGTCGCAGATTTTTCTTTTCACGAAACTAAAATTGATTAAATTTCAGAGTTATTTCTCTTAACGAGTACTTTTTTAGAAGTCTTCTTCAGCTGTAATGTTTTACCGCAAAAAATTCGAAACATTAACATTACAAGCACAATTGCCTGTTTAAATAACCAACGTTCATAATCATTCTTGTCTAAAAATATCTCAGTAGCTGCACAAAAACAGTTTTTACTTTATGATTACAAAACGAACGAGCACTTTACTTACGTGGGCATATATTGTTAACTGCCAAAAAAAAAACGACGAAATATTAAGAACCTCATTATGAAACTTGAAAAACAATCTAAAAATGGAGGCAACTTGCGCAAGCAATGTAGGCACTCAGTGTTATTTTGCTACGTTATGAAGTCTTTGAAATATAGTGAGGTCTAGATACGTTAAACGAATAATAAGGAACACAAAAAAAAACAACTGAAAAAAAACCGCTTTATATTCATACAACTAATATTCTCTATGTCAACACACAGAACAGATAAAAACATTTCTTACCCAAATATTAGCCCCACCGAGACACGAACCCCGGTTCCCGAACTCGAAGGCAAAGGTGCTACTAAAATGTGCCTAGAAGACTAACCCGTGTAAAAAAATATTCTGCTTACCAAACTATGTGTTACTTTTTAGGGTTCCGTACCCAAAGGGTAAAAACGGGACCCTATTACTGAGACTTCGATGTCCGTCTGTCTGTCTGTCTGTCACCGGGATGTATCTCATGAACCATGATTGCTAGGCAGCTAAAATTTTCACAGATGATGTATTTCTGTTGCCGCTATAACATCAAATACTAAAAACTGAATAAAATAGATGTTTAAGGGGGGCTCCCATACAACAAACGTGATTTTTAGGAGTTTTTTGCTCGCTATTAATCAAGGCAAGAGGAATGGGGCTCCCATACGGTACGGAACCCTTCGTGCGCGAGTCTGACTCACATAACCGATTTTTTGTTCTTAAACTCTATGTGCTAGATAAAATTGTCATATCTTTCACGAATGGTTAATAGGGCATCAGTTATTTTCAAATATTTCGGTTAAATTCATTTTACCCTCAAATTGAAAGGTAACATTGTATTCTCTAGTAATGTGTTACTCCTACTGTGCTTGGCGCTGGACTAAGCGAACTTCCGGCATTTGCCTTGCTTCATTCTTGGCAAAATATGAGCGAGTAAACATGTCTATAGTAAAATACCATTTGTTAAGTCTACTAATTAAGGTAACAATAAACAATTCATTTTAAGTACGGACCCGTGTCATGAAGTTTTAATTAGGAGTTATGTATTCGACTGAGCTCGATTATAATTGCTGTTTTGTACAATGTAATTGAGACAAATGTTTTAGATGTTCTTATCTTTCACTTTGTAGAGATTAGCTTGTTTAGACTCTATTAGCACAAAGTTATGACTTTTAATGATGTTAGTATCTTTAGACAGAGGAAAAATATTACTTTATGCTGGCGGCTTGGCTATCAAAATTTGAATGTTAACTCTTTTTACCGACTTCCAAAAAGGAGGACGTACTATGTACTCGTACTTACGTTTGTGTGTATTCTTTGTGTATGTTCATTGATATTTACGATTACGATACCAATTGTGAACCAAGTTAAAAAAATGACTTCAAAAGAGTATACTCCCGAAATGATCTCACAGTTTTTTACTGAAATCAGCTGAGCCGTTTTTGATAAATCAACAATAATACACATAGATGACAAGCCGTAGTGACCTAGAGGTAGTAACATCCGCCTTACGATCGTGAGGTCATGGGTTCAAATCGTAATCCTGTACCAATGAGTTCTTTGGAATATTTGTACGGAATTTCACAGCACTGGCTTTTCGGTGAAGGAAAACATCGTGAGGCAACCTGCATAAGTCCGTAGAAGAAATTTGATGGCGAATGTGAATCTACCAACCCGCACTGGGCCAACTTGGTGGATTTGGCCCAATCACCCTTCGTGGGTAGGCCTACGTCTTGCAGTGGACTATAAAAAAGCCTGCTTAATTACAGTACTTGGAAGATACGTTGATTCGTGTAAACTATTTCTGTACAAGGTAGAAGTCGGTGATGCCATTTTTTGCAAAGAATAATTATTTGTGAATATAAGTCAGCACCAATGTCGGAGGAATTCCAAAATTTTTATCATGTATTATTCTAACAATAACCAAATATGACGCCAACCTTGGCTTTTTGTCTTGTTTATCAGAATATACTCTGTCCTTGTTTATTTGAAACTCAATAAGTATTTGATTAGCATTTCAAGAGAATAATTATGCGAAATGAAAGCCACGTTCCCACCGGATCTCTAAGTTTTAATTGCTAGCTTTTGTTAAGTTGGATTAGTATAGGTAACCCTTTGTTAGGCTGGGTGATCGTGCATTGAGGTGGTAATAACTCTAGTTTGGTCTTAATTAATATTAGGATTCAACTAGCGTTGTGTGGGTTTGAAGTACTTCAGCAGTTATGCTAATATTAGTTAATTTTTTAATAAGTTTTCTTTTTAGGATTCCGAACCCAAAGGGTAAAAACAGCACCCTATTACCAAGACTCCGCTATCCGTCTGTCTGTCCGTCTGTATGTCACCGTGCGGTATCGCATGAACCGTGATAGCTAGAACGTTGAAATTTTCACAGATGACGTATATCTGTTGCCGCTATAAGCCAGCCCCCTTCCATACGGTACGAAACCCTTCGTGCGCGAGTCCGACTCGCATTTGGCAGATTTTTTTTAATATTGGTTGGCGTCAACTACTAAACAAAAGCGTCCCATAAGGACCTCCAATTGTTTATAATGATTATTACACATACGAGTACATACTCGTACCTCCGAAAACCCGTGCGCTTTTCGAAGCAATTAAAACAGCAAGATTGCACCAAATCGACTTGGCATTTTTTAACCGGCTTCCAAACAGGAGAAGGTTCTATGTTTGTGTGTACGTTTTTTTTGTGTATGTTCATCGATATAATTTCGCCAATTGTGAAACGAAATGAATTTTTTTTTGTTCGAAAGGGTATACTCCCGAGTTGGTCCCATTTAAATTTTACAGAAATCGGCCGAGCCGTTTTTGAAAAAAAACAACAATAATGTAAGCAATTCGAGCGAAATATCGGAATTTTATAAACGATGAACATCGATAATTTCGCCAATTGTGAACCGAATCGAAAAAATATATTTTAGTTCGCAAAGGTTGTTTGGTCTCTGTAATTTATTCCTTGTAATGTGGTTGTCTAATAAAGTGTTATTGTTTGTTTGTTTGTTGTTTGTACTTCTACGGTGGTGCAACGTAAATTTTACAGAAATCAGCTGACCCATTTTTGATAAATTAACAATAATGTAAACAATTTGAGCGAAATATTAGAATTTTGTGCAAGATGGAAGGCGGTTTTGCCATTATTTTGTGAAAAATAATTATTTCTGTTATACAACCGGTTCTATTAAAACTCTTTTAGAGAGACCAAGTTCGACAGCCGACAACTGGCAGCTGATGTGATACTGATAAAGATGATGAATCCTTTTAGTAGCCTTTAGTTCTGTGGTTCAATTTAGACACACGAAATTTAAAAAACACTGTCGAGTACGTAAAAAACGTTACCTTTATCTTTTGAAATTTAGACATACTAAGACCCGAGTTCACCAACGCTTGTTTAAGTTAAACGTGTGAATACTGTATTTCAACAGTGGTTAAACTCGGGTCCTATACCCGAGTCCAGCAACAGATGTTAAATTTATTAACCGTTGGTTAAATGTTAAACAGCTTGCTAACGAAATGTTGCTGTTTACCAAGCACTAACCGTTGTTTCAATACAGGAATCACACGTTTAAGTTAAACAAGCGTTGGTGAAGTCGGGGGGCTAAATATTAATACAGAATGGTGTTGGCTATGAATGTAATATCTTTTCTGAAAATACCCAAACTATGACTAACAACTTTACTATTCATCAATTAGAGCTTTGCCCAGGTCATCATCTCGCCAGACCACATAATACATTGTCTCAAGCAAACTAGCTACTACAAAGTAAACTGTGACCGGCAACTGAGCCATCTCGAATATATGTAGTCGTAACGAGTAAATATGCCAGTACTACAGCCCCGTATAAAGGAGCTTTTCTACTTGGAAAAGCTTAGCTATGTGTCTTAGATCAACGATTATTTGAATACCTGCAGCTTTTTTATTTGTTTCCTAATCTAGGAAACAGAATCTAACTAGACCTAATCTGAGCTTCGCTAAAAATAACCTCTCTACATTGGTAGATACCATATTAACAAGTCTTAGAGTTGCCAGGCGGAAACGACACATAAAGCCCAGACACTATTAATAAGCTGCCAAGTACGAGTCGGACTCATGCATAAAGGGTTCCGTACTGTGTGGGAGCTCCCCTTAAACATTTATTTTATTTTAATTTAATTATTTTTTAATAAAGTAAGCATGCAGCTAAATATTCTGTGAATATTTCAAGCATCCACCTATTACATACAGCCTGGAGACAGACGGACAGACGGACAGCGAAGTCTTAGTAATAGGGTCCTGTTTTTACCCTTTGGTTACGGAACCCTAAAAAAGCGGAAATAAAGGGAGCTTAGCAGTTCAAGGATATTGTTCTCGCTAATCAAATGTGGCATTTATAGCCACATTCTCGCTAATCAAATGTGACATTTATAGCCACATTTGACTAGCGAGAACAATATCCGATCACACCGCGCTTTTCACGACTGTGCTTAAGCCCTAATACACATTTACTAAGTCCGATTACAGAGGCACCAGCGTAAATTTAATAGCAACGTAAAAAGCGTTCTCTCTATCGAATGCCTAAAGGGAAAAAGAAACAGAACCATGCTATATAGCTAATATATGTAATTACGATGGCGCCTCTGTAATCGGGCTTATTGTGTAGTTAACGTGGTTAGTGGGCAATCCAACATTAGGACATAAATTATTCCATTATTAATTCTGGTTGGATGCCATAAGGTCTAACCAGCAAACCGTATTATACTAGATCAGCACATTGTTGGAACGTCTGCAGCAATTTTGAATGTTAACTTCGGTTGGTTATTAATCTGAAATAAACGTATAATCTAGTACCAGGTGTCGTAGGAGCCGACTAAGGTACAGCGGAACCGACTAATGGCGGTATAACCATTCAAATAAGAACGTAGCTAAAATGGCACAGGGCAGGGATGGGGAGCAGCATCCCTGTCGCGAAGCTACGTTTCTGCGATCGCCACCACGCCTGCCCAGCGCGGCGATTACGGGCAAATACCCAATATGGAACGATCAAAAAGACCAGGCCCCCAGTCCCCAGCAGCTTCGCTAGCCCGGGGCTACGGTGGCGGCCCCGGTAACGGCGGAGAAGGGGGTGCTAAGAATCTCTGGCAGACGCCCAGCTACCACTCCCGTAAAACGACGACTGGCCCTGGTAACACACAACGTGCGCACGTTGAGGACTGACGAGAAGATTGCTGAGCTGGAAGAAGAGTTGAATGGGTTGCGTTGGGATATTGTGGGGTTGTCTGAAGTCCGTAGAGAGGGGGAGGACACGATAACCTTAAAATCCGGCAACCTGCTTTACTACCGGGAAGGTGACCAACGGTCCCAAGGTGGTGTTGGCTTTCTCGTTCACAAGTCCCTCACCAACAACATTATTACCATCGAAAGTGTGTCGAGCAGGGTGGTATACCTAATACTCAGAATATCCAAGAGGTATTCGCTGAAGGTCATTCAGGTATACGCACCGACATCGTCTCACCCAGATGATGAGGTGGAGACTATGTATGAGGACGTAAGTCGGGCCATTCATATGTCTAAGACCCACTTCACTGTTGTTATGGGGGACTTCAACGCAAAGTTGGGCAGAAAAAACGACGATGAGCTGAGGGTGGGGCAATTTGGATATGGGCAACGGAACCCTAGGGGCCAGAGGCTGGCTGACTTTCTGGAGAGAGAGGAACTTTTTATGATGAACTCTTTCTTCCAGAAGCCGCCTCACAGGAAATGGACCTGGATGAGCCCTGATGGTTCCACGAAAAACGAGATAGACTTCATCATGACCACCGAGAGACGAATATTTAATGATGTCTCCGTGATCCACAGGGTAAAAACCGGCAGCTATCACAGAATTGTACGAGGCACATTAGATATTAATGTTAAGCTCGAAAGGTCCCGCCTGATGAAGTCCACACTCCGACCTACTCGTGAACATATCCAAAACCCCGAGGACTTTCAGCTCGAGCTCTCGAATCGTTTTGCTTGCCTAGAGAACCTTGCGTCGGTGGACGAGATAAACAACGGGCTCGTAGAAACTGTCCAAACGGTGGGTGCTAAGTTCTTTAGACCCCGCCGTTCAAATAAACCGCAGAAATTCTCCGATCACACTGTAAATCTCATGGCCGAACGACGCTCGCTAAGATTGCAGTCTTCCGATGATGCAAAGTCATATAGGCGTCTCAATAGACAAATTTCGAAATCCTTGCGGCACGACATCCGTCTTTTTAATACTAAACATATTAAAAAGACAATAGAGCGGAACAAAGGCTCCAAAATGTTCGCAAGAGATTTGTCTATTGGACAAAGCCAATTGACAAAGCTGAAGAGAGAAGATGGAAGTTTAGCGTCGACCAAGGCAGAGGTATTAGAGGAGATCGAAAGGTTCTATGGACAGCTATACGCTTCGGTCGCTAAGCCTGTTAGCAGCGCGGCCAAAGATCCAAGAGCCAAGCTGACCCGACACTTCACCGAAGACATCCCAGACATCAGCCTGTACGAGATTAGAATGGCCCTGAATCAGCTTAAGAACAACAAGGCGCCGGGTGATGACGGTATCACATCGGAGCTCCTGAGAGCGGGTGGAACACCGGTACTAAAAGTCCTCCAGAAGCTTTTTAACACCGTCGTCCTCGAGGGCATCACGCCAGAAGCATGGAACAGAAGCGTGGTGGTGTTGTTTTTCAAGAAAGGTGACAACACCTTATTGAAGAACTACAGACCCATCTCGCTTCTGAGCCATGTTTATAAGCTGTTTTCAAGGGTCATTACGAATCGTCTCGAGCGCAGGCTTGATGACTTCCAGCCTTCCGAACAAGCCGGTTTCCGAAAGGGCTTTAGTACCATAGACCACATTCATACGCTACGGCAGGTTATACAGAAGACCGAAGAGTATAACTTGCCACTTTGCTTAGCGTTTGTGGACTATGAGAAAGCCTTTGATTCGGTCGAGACTTGGGCTGTGCTCGAGTCTCTCCAACGATGCCGTGTTGACTATCGGTACATCGAAGTGTTGAAGTGCTTGTATAATAACGCCACTATGCCGAGTACAGGAAGAGAGCTCCAAGGCGATCCCTTTAAAAAGGGGCATAAGACAGGGAGACGTAATTTCTCCGAAACTGTTTACGGCTACTTTGGAGAACGCCTTCAAGCTCCTGGAATGGAAAGGATTAGGCATCAATGTCAATGGCGAATACCTCACTCACCTTCGGTTTGCCGACGATATAGTAGTCATGGCAAAATCGATGGAAGAGCTCAGCACGATGCTCGAAGGCCTCAATCGGGTTTCTCAACAGGTGGGTCTTAAGATGAACATGGACAAGACGAAAGTTATGTGTAATTCCCATGTTGTACCCACCCCGATCTCTGTTGGGAACTCGGTTCTTGAAGTCGTTGACTCGTACGTCTACCTAGGACAAGTAGTCCAGTTAGGTAGGTCCGACTTCAAGAAAGAGGCCAATCGCCGAATCCAACTCGGCTGGGCAGCGTTCGGAAAATTGCGTAGCGTCTTCTCGTCCGACATACCTCAGTGCCTCAAGTCGAAAGTTTTCGACCAGTGTGTGTTGCCAGTGATGACTTATGGCACAGAAACGTGGTCTCTCACTATGGGCCTTATTGGTAAGCTCCAAGTAGCCCAACGAGCTATGGAGAGGGCTATGCTCGGAGTCTCTCTGCGAGATCGAATCAGAAATGAGGAGATCCGTAGAAGAACCAAAGTTACCGACATAGCCCAACGGATTGGCAAGTTGAAATGGCAATGGGCAGGGCACATAGCGCGGAGGACTGATGACCGATGGGGTCGAAAAGTTCTCGAGTGGAGACCACGTACCGGCAAGCGCAGCGTAGGACGTCCACCCACAAGGTGGACGGATGACCTCATTAAGACCGCAGGATCGCGCTGGATGCAAGCCGCTTCCAACCGGTCTTATTGGAGATCCATAGGGGAGGCCTATGTCCAGCAGTGGACTTCTTATGGCTGATGGATGGAAACGTATAATATGAGGGCTTACATCAAACATGGTATTATGTAGTATAATATTATCATTGCATCTGTACGAGGAGTACTTGGCATTTTCTGACAGATACAGTATCTGAAAAAATCTAAAATCTGAAATCCGTAGTAGGAATTATTGTGGACTCGGAGACTACGCACTATCTCTTCCATCTATCCATTCGCTAAAGGACGTCCACTGCTGGACATAGGTCTCCCCCATGTATCTCCAATAAGACCAGTAGAAAGCGGTTTAACACTAGACTACACGAGCCCACTTTTTTGAAATGGCTCTAAGTAAGTTTTTATAGAAAAATGAATTAAAATGATGTAGTTATACATTTTAGCAAAACTTATACGAAAATTTAACATAAATAGTACCTTTGAAATTAATTTTCTGATATTTGATTTTTTTTACGTGTCGTATTAAAATATATGAATGAAAAGAAATATGCCTATTACACGTTTCTTTATACAATAAAACAAAATTAAATAGAGCATTAAAGCCTAACAAACTAAAAGTTAAATAAAAACTTACTCATCTCATTTTGGAACACCAATACACGCGCGGAGTACTTTGGTAGGCCCGCGGTTTTGGCGCCAAATAGCACAAATGAGTGTACTCGTGGTGTACTCACATACGTCATGTGGGTTACTAAACGGTTGACAAATTTCAAAAAGGAGGCTATCCATTAATTTTAACTCTGTCACCCGTAAACCTTAACCCATTCAGCGCCGAACCCGCCCATCGGCGGGCATTTTTTTTTAACTTTCACGCCGGGACCGCCCATGGGCGGTTGATTTTAAACTGTAATAATAACTGCGGCATCTGGGTAATATCCTTACTTTTCAGAAAGGCAGTGAATGGGTTAAAAGATACAACCAATAATAATTCGCTCATTTAAAACTACAACGTGGCACAACGAAAAACTGGAATTTTGGGAAAACGACTTTGAAACTTTTTTATTCTTATAACTTTTAAAGTAAGATAGCTACAAAAAAGATTTTTATGCCCGTTTTAAATTTCACTAATAAACTATCAATTTCAGTGAAAATGTCATTGATTTATGCATATCTTTTTTGTAAAATTGTAGTTTTATAAAAAAAGTCCCTACATGTCACGTTCTTTCTCTAAAAATAATGAACTTACTGACTGACATAGGGTTATATCACGTTATAGGTAATAAAATGTAGATATTTTAGAATGTAGTACAGAATAATAACACTGTGTTGATATTATAATAAGAGTATTTATTGAAAAAAACAACTAGTTAAAGTGTAACTTACCAGTTTTATAATGAGTTTCAAACAAACCAATAATACAAAAATAAGTAAGTAGCGTCTTTTATACCTAAATTGAAACCCTAATTTATCAGTCTAAATAATCCTACGTCTAAAAATAATAATCTAAACTGGTGTCATGAATTATAGAAAGATTAATTATAGTGTCGTATATGGCAAAATTTGTAGCAAAAGAAAGGTTTAAATGGAAAAGTACTGCTAAAGTATCACAAGGTACTTAGGTAACGTTAACTATTTTTATAATACTTATTTAATCATAAAACATGTTTATGAAGGCAGCTTCTGTACATAGTTTATACTTATAATTAGACAGGTACTTCTTTTACAATAACCATAGTGACTTAGGTATATTGACTATTTGCGAACCTATAAAATATCTAGGAAATGTGACAATTAATCTTTTTTGAGGAACAGAACTAGGTAGGTACTAATATTAATCTAAACTAGGTACTTATATTAATCTAATGTTTATGATAAGTACTTTCTAAAATAGAAATTCATGCATATTTTTAAAATAAGATGACCTACCTACTTCTAAAGTTAATTTTGAGACTGATACTAAGGGAAGTCCCTTAATTACAGTATCAGTCTCACAAAACAACAAACGTCCATTGTTTTTCAATACCACCCAAATTCCAGTAATCTTCATATAATTGTTTTCGCTGTTCTACGGTAAAATTAATTTGACATTTAAATGAACAGTTATCTTTGCAAGGCTCCCTCATTTGTCGTTCTGGCACAACTTTCGTAGTCCTGATGGAAGTGTAGGATTTTCCGGTTTTTCTTAGTTCTTTCGCGATACTTTTCTTCCACTTTTCTTCTCGTCTTTGTTTCTTCTTCCCCTTCTTTGTCGGAGTAATTTCATTTGTTTTATTTTCAGTATTCTTTGCCATGACATCTTCACGAGCCTCATCCTGTGGTGTGTTTGCATTTTCTTCCTGATCGCATATTAAATCCGCAACAATAGGATCTTCAGATGTAGCTATGAATTGGTCTTTAGTGCTGGAAACACAATTTTCTATCCCTGCACTATTTATTAAGTCTTGTAACAATTCGTTTAAAGGTACTGTAGTCAGTGTTGTCAAGGTGTAAGTCTCTTCATCATATTCTGAACTTTCTTCAATTACCTACATTGTTGACGGTGAAATTCGGGTCTCTAACGGAATCGTCGCTATCTTCGATGAAGGATTCCTCACCTGAGCTTCTAGATGAGCTGGAGCTAGAAGAATTACTACGCCGACGCTTTGCTGGATGATAATTTCGCCATTTCTATCATTCTTCTTGATCGTGACCCCATCTTGAAAGAAAAAAAAAGCTTTATTAGTAAAATATTATAATAAACAATGTGACAAAACGATGAACTTCTTAATTTAATAACAATATTTCAAAGATGTACCGCGACATCCTGTTATAAACGAAGCGTGAATTTAAATAAGTATAAAAGTTAATTGCATACAACGTGACATGCTAACACAAGCTATTTTATTTTCGTAATTTTCAAAGGAACAACGTGATATTAAAGTGATGAGCAAGTACGATCAATAATTTTTTTAATACTAAAATGCTACATAATATGTGTGACACATTATAGAATAAAATAAATAAGTAATAAAATAACTTACCTTTACTCCAATAAGGTGTCATGCAGGTCGTGACACGTTGTTGTCTTAAACCGCGAGCAAATACTCTCGCGCGCTGCACTGTCACACTGAGGTGGAGCGGTGTAGTAATAAGCTTAGCTGCCGAACGGGACAGCGCTACATCGTGACATGTACTCTCTTTTCCTCATACTTTTGTCAGTATTGGCTTAAATTATACCACGTTTTTGCACTAAATAGATTCGGGTACGGTGAATAAAATGGTGTTAATAACACAAAACCGAGTTATGCCACTGTGACACGTTGTAGTTTTAAACGAGCGATATGACCCTAGTCTACTGTAGTAGGCCACGCGTGCACTCTAGTGTTAATCTAGTACGCACTAGCTTCACTTCAATCTGCACAGCTTCCCTTCAGTGGAATATGGGCCTAAATATGGCAGTACTACGCCCGGCATAAAGCAGACGACTGTTTTTATTACCCAGCATAAAACAGTAATGTTTGTTCAAAATAACATCCCCTGCTCATAAAATTGGCTGATACCAGAACGTACCAGAGTATCGAAATTAATCTGCAATCTTACTAATCCCATATTTTTTGTTTTAGCAACTGGGTCAAGTGATATCGTAAATTTTATGTTGTTTTACTTGGTTGTGTTAAGATGTTTTAATTGTGTTTATGGTCATAAATTCGCAAGTGTGTTGTGTGTTTGAATGTGTTCCAATTTTAAGACTTATAATTTGGTCAATTTTGAAGATTCTTCTCTCTTTTCAATGCATATAGGTAAATAGAAACAGCAATATTTTGAGTGATGACGCCTGCAAAATTAGCCACCATAAATATTTATTTAACGGACTGCAATTCACTTCGAATTTTGTTGAATTCTACTTACTCCTTCGGTCAGTCCTCAGGAAGGTGACCGCGGGTGACATTTAAAACTGAGCGCTACCATGGCTCAGATGATACGTTAAATTGTATGTACGCGTTGTTTGAACCGTTTAGCCATGTCAGAGGCCTTCAGGCGACTTAAAAACTCTGACACCAGGGCTATCCACCTGGCATATACGTACTTACTTTACTTACTTACTGTATCAGTATTTTTAAAAGTCCTCTACAGAACATAGGCCTATTCATAATTGCGGTAAATCCACCACGCTGGACTCTGTACCAGCAATCGTCCAAAAAATTAGATGGCGTATGTGAATCCATCAATCGCCGCTGGACCAGGGAAATGGATAAGGCCTAATCACTCTTCTTAAGTAGGTATATGTCCAGCATTGGAGCAGCACGCTGGCAATATGCAGGTTGGTAGATTCGTACAAAATATCGAATTTTGATTCGGTTAAAGGAGAAATAGAAACTAATCCTGATGGATGTCATTTGTCGTACAGGTTTATCTACATTCTTACCCCGTACTTATCTAACTTTAAATAAGTTAAATCCCTTTCATAGATGCATGTAGTTAGTATTTTACAAATTACGAGGCGTATCCTCTTTTCTCCCCTTACCCTTACCCTTACCGATGGAACTTGATTTGTGTCATCTGGCCCAGTAAATATATCACCGGGCCAGTTATAACTTTTTTTCCCATGTGGCCTGGCACCGGGCCAAGGTACTGGGCCAGATGGGATACACTCGATTACGAGTAAGACCATCATTACCTTGGAGCAAATATGTAACTAAAGTTCATAATCACGTATAGGGCGTGAGAAAAAAGATGTGCTATACACACTTAGATAGGTATATTATACAAATGTTCTTATGATTTTATCATATTTAGACTCAAGATAATAGTAAAAACCTGTAAAAGTACTAATAGAAGTGATAGAAAATACTTAATTGTGCATAAATACGAGTATGTTGATTTACTTAAGAATCTCATCAAAAATTCAACAGTAGTTTTTGGCGCAAAAAAATTGTCTGACTCGACGTCTAGGCCGTGCGTAATAGTCAGACAAAAGAAACGTAAATGCAAACAGAGACAAAAGATATTAGTTTCGCCCTGTTCACACTTTCATAATTGCACATCACGCCCTCTTACTTTTTTCGAGTTTTGACAACTTTTACAATAGGACCAATCCAAAATTCGAAAAAAAACTGCTGTTCCGTACAAAACTTGGCAAAAGTAATAGGGCGATATGTGCAATTATGAAAGTGTGAACAGGACGAAACTAATATCTTTTATCTCTGTTTGCGTATACGTTTTTTTGTCTGACTATGACGCACGGCCTAGACGTCGTGGTCAGACAATTTTTTTGCGCCAAAAACTACTGTTGAATTTTTGATGAAATGCTTAAGTAAATCAACATATTTATAATAAGTAATTATTATTATTTAGCGCCCTGTCTAGTTATACACTTCACCACGATCATTACGAACAGCTTTTACTATGGGACTAATCCAAAATTCGAGAAAAAAAATCTGCTGTTCCATATAAAACTCGGAATCGACAAAATGTATGAAACAGCTGATTTTTTTTGACGTGACAACGTCTTATAATTCGATAGAGCCGGCTGCCATGCACGAAAAAACATGACTCATGCGGCGTTACGATACCTCGCTCTGAGGCGTTCCATGTAAGGCTTGAAGTGCAAGCGAGAGCGCGGAACGAGCGAGACAAAGAAGCACAATCGGCCTTTGCGTTCGGCACCGTTCGACATACGTTGTCACGTTCAGCTATCGTCAGTAAACCGACTTTACAGACAACCAATTTTTTTTTCTTGAATTCCAGGTTGGCCCCATAGTAAATGTTGTTCGTAATGATGGTCTTAATCGCCCCCTTCCAGTTTGGTAGGTACACCAGTTCTGGATAACACTATTTAGGTAGGTATTTTAAAAGAAAGAATAATAAAGCTTGTAATACAATAGGAGAAGTTCCCAAACTCCAGTTAGAAAAATACAAGATCCGTACATTTTATTAATACGTGATTAGTATTCGGAACAACAATGGCCGTATATTGTGACCGGCTTCGACACCAATCACGCGTAAGCTAACTTATCCAATAACAACGGGGGCCTATTCTGGTAGAACCGAGTTCATACTGGTTCGGAATTGATATGAAAATGGAAGTGAATAAGTACTAACAGTAATTAAAAAAACAAACAAACAAAATAAACGTTACCTTCAGTCTTCAGATGTGTGACCGCGAGTGGCATTTCAAACCGAGTAATCCTGTGGCTCAAATTACTGCTTAAATGGTCGATCCCGGTTGTCTTAAGCGTTTAGCTATGTTTGAGACTTTCTGTACTGTACTAAAACGTGTTTCTGTACTGTGCCTTTTTGATAGAGCAGGACGTAAACCTATATACCCACGAAGTGTGAATGAGACTTTCAGTTGGCTTAAAACTAACACCAGCGCCATTCACCTGGCCTATATGAACTTATTTTACTTTAGAAAAATAAAAGATCCGTACATTTTTCATTAATACTTGATTAGTATTTGGAACAACAATGGCCGTTTTGTAATATATTTAGTGTATATTGTATAAAAAGCCCTCCGTCCGCGCGGAACAAGTGAAACTTCGACCCAACATTGCTTTCATACCCCCCATGGTAGCGTTAAACGTTTGACGCAACCTTATTGGAAGTCGCATTAGAAGTTTCACTTCAAAAACAACGCGGAGCTATTCTGGCAGAATCTGGCTTGAACTAGTTTGTGACTGATATCGAAATGGAATTGAATACTGAAAGTAATTAACAGCTAATAGTCTGTTTATAAAAAAAGTGTTTTGTACGCTACATTGATGGCTTAGAACAATTTCGCATATCAACATCATATAGTAAGGATAATTTGTAAAAGAGTAACATAATTAGATTCTTTATTCACATTATTTGCACGGATAAAATGCAAGAACATTGCGTAATACAAAACCGTTTAAAACTAGATGCGACAACTGTCGGACTACTCGGTCTTATTGCTTAAAACGATTTCTTCCAGACCACTTTAAGATGAAGAGAAGCCTCGAATTGACAGTTTTTGTTTGAAGTCTTTCGGAAATGCCTGAGTTATTAAAATAATAATAATATCACTTAAAACAATACTAATTTATATACTAAAACTACCTACACTACTACTACACAAAAACCATTTTATCACTTTCATCAACGTGAAATCGGCACTTCAAAAACATATATTTAATAAACTGACTAATTCTATTACAAATCAAAATTAATTGCCACACATTCCATAGCACGCAATGTGGTCAAACGCAAACCTATTCAGAATAAAAAAAAAAAAAAAAAGCACGTACCAAAAAATTAAATTTAAAACTTTAGTTATTTCTTTAGTATTATTCACAATACCGCTTACCAGATTTCACAGTTTACACAGTAAAATCATATTAATGTTCCATATTGCACGCAAAATTGAGCAGCTGAATATTTAAATTCCAATACATGAAGTGCACCGATTGAGGCAGTTTCGAAGTGCTATCGATCACAGAATCCGTTTCGCAAATTCTGTATTCCAAACACGACGACTTGTAACGGAAACGATATCTTACAGTATTAATACATGATTTATTTAATAATTTTTCGTTATATCTCTAAAAAATAAGTACTAAATCATCGATTTAGAATTTATTAATGCACTAAGTACAGTATTTTTCTGTGCAATTTAACTTTACAAGTTACGTTTAAATGAAATCTTATGTTGACTTAACTTAGCTGTAAATCAATAATAGAACGATGTACTTATCTTATATAATGTACTTGTATACCATTACGTACCAAGCCAAATAATTACTTGCGTAAAAATAAATTAAAAGGTGCCAGAAATGCAAAGTCATGCGGGCAATGCGGAAAAAATCAGGTTTGTAAAAATATAATACTTTTGGTAAACATAAATACGTAATTATTTGCTTACGCCAGATTAATAAAAATAAATAATAGAGATTTCATATAGGCAATCTTAAAATGCAGTGAAGTTTCACAAGAGAAATGATAATAAGGTAGGTACCTATGCTTTAATAGAATGCGGAGTGTATTAATTATTGCTGTTTTATACTATCTATCCCAAAAAAATTAAAAACCGGCGACGCCGAACACTCCATGCGATCATCCATTGATTGAGCAGAGAGCCATTGCAGGAGACTTTGACTTGTTATAGGACACTTTCAGGGCTATAACTCGACTTGTATCCACTTCGCGATTCGCCATAACTGTACACGCTGATGACGTCCGCTCCGCTCGACACTAGAACGCTCGTTGAAAGCAGAGGCGCTCGTGCGATTGTCGGCGCCGACAGCTACGCGGCGCCGACACGCGTACAGCCGCGTAGCTGTCGGCGCCGACCACCGTGTGCGCTGATAGCTACGCGTCATTCAAAAACGCTTCCTAGTAGTTCATATGTCTTGGCCATCAGCGCCGACGCGACGGTGCGCGTGCCGACGGCGTGAGACTAAAATCAGCCTTAACATCCTTATTCTGACCACTCCTCGAATGAAACGTTACCTCACGATCATGAATAAATTTGGTCTTATTTTATGTTATATCTCTTCAATCTTCAATCAACACTGTTTTATACAGAAGCAAGCAAACGTTTTTTTGTTCTAATTTACTTCATCCAAGCAGCTAACGTTAGCTTTGACGCAAAGTGCATCGACACAGCATCTAAGTTCGATCGATCCCAGAATAAGCCCCGCGATGTCCGTATTCCGAGCACGTCGCCCCGCGATAGAAACGATATCTTACAATATTAATATTGCCCTCGTTTTATTTTTTCATTAAATCTCGGATACTTAATTTGTTCTTTGTAACGCTTCGGTAGTAAGCTCGGATTTTGTGAGGGTCGCTGATTTTGATTAGGGATTTTTATTAATGGCCCTGATTGGGGATTCGGTTTCGGTTCATTACAGTTTGTGGGATCAAGGTCGTTTAACATGACCAGGCGCTTAATAGGGACGGAGCGTTAGAGATGAGGTAAAATGTAGCATGTTTTAGTAAAAGTATAACTTTTTTATTTTCATAATTTACATAACATTAAATCATTATTCTAAACTACTTAATATGTACCCATACATGGACAGAATATAAAACATACGCATATAAAAATTAAAAAAGCGCCTACAAATCGAAACAAAGTTTGTGTCCGTGTGGTAGAGTGCCAAGAACGCTGGATGCATTCCCGCGCTGAACAGCTAGGAGCAATTCTCTGCACCAGGAATGAGCCAGCTCTCTTGTCACCAGCAGCGACGACAAGTTTGGTAAAAGGTTTCAACAATATTATTTTTAAATAAATTTATCATTGATTTCAATTTAAAACATTTGAAAAGCCAGTGGTGAGAAATTCCGTAAACAAGTTAGAAAGAACGCATTGGTACGGGACCGGAATTTGAACCCATGACCTCACTATTGTAAAACGCATGTTACTGTTACTACCAGGTAACCACCCAGTAACAGTTGATTTATTATGACTAAAACAACGGCGTAATTACCATATTCAATACTCGTTTTTACCCGTGGCTTCGTCCGCATGATATTTTGATTTTTGTGTTATCCCATGGGAACCCTTTATTTATCCGGGATAAAAAAAAGACTATGTCACTTTCCGTCTTTCAAACCCGAGGTCCTACTTTACCACCCTTAATAAAGGAGGTGGAAAATTAAAAATTAAAAAAACTATTAGACGGTTGTTCGATTCTACAGTTGTTTTTTTTTTGACATTTCTTGAAGCGCACTCTAGAATAGCTCGCAGATAGCTGAATTTTTCCTACTTACTTAACACTTATCGTTATATTATGGAAAATTTACGCAATATAATTATAATTTATAGCTTTTGTGTTGTTCTGATATATAAGCTATATTATTGCAAAGTTTCATCTCAATCCGTTTAGTAGTTTTTGCGTGAAAGAGTAACAAAAAACAATCCATCCATCCATCCTTACAAACTTTCGCGTTTATAATATTAGTAGGACTAATCATGAAACAAAGGAACACGATTTATTAGTTTCGAAACTACCCGTAATGAAATTCCAATATCCCTATGAGTTAATATTCTCAAAATATTAGATAAAACAGATTCCTCTTACCTCAGAATGTAATAAAAGCCAATACTCGTCCCGTATCCTGTTCGATGATCAAATACGGACGCGGCATCAAATCGTTCAAAAGCCAACGGAATTTTCAACTTTATTTTTGTAGTGGTAGGGCGGTGAGAATTGGGGGTAGTCTCTGTTTGGGTTTCTTACGTGTCTGGATCTACCCGAGTACGCTTCGTTACTTCTTCGACCTCACTTCGTTTGGTTGAATTTTTTTGCTTTGGGTTAAGGTGGTGGTGTAGTGAACTTCAAGAGAGCTTAAATAATTTTTGAAGTGAAAACTTCTGTGGTGGCGTAGTGCTATTTTGGGATGGGTAAAAATTTTAAACTAGCGTCAGAACACGTGACCTGATCAATAATTCGTATGAGCAAGTTTTTACTTCTGCCGGTACTCCCGCAGTGCAACTCGTTCTTTTTTAAATTTTCTAATCACAAGGCCATTTGATATTATTAAGATAGCTGTCTCGCTTTGGATGCAGGCCATTTACGATCAGAACTGTTAAAAATTAACATTGTTTCATTGAATTTATGAGGCAAAAGGCAATACTGTAAATATACTTATATTAAATATAAAACATATACAGGGTTATTCCAAATCAATAAGCATCCTTTTAGGAGCTTATTCCGTACTTCAAAACTAACAACTTTTGTTCTGCGACTATTGTCCAAAGTCCAAACTCAAAAAAAAGTTTGTTGGTTTATAGAAAAATAACGTTTACCTGCGACATAATGTATGCAGCAGATTTTTTTTAGTTTTGACAGCAGCCGCATAACAATTGTTGTTAGTTTTGATGTAAAAGGATGATTGATTAGGAATAACCACATATAATTATATTGCACATGTTTGTACGGTGCGGTGTAGATAATGGCGTGTTTCACCAGACAAAACTACACTTTATTCTCTGAAAAATATTGAACGGCATATTTTCTGTCCTATTATCTAATATTTTATAGAGACCAATATGCCTCGCACCTTAATGTGAGAGCGTTATTTTTCGACGACGTATTTTCGGTGCCGAGTTAATTTTGTTACTCGATAAAGTCTAATGTAGTGTAAATTCGAAAGCGTATAAATGTCGCTTCGAAAATGCGACTCATTTGTGCTGCCAGTCGCAAAATTTACACGCGTTGTAGGGAAAAGATTTTAAATAAGGAAATACGAATTTTTTACGTTCATTTGATGGGAGTGATATTTTATGGAAAGGGAAATTTAGATACTTAATTTTAAGGCACTTAATTTTCTCTTTGTATACATCAGTTTTTTATTTTTAAGTCTTTCATCATTTTTAACGGATACAGTCATTATTATACTTTAGTTACCACCGAAACTAATTGGATACGTAAAATGCATATGTATACCTGAAAATATAAAAAAAAAACCTATACATTTGCAATGTTTTTGTTGTTTTTATCTGGCACCTAGGTAATAGAGCTTAATGTAATTTAACCAAATATAGAGTATGTAATAGTACGATGGGGTTGGAATGGACTTTCGCTCCAGAAACTCCCAAAAAAATTAAAATAAAAAAAGCCGAGTAGATAATATCTTAAGGTACTTTGAATCCGATGATATTATTTCCAAATCGCTGTTGAGATAGATAAATAGATAACAACACATTGATGTACACAAAAAAGAAATAAGACAAACAGTAATACAAGAAACTTATGCTAACTTAAGGCGGCCTTATCGCTGGAAGCGATCTCTTCCAGGCAACCCATGCACGGAACGGAACGATCTTAAAATATTTCACGGGAATACAATAGTGTGATACTAAAAAAATTAATAAAGCATATTAGTAGATACTATATCGACACTGCGAGTACGCTCTTGTTTCAACTGCAATGCACCCTATTAAATATCACCCTATTAAATAACACGGCTGGGTTATAGCTCTCAAGAGACCATTATTGCAAATGGCAAAAAATGCATTCTTTTCAAAGTTAAGGTACCTATTTATTTGCATGTTAGTGGGTATACAAAAGATCTTTAAATTATACAAACATATATCCATCCACTAACAACCATAATAAGTGTGCAAAATTTAATCATTAAAATACATTTCAAATCGTCACTGTAAAAAGTTCTATTAAATAATTATTATTGTTATTATCAATAAAATAATATTTACAGCCTCTATGATATATACGGAATTGTCACGCTGTTTTATTAAGATATTCTTCAACTTCGTAAAAGCACTCCGTCACCAACCACTTATCCAACTCAAAGCAAAATCTCGTGCACGAGAGTTCAAACAATTCCTCGGGAAGCGAATTAAAGATCAAAGCAGCCATGTGTATACAATTTTTCCTAAACATCTCGAGTCTAGGTTTGATACATACATACTTGAGGAGCCGACGTCTTGTTTACATTGTCATAGCGCTCAAATAAAGTTGGATTGTTCAGTACGCCTATCTCATATAATGTAAGAATAAGGAACCCTTATCAAGAAGTTCTTAGCTTTGAAAACTGGTTTACATGGATCGTCCCATTTCATACCATACATTGCGCGGATACATTTCTTTTGGCCAATGAAAACTTTACTAACATCACACGAATTTCCCCATGTAATGGTTCCGTAGTGAATAATGGAGCCTCAGAAGAATTACAAGTAATAGAATTATTGCTAAATTTTACTCAAATAATAACTACGTTACAGCTGCCTTATTAATTTCTGGTTAAACAGCATACGCAAAAGCGAGTGGAACAAAAAAAAATGCAATGTCTGTCGCATACGTCAAAATCACCAATTGGAATGTCAAAATGGTTAAAATTTGGTTACACTTAGTCATTTGTCTTATTCGGAAATTTGAACCCCTTCTAACACCTTTTAAATTTCATATTTAAAATGAGACAAAGTAATGTATATCCCTTGCTAATTTAGTACTGGTTCTATTACTATAGTTCTTATTCCATGAATGGGGCAAACATGAGCATTTCTGGCCTGACAGTTGTAATTATTCTTAAGCATTTAGATATCAGATATTTAAGGATCAAAAACCTTTTGGTTTTTCACTGTACGTTTTTGGTTTTTGAAACTGAATAAAATAAATAATAAGTCAGAGGCATGAAACCAAATCGCCTGTTGATAGTCAAAAGTTAAGCACGATTTAGAAAATTTTGTTTGTGATTCCTATTTAAGCAAATACGTAGAACCTCAAAAACATTTCTAAAAGTAGCTTCTATTTAAACAAAACTTTTCATAAACGATCCAACCTAAAGCACTCGAACAAAATCGGGCTAGAGTATGGATATCTACGAATATCTCGGATTAATTACTCGCCTGGGTCCTTGAAAGGGTACGGAATTAAGAGATTAATTCCAGAAAGACTCTCTTGAGACTTTTTGTGAAAAGAATCTTATTTAGTTCAAGTGAATCGAGATCGGAAGAGCACGTCATGGAAGGAAGAGTAATGAATTTTCAGGAAATAAAATGCTTCCTGATTCTTTGATAGATTTTACTGGCGTTGGCAGACTGGGATTCTATATTTGATTTGGCTTGGAAATATTGAAGGAATAGTTTTTGCCGAGGTTGTACTCGTAATTCAATAAATTTTATTTAACTTTTATCTTTATAGTAAATAAATAATAATTTATTTAGTTACCATAACATATACATCTGCTAACTTAATAAAACTTTAACAATTTTGAAATAAAATCTTAACAATCTTGAATTAAAATTTCAACAATCCTGAATTAAAACTTTAACAATTTGAATTAAATTTTTATCAATTTTGAGTTAAAATTTTGACAATCTTGAAAAATCTTAACAATTTTGAAATAAATGTCAATCTTTAGATAAATAATTGATTAATTGTAAAACTATTCAATTTAACATAATTTTAATAGAATAACATAATTTCAATAGATTGCTGAATAATAAAAATAATTCTATATAATAATAATTGTTGAAAAAAGTTTATCCTGTAGCTAGGTAAAATAAAATTAGAAGAGTACAAACAGAAACTCTATCTTTATTGCAATGTAATTCTTAAAAAAGTACCTAAGTTCGTATAGGCCAGGAGGCTAGCCCTGGTGACAGCGCTTTAAATGAAAGCCTCTCACTCAAAAAAACCGGGACTTACAATTTAACGTCTTCTCAGAGCCAAGGTAGGGCTCAGTTGGAAATGCCACCCGCGGTCACCCATCCGAAGACTCACCGTGCGGAACGTTGCTTAACTTCGATGATCGCTGACAAACACCTAGTCAAACTACGCTAAACTGTTATCAAGTTCTCAAATAAATCGTCTAATTCCGATGTGATTTCATTTATTTCTATTGTTCTTTTAGATACTTGTACCTATCACTAATTATAATCAGTTCTATTAGAAACCTATTCGATTAGAAGACTGCTTCAGTGGCTCAATGGCCTGACTACGGGATCAAAGAGGCGTGGGTTCGATCCCCACCCAGGGCAAGTATTTATGTGATGAACATAGGTGTTTGCTCTGTGTCTGGGTGTTATTTAGGTATTATCTATACAAGTGTGTATTTAAAATATGTTTAAATCAGTCTCTGGCAGCCAAATGACAATCTTCGCTTAGTTTGGTATCAGAGATCGTGTGTAAGATATCCCTTATATTTATTGATTTATTGGGGGACTTTTATCCCATAATATATGCCTTGCGTATGTTACGCGGGCTGCTATTTATGTTTCAGGCCTAATAGTGAAAACACATTCATTCATCATTGAAATTGGTTTTGTTGCATTAAAAACATTTTCCATGAAGATCAATTATAGTTTTAATTCTCTTAAATCAATTTCAGAAGTACTTTTTCCATTTCGAATGAAGCACCTATTTCATAGCGTTTGTCAGAATTTTGTCAAAAATCAATGCATAGGTATAATTAGTTATTACGGTGAAATGATTATGTAATATTTTGTTATTGTACGTCATATTGATGCCCATAAAATCTTCTATCTTACAGTTTATCATATCAAAAATCAATTTCATTATGATTTATTAAATCACCCTTCGTGGGTATGCCTACGCCTTGCAGTGGACTATTGAAGAGGCTGGTACTATACAGTACACAGTATTGACATTACCTAGCCCTACTACTGATTTTAGACAATCTTTATAAAATTAATCCCGGAGTGAAGTTCAAAAATAAAAGAATAACAAATATTAGTTTTTTACAGTTCTATAATAGCACTTTATTGCAGTATAAAAAAAAGAAGTCTATTGTTACTCTTTTGTTATGATAAATCTACATCGAAAGTTATGTAAAATTGGCGCACAAAAATATTAACGACTAGATTTAATTTTTTGCTCCACATGTTTTTTTCAAAGTACTGAAAATAAAGTAAATCGCGCTCAAATTAAAAAAGCTTTGATATTAGTTAAGCTTAAAAATGTTTAAATTTCCGATAGAAACCTCAGTTTGTACATGGTAACACTAACTCTTGCCGAGGCCAGACACTTAATTAGCACCCTATGTACTATCATGATGGCTAAACACTTGTAAATTAATCATAAATTAGATTTTTCAATTTATTCCAATTAAATACCAAAATGAGTCCCACTGAAAGATGTTGACATAAGGAGCTAGGCCAAAGTAATGATATCTTACAGTATTCCGTCTTCATACAAACACTCGGAACGCGAATCATACCTACGCGTCTCGGAGTGCGGTATGCTCTGTTAGACTAGTCAGTCGCGGCGCGCCGTAGTGACAAACGAACGTGTGAATAATATTCTGTAACTAATAAGCGTGCAATTTATATTTTTAGGGTTCCGTAGTAAAACGAGGAACCCTAAAACATCAAAATACACAAGATGTATATTTATTAAACGCTTCTTTTTTCATTTACAGCAAATTTCTCTTATGTAATAAATACAATAATTTTACATCATACTAGATAGAAACTACAAAGAAACTCAAGTAAGTAATGTGTATGATATATATGAGATGAAATTAAAATACTGAAGGCGGGCAGCCCTAGCGCCTGATATGGACTGCGTGGCCACGTGGCGCTGTAGATATACCAATATTTAAAGCACAAGGCCGAGTCATAATACTGTGAGACTTGTAACCGTGGCTAGGCATACTTACTCTACTGCCAAATTAAGGGTCAAAGTAAACTTTGTCGACGGAATTTGTGTATTTAAACTTCAAACCCGTTGAGAAGTCTCAAGACCACATCTAAATCTCAATCAAAATCTGAGACTCCAAGAAAACGTATTAATTATTTAACTAAATGTTCGTCTATATTTGGAAGGTTTGGTTGTAATCATTGAGTCAAATCTAAGAAATAAACTGAGAAAATAATTAATTTATAAATAAATCAGATACCAAAGTAGCAAAATATTTACTTCTCTACTACAAGCAAGACCAAGAAAGGTAAATGACTTAGCATGAGTTTTAATGGTTTTACTATTTCGTTGGGATTCAGTTACGTATCTTACTAGTTGTAAAATTAAAAAAAACACATTTAAATAATGAACATTTTTTATTTTTCAGAAAAATATATAGCTAATGAATCATGATATTTGAACATTTGGTTGCACACTGTTTGTTTGCACATTTTGTCCTCTAAGATGGTTTGAAGTGCATCGAGTATTTCAACTACTAACTTAATGCTAACAAGTCATAGTTCTGTTTATAACTAATCAAATCTACGGATTTGCTTAGAATATACTTGATCAAATCTGACATCAACACCTTTTGTGTATCTACCAACATATTGTGTATTTTAACAAATTATAAACCGCCGGAGGTTTTTTTTATAATCATCTATCTAGCTATCATAACAAAGATAAATAATTGAAAGTCATAAAACGAGAACGAGCTCAATGCAATAAGTTCAGAAACATGACCGATCAAAAATGTAAATAGGGTCATTTGACTTCTCCGGTCTTTCTAGTGTTAATTAAGTGTTACTGTAAGTGTGGTGTGTCATGATAACCATTTCAACAGCGGCACCCGTGGCTTCGCATGTCTAGTATATTCACATAATGATGCAATTCAGTAGGAACATCGAGAAAAATTAGATGTCAATTTAACTTTTATTTTCAAATTCCCTCATTCAAAGTCTCGTAATTTAAGAATAACTTAAGAATATGCTCAAACCGAGAATGTTTAAAAAAATAACAATTCCCAGTTATTCCGTATACTTGGACTATACACTAAGTATACGTCTTTCCCGAAACTCTTCCCAGTTCCAACCGAAAGCTAGTTAGTAGTTCATGTTCAAAATGCCAGGTGTTTGAAGGAAATCCCGCGATATTGTTACTTTGCTCAACTCGATCGCCACTTAGAATGTCTACTTAGAAACTTGGAGATTCTTCTCCAAGGGCGTATTTAGGATTCTATATGAGGGGGAAGGGGCACTGATAAAGTAAATATTTGACTAATGATTATCTCACTTTAAGAATGGAGGTGAGGTAAAATCAACAAAATATAAAATATAATAGAATAAAAAAATAAAAAAAAATAAATGGGTGTGGTCAATGGTTCAATTTAGTGTAGTCAAGTTTGGCTTCTTATTTTACACAATATTTGTTTGAAGATATAGGTATCCATAAATATAGTATACTTGTAGAGAAATTCACAGATATTTTAGTTTTAAGCTAATCTGATAATTTGCTAAACTTTTTTTGTCGCTATAGTGTTTATTTAATTATTCTCTATGACAAATAAAAGTCGTCATTTTTAGCGATAAAGTAGCTTAATTGGCATGAATGGACGTCGTTCGTTGGGAAGCATCATCAGTGGACCTTTTTACAGTTTGCCGGTGACTGTAAGCTTTTCCAGGAGGGGGCATCTGGCCCATGTTTCTTGTACCTCGCTACGCCCCTGTTCCTCTCGCTGCGAGGCTGGCGGCGTTAGGTAACATTGTTAGCTTTATGCTGCTAGTTTTTATGGACTTGACGTGTTTTGTCTTGTTTAGAAGTCGAAATGACACCGATATAGAAGAGCCTTAATACGAGTATGACACATAAAATCTGAGCTGACAATGTACGAGTATATGTAATTTTATGCTTCGCTTAACCTAAGTTAGCTTTTTACTAAGCGTTATTCTATTCATGGTTTGAGATGCGACACATGATATTTTAATAAAGATGTGTGTATAAATTCTGCTTTATAGTATTCCCGTTGTCGTTTCAGACACAAATCCATCACTGCCAGACATAGGCCTTTATTATAGATTCCCAAAAGACAGATGAAAGCAGGTGGTATTAGCGCATTTCCGCCGTCTTGATGAGGTCATTTGACTACAATACAATACAACAACAGTTTATTGACACCAACACATAGGAAAACATAGCAAAAGAAACAAAGACAGAAAAGGCACAAAAGGCGGTCTTCTCGCTATAAATGATTTCTTGACCTTCTGGATGAAAAACCCTTACTGCGCTTGCTAGTATTTGGGTTTCACTCGAAAACTTTTTGATCTCATTAGTCCTCCTCCTCCTTGATATGTGACATATGCACTACCATTTCAACTTGCCGATTAGCTAGAATATATCGGTCACTTAGCTAATTTTCCAGACCTTCTTATTTCCGATTCAATCTCGCAGAGAGATTTCGAGCATAACCCTTTACATAGCACGTTGTTGGGCAGAATACAATTTACTAGTACAATTCAAAGTGAGTGACAACGTCTCATATATTGATACTAATTTAATATAATTGTTTTCTGACATCTGGATCGACAAAGCAAATAGTTTTGTATTTTTGACCGGCGAACCGAACCAGAGGAGGTACTCAATCCGACGCATATATTTTTAAGTATAACCACGCATAACTTTTTCCATAGTAGTCCAATTTCAATATTTTTTTTTTTGAAAGTTTATATTTCGAAATTAGTCACATAATTTATTTTTGATATCAGTTGAGCCATTTTTGATAAATCAACATTAATGTGAAAAAAGCTACATCGATCCGTGCGAAATATTCGCGAATTCTGTACACGGGTGAAGTCGGTCATGCTATTTTTTGCAAAAAATAATTATGGAAAATTATGTAGTTGAAATTACAACATTTTTAGCAATTGATATGCATCAGTATGTGTGTTTGTCTGTTTAACAGACCATACGATTATGCGTTTAGACGTCTTCTATAAGCAAAGTAAAAGAATTCGGAGGTAGAGACACAACTTCTACTTACTCGCTGTCAACCAAATTGAAATTCTGTCCAAGTAGAGTCGTCACAATAAACTAGCTCAGTAAAACATTAATTACGCACGTAATTGCTGAAAGCAGTGTTATATAAAACACGTAGCGCGTAAATTTACTTTACAACATTAGCTGGAACACCTAACGAAATTTTGTTTTAGTATCCCCATTTATGTTTAGCATTGACACACGCGTAGGAAGTTTTGGGGACAGAATATAATTTTTATTGCATTTTTATTTTTCGCAAAAAATGGCAAAACTGCCTTCCATCGTGTACAAAATTCAAATATTTCACTTGAATCGTTTACATTATTGTTGATATTTCAAAAACGGCTTGGCCGATTTCTGTAAAATTTAAATGGGATCACCTTGGGAGTAAACGCTTTTGAACTAAAACAAAAATTTTTCGATTCGGTTCGCAATTGGCGAAATTATCGATGAACTTACACAACAAAAATACATACTGACGAACTTAGAACCTCCTCCTTTATGGAACTCTGTTAAAAATATTAGCTCTGGACACATCGAAATTATTATTTTTTTTCGCTTACGGTTTTAGTCTTTAACAGCACCAGTGCTGTTACTGCAGCATTACACTACATTGTTCAGCGTTTATATTGTTACGAAACATTAATAGATGTTTGTTACAAAACCAGTTGAGTATAAAATAACATAACATCAAAACTGCCCGCAAAAATGACTGTGTTTTAACTAAACTACAACTTCTGCACATTCCAATAAAACTGGAATACGGTCTAATAAATGAGTATGCATGATAAAATAGTTTTATATCTATTTCCGTCTAACATCGATATATAAATGAAACTGAAGGCAATACACATATAATATAACAATGAAAATAGTTAAAAGGTCTCAGGGGCTACTTTTTATCCCGGAAAAATAAAAGGTTCCAATGGAATAGTACAATAATTAAAACATCACGTAGGCGAAGACGCAGGCAAAAGCTAGTAATAGAATATTTTTATGCATAACGTTGCAAATTCGTAGCGGTCGCTACGAAAATGCTGTAGCATGTCTACAGAACCACTACGCTGTAGCTTATATTTTCGTAGATGTTTGTTTGATTGGCTCTACACAGGGTTATTCAGAAGTGGTGTACTAATCCAAAAGGGGTTGATAAGACCATCATCACGAACAACTTTTACTATGGGCCAACTGAAAATTCGAGAAAAAAATCATCAAAAATCGTTCATCAAAAAAAATATGTTTCATTAATTTTGTCGATTCCGAGTTGCAATTTCGTATAGAACAGCCGATTTTTTTCTCGAATTATGAGTTCGCTCTAAAGTAAAAGTGGTTCATAATTATGATCTTATTCACTGCCTTTAATAGTAGTCCGATTGCAATAATTTTTTTTTGTTAGAAAAAAATATTATACATTGAAATTGATTTATTACATTTTGGTCCCACTTAAATTTTATCGAAGTCGATTGAGCCATTTTTGATAAATCAACAAAAATGTGCAAAATGCTTCATCGAACCGTGCAAAATATTCGCGAATTCTGTTGACGGTTGAAGTCGGTCATGCTATTTTTGCAAAAAATAATTATATCTTTCTCATCCGTGAGTATTTAGGAAACTAAGCACCGCGTCGTAGAGGCCTTGTCCATCACAGGTCCGGACTAAGAGCGCCGGGCGACACATTACGCCGTAATGATGACACAGGGACGCATTCCAGGACTGAGTTGCGAGTTCTCTTGATGGCAGAGTTTGTAAGTACTTTTGTAATTTTTTGTCGGGATTTTCAGAGAAATTGTTTTTGTTTGTTGAAAATGTTCTGGATCGAGTGCTGATGTCAAACTTTTGCTTAGTTGTCGTGTTAATATTGGTTACGTTTAAACTTTTTTCCGACCTGCTACATCTGCGACAGTCAGAATAAACTTTGCTTTGCAATCTAACTGACTAGTCATCAGTCTAAAGATCTAAAAGAAATCAATATTGATTATAATGGCATTATAAATATATCTGTCTATTTCTGTACAATTTCATTTGCAAATTTTATTTTATGCAATAGAGTTGTCTACAATTGGAATAGGTTGCCTGAGGATGTAATCTCAGCAAGAACTATTATATAAATAATAGTAGTTTATGCAACTGTCATATAATAGTAATAGTAATAGTAATAATAGTAGTTATATGCAGTTGCATACACTACTTTATCTTCACTAATATAAACTTGGCGCCGCTGCGCGCGCAGGGCGGCCAATCAGGAGCGAGCGCGCGATGTTATAATGAGATTTTACGATATCGATGTGGATATTATAACATCATGTGAAATTGCTTAAATTGAGTGTTTTGTTGTCTGCGCTATAACAGTAGTCATTATAAGTAAAGTATTGGAAACATAAGTAGAATGTTACAACATTAGTGTAGATAAACACATTTAAGAATAGACTGGACCTTTGGATAAAGAAGGAAAACATTTCTTTGACAGATAAATACTAATTTTATTCAACTCTGCTTGATAAAGTCATATCAGTATACACTGCTCGCCTATAAACAAATAAATAAATTTATTTCAAGACCTATTTCGCGTCATGCATGTTACAACCACGTCAAGTAAAATTCGAAAACATCGGTTCATGATGGTGATGTTTTTCGAAATGTAAATAGATATGCCTGTATGTTTATGCATAAAGGCATATCTATTTACAGTTTCGGCAAATTTAATAATTTTTGAAGCTATGAGCACAAATTCTGGCAAAAGTGGGCGTCTTCAAATCCCGAGTAAATAGGTATCTTCTAGGTAAGCGTGCTACAACCTAGACCGCTTATCTGCTCAACATCAGGCAGTTTGTGGTCAAACGCAAACCTATTAAAAATTAAAAAAAAAAACGCTCATAACAGAGATTACTTTACATAACATTAATAAATTCACAAACAACCGATAGATAAATATTGATTGCAACTATTTTATTCCATCTCCTCACAAATATATTTAACAGAAAACCTACTTTCTCTACCATTAAAAACTTAAAAACGTGAAAATTCCTACGTTCTAAATAAAAACTCTACATATTTTCCTTTTAAAAAGCGGCATTTGCGTCGTCCACTAATTACGTAAAGACGTTGACGGGAAAAATACTGCAAAAACAAAAATGGGGACAAAAATGTGCAGGTTTCTTCCTTTGAGGAGACAAAAACCCTTGTCGCGTCTCTCGGCGTAACGAAGCGTGGTCCGACCACTCGGGATGCACGCTCGGCGAATGCGCTGGAAAATATACGGGAAAATGTTCCGTACAGCTTCTTATTATGTAAAAATTAGCAAGAGCGAGTTGCACGATGGGTTCTGTACCGTATGTGAACCCCCTTAGCCCCATTCCAAGCGTCTACCTGTAGCCGTTACCAATATCGAGCAAAAAACGGCAAAAAATACGTTTATTGTACGTGAGCCCCCTTTAAATTCTGTTTTTTGTATTTTTTGTTAAAGCGGCAACAGAAATACATCACCTGTGAAAATTTCAACGTTCTAGCTATCACGGTTCATGAGATAGAGCCTGGTGACAGACAGACAGACAGACAGGCAGATGGACAGATGGACAGACGGACGGACATCGGAGTCTTAGTAATAGGGCTCCGTTTTTACCCTTTGGGTACGGAACCCTAAAAATTTGTTGTCTGTAAAAATCGGTTTATGGACGACAGTTTAACGTGACAACGTCATAACAAAACATTGATGAAATGATTGCACCGAACGCTCAAGCTGATCGTGTCTTTCACTCGCTCGTGTAGTGAGCGTGACGGGACAATGAGTCATCCTTCTTCGTACGTGCGGCCTGCGTTCATCGATTTACTAGACGTTGACACGTCAAAAAGCAAGTTTGAGTTAATTTACCTACTAACCAAAACTCAATCTTGACTAGTTAGCGCCGTATGCCTGAGCACTGCCAATTGCGAGTCACTTTATTCCTACGTCGCTATTGAAAACAATTTTTCGATCGCGTAGTAAAAAATCAAGTCAATTCTTCAATCATTTAATTCTTTAAAGCTGGGTTTTATTTTGATTGCTTTGTGGAAAAATGCATTGTTAGGGTTCCGTACTAAAACGAGGAACCCTCATAACTTCGTTGTGTCCGTCCGTCCGCCGTCCGTCTGTCCGTCCGTCCATCCATCTGTCCTTATATTTCAAAGTAGAGTGAATGGACTGGACGTCCTTTCACTCTTCTTACAATATGGACTGACTATCTCATAAAGACTGCAGAATCGCGCTGAATGCATTTGCAACCGTTCTTATTGGAGATCTGAAAGGAAAGAAAGGAAAGCCTATGTCCACCTGTGGTGGTCGAATGAACGATGTAAAAATACGGATACACCTGTCATTCAGGCAGAATATATTTTACAACATGGCATGATAAATAAATAAATAAAATAAATATTAAGGGACATCTTACACACGGACTCTGACCCCAAACTTAGCAAAGCTTGTGATATGGCTGCCAGAGACTGATATACTACATATACATATTTTATAAACATTCTTCTATAGATAGTACCTAAATAACACCCAGACGCAGAGCAAACATCTACATTCATCATATAAATGCTTGTCCTGGGTGGGGATCGAACCCACGCCTCTTTGATTCAGGAGTCAGGGTTTCTAACCACTGAGCCACCGAAGCAGTCGATTATGCTTCTGTATTATCATCAGATTTGTCACATACGTTGCCATCATAGCATTTACCTTTTAAGCTACTGGAGCAGTTATGCCAGCAGCCTAGAGTCACGCTCCGTAACTTTGAGGAGCTGGGCTGGCTTGCGTAGACGCTGCAGGGGGAAATGCACAAAACACCCCATGAAGGACGTCAGTGCAAGACTTATCGCCCCCACTTTGGATTAGAAATAAAATTAGAATATACGTCCGTATGTTTTCTCCTCAGTTTACCATATCATCTTGCAGGGAAGCTTCTCACGAGTGGGATGGCCTCGGTTATTGACCTGGCTTCAGTAACATCTACTGAGACTCGACAAGGAATAACAGAATTGAGTCGACTGTTTTCTTAGGCGACATCTTGTCGAGTGATAGTCACTGTTAGATGTTGTCTCAATGTTTCCATTTCAGTCATATTTTTCTTTACCATTAGCGTTGGGGTCGAAATGTTCTCAAATAGTCTGCATTTACCGGTAAGTGCAACGTAAAACGCTTACCAAAAAAGTGGATAGAAGACCTGATGAAACTGAAATAGCAAGATTACGCTGAACGCAAACCGTTTACTCGTACCAACGGTCTTATATGCAGTTTTTATGGGAGTCTAAAGTGCTAGAACAGAAGAATGTTGGCGGGAATAATTATTTTAATTCAAAACGTATTTATTCAGATACATTCTATTTTATTAATGAGGAACAAAGAAACAAAATTCTGGATTTTATAACTTAAAATACTAGTAGTATTTTTATTTTTACTAAGTTGTAAAATCTGAAATTTTGTTTGTTTATTGATTTGTTTCTTCCTCTTTCACGCAGCAACATAGCAATTGCTTGACTTTTTATTGCATGGATTAAGGTATAACTAGAGTCAGTTCAAAGGTTCGTGAATGTTGTGGGTTACTTTTTATCCAGGAAAAAGGATTCTTTGGAAAGATGGGAGTAAAGCTAGGGACTAATAAATAATATTGATTTTTATTCTTGATTTGAAGATACTCGTAAATATTAATAAAAAAATGGCAATATAATTATTCAAGTTTATCAGTCTTTATATTTAGTAGCTTCTGTAAGCGGCACCAAAAACTGACCAAACTTTTCCCCAAAAAATCAGCAAACTTTTTCATTCCCTACTATCGGGAAAAATAACAATAAATCGCCGACTTAAAAACCGTATCCCGGTCAAGCCGCAGAGTTTAGTGCCTCTGAGGGCGCGCAATTAAGACATCAAGCACTTAACTGGTTTACTCCATCGGCCGGTTTATCTTGTGGAAAATTGGGACACCCTGACTAGGGTTACCAGATGGAAAATTCTAACTTCCGGAGAAAAAGTCCAACTTTTATTGAAATATCGTGATAAAAAATAAGCAAGGTCGTTATTTTTGATCAATTAGCATTCTTTTAAGGGCTTATTCTGTACATCAAAACTAACAACTTTTGTTCTACGACTTTTATTATTTCTCAAAAAAAAGTTTTTGTTCCATAGAAAAATGTTGTTTACCTGCGAAAAAATGTTTATTGATTATTTTTTTGAGTTTTGACAAAAGTCGCAGAACAAAAGTTGTTAGATTTGATGTACATAATAAGCCCCTAAACGGATTTACATATTTGGCGATTTACGTAACCTTTTCGGTTATCAAAACGAGCCGAAAAATCCGAAGGTACCAGGACAAATTCGAAAATATGGAAACCCTCCTGACCCCTCACCACCATCTTATAGTCAGCAGTATCCTATTTCACGTCTTTTCAAATTTAGACCTTAAAACTGTTTACAACAGGCCGAAATTCGGATGAAGGGAAGATGTTGTTTATTGAATGAAAAAGGATGTCAAACTGATGAATTACTTGACTCGTTAGGCTTACGTTTCAGCATCTTTATTTTTGTAAACTCATAATAACAAATAAGCAGATTTTGCGCTCCATGTTGTGATCTCATTTCATATGCATAAATAATAATTGGCGAAATGCGACTAAGACTACGCGTCTTTGTAATACGGTCCCGTTTTCACTCTTTGGGTACGGAACCCCTAAAAACAAACAAAAAATACTACCAAAGTTTCCCAATTGTTGAAGCCAGGATAAAAGCAATTGAATATTGTTATTATAGTTCCCAATTATAACCAATGTAGACCAAATTATACATTTCATTTATAATGGGTTCTAGCATCTGCAAAAGAAAATTTTGTATTTCGGATACTACTTAACTTCTTCCTTCTTATATACAGTGTACACCACTTGTTATAATTAAGTAGTTGTAGGTGGGTGCTTTTTTTTTTTCAAAAATGTATTTTGAAATGTAAAGATCATGTACCCATAAGTTTCTGTACAAAACTATTTTTACTTTTTTATTTTTCCTTATAAATACAAAGTTATACTACATTCAAAATTGATTCGAACGAGCGCATGGCCTTACAATGGTACCTTACTACTGTAAAGTCATCATCATTTAAGCAATATCTAAGATTTTTTTTCCTTTTAAAGTGTAATCTAGTCAAACCAATATGAAACAAAAAAAAAATGCCAAGTCGATGAGTGTAACATTGTCACGTCACACGCTCGTTCGAATCAATTTTTAAAGTGTAACATTGTAATTAGGAAAGAAAAAGTATTGTATGGAAACTTATAAGATTTTTTCATTTATCACACAAAAAAAGATTCAATATCCCAATTAAGTAATAAGTAACCAGCATGCGACCGTAGAAGAAATTCGATTGCGTATGTGAATCCACCAACCCGCACTGGGCCAGCGTGGTGGATATGCCCCAATCACCCTTCGTGGGTAGGCCTACGTCGTGCAGTGGACTATTAAAAAGGCTGGTGCAGTATAACAGTAGACTGTGTGTAAACATTCTAAAGCATCACACTTCAGTGCTTTAAAATATCCAAGAGTCATTAAATGTATTGATATTTTAGAGGTACACTCCAAAGGAGTTTTGAGCTATAGGTCTCATTTCATGCACATACGAGTATACCTTGCGGGCCTGCAAAAAAGTCTACTCAATAACCGTGCGCTTGAAAGAAACCGGCTAGCCATTTTAACCTACAAAACGGAGGAGGTTTACACATCGACGCGTATAATTATTTTTTGACATGACAACGTCTAGTAAATCGATGAACGCACGAAAAAACATGACTCGCTGTCCCGTTACGCTCAGTACACGAGCGAGTGAAAGGCACGATCGACTTGAGCGTTCGGTGCAATCATTTCATCAATATTTTGTTATGTTGTCACGTTAAACAGTCGTCCGTAAACCGACATTATAACATTTGCATTTGCACATTTGCTCGTAAAGTGGCTGTAATTACACCAATTTCATTATCGTAATGAAATTACGCACTTGTGCATTATGGTAATGTAAAACGCACACCGCCACCGACTGCAGAACTCTGTGGTCTCGTTTCTCCTACTTTCACTCAAGAGAGTGAGAGACCTTACGGCACTTGTGCGTTATTGTAATGTAAAACGCACGATGCTTCGACTGATGCACAACCTTCACTCAAAGTCAGAGTTTTATTCATTTCCTCGCAAATATGTTATAAAATGTCGTATGACATACCTACGTGCGCTTTGAAAATTACCGCATTTATATCATAATGAACTATTACCATCGACTTCATTTTCATCGTCATTTCTTCAGTTTTGACTTTCCATATAACCAATTTTTTTATGTATGACCAGTAATCATAACCTTTTACAGTTTAGTCCGATTATAATCATTCTTTTTTTGTGTGATAGATCATTCTTCAAAGGTAAACCCGTTTAAATTTTATTAAAATCGGCTGAACCGTGTTTGATAAATCAACAATAATGTGAAAATTACTACATCAATCCGTGCGAAGTATTCAAATTCTGTACACGATCGAAGTGGTTGTGCCATTTTTTGAGAAAAATGTTAATTATTATTTTTACTTTAAACGATTTGATGGATGTAATATCAATTAGAATTGAGTGAATTCTTTAAAAGCATCACATCTGATTACTATAGAATTATAATTGTAGAATAAGCAAGTAAAAATTTGTAAAGAGATGCACTCCAGCTTTGAGGCAAAAGCACAGCCCGGACACTCCGCGATTTTTCATACAAAATCTGCTGTCTTACGCACACCTACACAGTACTTACTCACAGACAACACACTTACGCACGGTCGCTACACGCGCATTTGTGTGCGGAACGTCTATGGCTGTCAGCGATCACCACAACGTGACGACATGCCGCGTGAGTGAGACAGTTGCGTACTTAATTTGCAAAAATGAATATTAATCTAGTGCTTAAAAAAGTATAACAATTACTTAATTTGGAAGCATTTTAACAAAAATTAACTGATCTACTTCTTTTGTAAGATAATATCAAGAGGAAGTTACCAAATAATGTAAAATAAGTTCCTATTATTTATCCTTACGGAAACATTAAAATTTCTTGTTTTGTTACGTATCATTGATATTCAACCATACACAGTACAAGTGTTCCCTATTGTCACAGTCTAGGTAGTTTTTATTAGAAAATCCACCGGCCAGTGCAGCCCGCGCGCAGAGTACACGATGCGGTACGTAGCGCGGGGTGGAAGTGAGGAAGACTCAAACGGGTGGGGGGTAACGAGTGGCCGTTCTATACGTAGTATTATTATATATTCTTTGGCAAAAGTCTCGTTTCATGCACAATGCACATACGAGTATAAATTGCGGACCTGCAAAAAGGTTTACTCAATTTAGAATTGGGTTAGTTCTTTTTAAAAGCATCACATCTCAGTTTTATAGAATATGCAAGAGTAAGTAAATATTAAGTAAAGAGATGCACTCCAACTTTGAGCCAAAAGTCATGGTTCATCTACCTACCATCTACATACGGAGTGCAGGCCTCGAGAGGTGCAGCTTTATATAGCATTCCTTTTACTGCGTTTCGCCTCTTTGCTCGGGCTCTGAAGTTTCTAGTTTCGGGTGCACTACGTACGACCTGCTGCTTGGCATATTCGATAGATTTGGCTTTTTAATTTATGCCGATGAGAACAATTTACACTTGCTCTGTAAAATATGCAAGCTGCTGTAGTCAACGACAGATGTACAAAAAACTTTAGCGGTGTTGTGTACTTTTTAGTGTGGGTAAAAAAAATTAAACTCACGTCACGACAGATCTGATTAAAAATTTGTAAGACGAAGGGAGAGTAGACCAATTGCAGAATTGCAGACCAATTGCAGAATCAATGACTTATTATAAAAATATAACTTTTAAAAAATACAAGCTTTTGAGATCCTGGATATCATGTAGCAGCATAGTGCTAGCCAAGACATGTAAAACGAGCCCAAACACGACGGGTCTATCTTACTTAGTACAGGAGCTCCTATTATCACCTTCCGACTCCATCATCAGATCAGCTCCATGATACCATATTATTGCATTGTCACGCGATATACATATGCGTGCCAAATTTCAGCTCAATCGGAAACCGGGAATTTAGTCAAATTTAACTTGCAAGATTCCACCCGAACTTACATATATAGGTACATCCATCGCAAGATAAATAAAAGCTTGTAATGAAAAGCAAGTTCTGCGCCGTTCTACTAGCTCTATCATCGATAGGTAAAGCTGTCGCAAATACTTTTTAACATTTTTTTTACAAACGAACAAACTTTTTGTTCACGTTAATGCTATACTTCCGAAGGTGGAATGCAGATTCTGAGTGCCCCAGATCGAATTGCACTGTAAGACGAAACTAACGAAGCGTTGCGATTCTTGGCTGAAACCATTGCTTCGAAGAAGTCCGGTATACTTTGTTATTGCGGTTTGGGAGATCTTTAATAATGTTCTGCAGTTGTCTTGGAAGGTAATGTTTCAACGATTTCAATGAACAAAGTACCCATTGATAACTTAGGAAGATATTTTAAGGCATAGGACGTAACAGCTTGCATCCAGCGAAGGGAATATACACATTTTTTTATATTTTTAAGTGAGAGTAAAGTAAGTTCGTATACACGGGGCGCTAACACTGATGTTAAGAGTTTATAAGGCTCCTGGAGGCCTCTGAGGCTCTGACATGACTAAAAATACCGAGACCTACAATTTAACGTGTCCTCCCAGCGGCAGCCAAAATACCACCAGTAGTCAAGCATCCAACGTCTGGCTGAGCTGAACGTTTCTTAACTTACATGAACGCAAACAAACACATCGTTCTCGGCGTTTCGCTCCTCGGGGCGAATGGGGGCCTACAAAAAGAAACTTGCGCGATTCGCCCCGCGGTGCGAACCGCTTGCGGGGTGAAACGTCGCAGTACCCATATTGTCACATACCTAATAGTAAAAAATTTAAATATATTTCTTACACAGATAATAATTTACTAAAATATCAATAATCAAAATGATTGAAACGCGGCATTATATCACTATGCAGTTTATACAGTACCTATGTTATTATCTCTTATCTCTTCTTGTTCTCTATCTTCTCTCTCTATTACATAAAAATGAATCGTGGTTGTTAGTCTCGCTAAAACTCGAGAATGACTGGACCCGATTGGGCTAATTTTGGTCTTGAAATATCTGTGGAAGCTAAGGGAAGGTTTAAACGGTGAGAAAATATAAAAATTTAGTGAGTAAAATAATAAAGACATTCATTGATACAAAATGTTCCTGTATGTAAAAGTTGTCATTAAAAGTTGACAGATGGTGAGATGAAGTTCACCGGTGCAGCTAGTTTTCTATTATAATCTATGGCACCTTCTGGTACGGCCATTGACGTTCACGTCCTTGATGATTTATTTTTTTCAGTAAACCCAATAGTTTTTTGGTCGGACCGATCTAACTAACAGCGTCGCGTTTTTTTGACATCATAAAATCTCATAAAATACTGTTACCATTGACTTGGCATTTTTTTTTTGATGATTGTTACAGACGTATTCCAGCAGTAATTGAAATTGTGTAAAACAAAATATGCCATTCTAAGTAAATTACTGTTATGGGCATATCTTTGCATATTTTAATTCCGTCATCTGTCTAGTTTGTCCAACATTTACGATGACTACTCTGCGTTTCTCTCTATAGCTGAAGCTATGAAGATAATGTATAGTATTCCACCAAAATGTGGTTTACTCACGACATGTCCTTTGTTTATGGCCTCTATATGGGCGGTGGGCGGTTGAGGCAGGAACAGTACAATGTGGGCGGTAGTCAGGTACACATTGTAGTCTAGATCAGATTTAGGTAATCTGCGTCACCGTGTCATCTTGCGGTGCGTCTATAGCTTTAGACGTCGCCACCAGGCCGTTACTGTTAATTATTAGCAGTCTTGAATAGACTATTGTTAAGCCACATAGGCTTATCCCCAAGGATCAATTAGGCCAAATCTACCACGCTTCCGTAGTTGCAGTTTGGTGTATTCACCTATGTCATCGAATTTTTCGTCTTGAGTTTTGCAGGTCTTTCACGATGCTTTATTTTACAAAAAGAAACATGTGTGAAAATTTGTAGATTAATTCCAAAGAACTCATTGGTAAGAGACCGGAATTTAAAACTAATTGCTAATTTTGAAATATTACTTACTAGCTTTAGCCCGTGGCTCCGCCCGCATGGTATTTTGACTTTTGTGCTATCCCACAGGATCCTTTTATTTTTACGGGGTAAAAGTAGCCTATGTCACTTTACGGCCCTTGAACTATATCCATGCCAAAAATCAAGTCAATTCGTTGCTCCGTTGCTGCATGAAAGAAGAACAAACCAACTAACTTTTCGGATTTATAATATTAAGTATGATGGATTTCACTTTATAATCCAGCTCCTTAAAGGCATGAAAATTAGGTATATTATTGTCCGGCACGATTCAGCTGATCAGACGTCGGTACGTCATTTTGCGGTGTGTCCTTGGCTTTACACGTCACCGCCAGCCCTACTGTTAATTATCAGTCTCGGTTAGACGCAATTTATATTCATGATACAAAAGAAGCCAGTTTTGCTTGAAAGTTTCCTAATTTTCTACTGAATTTGGTCAAGGATACTGTAGCTTTAGCTTCACAGAAATTCTATTTATTTTATGAAGAAGTTTTACTACAAAACATGAGTTTGACAGATTAGAGCTTGACCTATCAGAATAAAAAGACGTGTGGCACTCGGGGACTGCCGCGGTTAAGCTATTGCATTTCGGAGCAGCTCGTCTCGATTCGTGCGAGTTTCGTAGAGTCGTACAATACGTCTAATCGCACACAACGCCGTGTCGAAGACTGCCGAACTGAAACGACGTTAGACGATGCACGGCCTTCAAGCCACACCTCCTTGCCCGTCGGAGTGGGGAGCGTGAGGTTTTTTCGTTACGGAATTTCTGGATTCGGTCCCCGCGCTCAAGGCCCGCGATAGAAGCTATGCAATAGCTTAAAAAGTATTTTTCCAAGCATTTATTTACTTTCACCTGTCCCGTGAACCACTTCCACTTCCCTGATACCAATTGAGCTGAAATTTTGCATCCATGTGTAAATCGCGTAACAATGCAATGTTATGATGACATGGTACTGATCTGATGATGGAGCTGGAAGTTGGCCAAAGGAACTTAGCAATGAAACGACATTGCCTCATTGAGTTTGGGTTCATTTGAATGTTCTTGGTAGTTTGTCTTTCAATGGTAACCAGGTTCTGATGATGGAGCTGAAAGGCGGTCATAGGTACTCTGTAATGAAACGACGCAACCCTATCGAGTTTCAGCTCGTTTGATTGGCGAGTAGGCACTTGTTCAGTACAAGCTTGGTTATTTTTTTTGTTTTAAATTATAATACTTAATTAGAGATATTTTTTGATGAGATTAAATTATAACATTTATGTTGATAAATTAAAAAACTGCGTCTCTCACATGCCTCTTTTGCAATCGGACTGTAAAAAAATAAATGTCAAAATTTAAACGAGAAATAGTTAGAAACTGAAATTTCTTCAAAATTCCTATTTAATAATATATTATTTTCTTTTAGTAAGCAAAACCGTAGCTTACTCTTTTGTTTTGCAGCAGTCGGGTTAACCCTTACCCAGGTACAGGACGCATAGGAGCCACGTCAAATTTTATTTTTTTCTGACAGGCAGAGTACGCGCACAGTCCACTTAAATGTATCCGAATTTAGTCTATGGAACAACCTTTTTTGTAAAGAAAAAAAAACTGGTGTATCCGAACAAACTTTTTTGAGGTTACGTGTCAAACATTTTCGAGCGATAAATTGCGATTTTTGAGCGTTTTTTTTGGACAAATACTGTGTATATGTCGAAAATAAATACGGTGAGTACGTTGTTATGCTATTATTTTAAAGTTTAGGGGTAATTAATGACGTGTATAATGTTATTTTAGTACCTAGTTTGTTTTTGAGGGAATTGTGAGCTCCGCAAATATGTGGCACAAATACGTCCACTGCCCACCTACGATATTTTTTTTGTAGTTATTTATTTTGTAAATTTATGATTTCAGGACCTTCGTCAAAGAAAATTGCGAGATGCTGAAATCGAAAAATTTTTATCGACCCCACCAGGTAGCTCTCCCGATTCCCTATGACAGTTGGTCAAACACTCCCCATCCAAGTTGTACCGTTTCCGAGATAATGACGTTTTAATTTTGTATGGCGGCCATGTTTTTTTGTTCGAAAGCTATCTTTTTTTCAATTCTCTAAAGAGGTCCCAGGGTTTCTTCAAGTTTAGTTCAAGTGCTTTGGCAAAATTGTTTACCGTTTTCAAGATACGAGGGCATCTCACCATCAGGGTACGACTTTCTTGCAATTTCGGATTTTTCCCAGAGGTTTGAACCACCCCCAACATGACCCTATATTCACATTTTCCCTCACACACCTCCTTATACCCTTTAGGTTTCTCTACGTCAGTCAGTGAGTTAGTCAGTGGTAATTAAGCTTTATATAGTATAAATAAATAATTTATATAGTATAAAAACTAGTATTTTGGGCGGTGCGCGGGCCGCAAGCGGCCCGCGAGGCATTCTTTTAATATTTTGTAAAAATATTATTTTTTGTCATTTCTTATAGTTTCATCAAAACTACTTTCGAACCAATGTATGGCGAAAGTAAAAAAAAAAAACCGCCATTTTGAATTTTCATCGACCCCACCAGGTAGCTCTCCCGATTCCCTATGACATTTGGTCACACACTCCCCATCCAAGTTGTACCGGTTCCGAGATATTAACGTTTCAATTTTGTATGGCGGCCATGTTTTTTTGTTCGGAAGCCATCTTTTTTTTCAATTCTCTAAAGAGGTCCCAGGGTTTCTTCAATTTTTAGTTCAACTGCTTTGGCAAAATTGTTTACCGTTTTCGAGATACGAGGGCATCTCACCATCAGGGTACGACTTTCTTGCAATTTCGGATTTTTCCCAGAGGTTGTGAACCACCCCCAACATGACCCTATATTCACTTTTCCCCCCACACACCTCCTTATACCCTTTAGGTTTCTCTGTCAGTCAGTCAGTGAGTGGTAATGATAAATACTAGTTTCATAGGTTTTAAATGGTCTTGTCTGATTGAAATTAATGTAATTTTATTTTTTTGTATGGGCAGAGGACTTATAGGGTCCACCTCATTTTTTTAAATGAAAATATTAAAATAAAAAAAAACCCAGAAATTAGTTTTTTTAAAACCCTTTTATTTACCATAATTTAGTCTTAGAATACCAAAGTATGTTCAACCTGGGTAAGGGTTAAATATGGATTATTTTTTATATAAAACATACTACTAGATACTACGTAAATTGACTTACAAACAGCGGAGAAACAAGGTTGCATAGGAACATAAAAGGTTACATCTACATTGTATTCAAATCTTGTTCCTTACAGACTCGGCTGGGCAGCACTGGGCGGCAATTGCCATGACGCATCGCATCTGAAGCCGCTTTATGGGTTTATTATTAACTTAGCTTCGTTCCAATAGAGTATAACATCAGAGTTTTGCCATTATGCTAGAGATACGTCGATGCCAAAACGGAAAGCTAGAGGTACAGTTTACACCAAACATATAAACCCATGGTTTCTAACTATGGGCCTAAGTTATAACTATCATGTATCGGACATCGTACGTATCTCGGAAATATATTCAAGAATAACATTTATTTTTTTCAACTGTAAAATTATACATTGTTGAGGAAAAAAATTGGTTTTAAATACGTTCATTTGGGCCAGTAGGGCCTTAATAATCTCCAAGTAGCCCAACGAGCTATGGAGAGGGCTATGCTCGGAGTCTCTCTGCATTTGCAGAAGAACCAAAGTTACCGACATAGCCCAGCAGATTGGCAAGTTAAAATGGCAATGGGCAGGGCACATAACGCGGAGGACTGATAACCGATGGGTTTGAAAAGTTCTCGAGTGGAGACGACGTAATCACGATGGATCACGCTGAATGCAAGCCGCTATACCAACCGGTCTTATTGGAGATCCATAGGGGAGCCCTATGTCCAGCAATTGACGTCCTATGGCTGATGGATGGATGGATATAAACCCATGATGGAGTAGTCCGCGCTTTTTTTAAGTACAGAGCAAACTGTACTGCGGAATCCTAGGTATCTACGAGTACTTAGTTGCTTCTGCACACTGCTAGATAGATACGAGTAGATAATACTTTATTGTACACAAAAAAAAATATAACGAACAGTAATACAAGAAATATGTATGCTAGTGTAATTCAAAGACGACCTTATCGCGGGAAGCGATCTCTTCCAAGCAACCCATTCACGGAATGGAATGATCTTAAAATATTTCACGGAATTACAAAAATGTGATACTCACAAAAAAAAATATAAACATAAATAATAATACTACATACTATACCTATGCCTACCTAGTGTGGTTTGTATACAAGATCTGTACTGTACCAGCCTTTTTTTTTAATAGTCCACAGCAGGACGTAGGCCTACCGACGAAGGGTGATTGGGCTATATCCAGCACGCTAGCCCAGTGCGGGTTGGTGAATTCACACACGCCATCAAATTTCTTCTACGGACGTATGCAGGTTGCCTCACGATGTTTTCCTTCACCGAAAAGCCAGTGGTGTGAAATTCCGTTCATAAGTTCCAAAGAAACTCATTGGTACGGGACCGGGATTGAACCCACGTCCTCAAGAATGACAGGCCACCGTTACAACCACTAGACCACCACGGCTTTTTTTTTATTAATACAAGATCTAATGAGTCCAAAAATACAATTCTCGTATAGGTTATGGTTAAGTACATTTATGTCGAACAAGTTGGAATTGTATTTCGGAATCATAATAATTATTTTTCGCAAAAAATAGCACGAAAGACTTCACCCGTGCACAGGATTCGCGAATATTTCGCACGGATCGATGTAGCATTTTCCACATTATTGTTGATTTATCAAAAACAGCTCAGCCGATTTCGATAAAATTTAAATGGGACCAATTTTGAAGTATACTCTATCCAATAAAAAAAGAATTATTGAAATCGGACTATTAGGAAAAAAGTTATGCGTGGTTATACATAAAAAAAATATACTCGTCGAATTGAGTACCTCCTCAGGTGTTTCGTCGGTCAAAAAGCAGAGATATTACTCGTATGTTGAGTTAAGAGTGATTAATTCCATACCTATTTATTTTGGCCTTGTGTCACAGTACATATTTCACAATCGTATCTATTTAAAATGAGCAACACCCAGAGGCGGATTAACACATTTGCCGTCTTTAGGCTAATTTTGCCGCCACTGACGATTTACAATACGAGGCGGAGGATGAAAGTGTATCATTTTCTCTTCATTTTTTTTGCAATAGATTGGTACGGAAAAGTTACGAAAATATAGATATCGCACTCTTTTCGTTACTTTTCACAATCATAACGAAATAATATCCTTTATATCATATTATCATTTTACAACTTTTTGTACTATGTCAGTTCCTAGTTGAATATTACATCCGTACGATTTAGTTAAAAAATTCACTCAGGAATATGGAAAACTAATAAATAGTTTTCGGCTATATTCCTGAATATTTTGGTCCCAAATTTGCCGCCCCCTAAAATTTACCGCTCGAAGCTTTAGCCTACTCAGCCATTGCGTAAATCCGCAACTGGTAACATTTAGTTTGTCATTAAATATTAAGCCGATATTATTGTAGTACAAAAACAAACTTCCACGTATAAAAATGTGACGCCAGTCAAGTCGCTATCTGTTACAGTTCTCATTAAGAAAAATGGAGCGCTACGACGTATTTGCGAAGAAAATTGCTCATGAAATAATATTTAGTGTGCCAACGATACAAAAGTCTGCCAATATTAAGACCTTTCATCCCTACCCATATCGAAAATCAGATCCAATCACATTCCGCAGATAGGGTTGTGACACTTCTAGAAAGAAACGCTGAATTATCATACAAAATGCTAGTAAAACCGGTACCCGGTATCCGCCGTCGGTCCGCGCCGAAACCGGATCGTAACCGGTTTTATTTTCCGGAAAATTGGCAAGTCATAATAATACGCTGAGTCATAAATAAGGATCGGCATTGGCCCTCTCAAGGATTTCTTTTTACGGTACATTTCACTCTTGCTCTGGTAAGCTGGCGATGTAAGTTTAAGCGGAAGCGTTTTCGTATTTTAGAAATGCCTTCTTCTTCTTTTTCACAAAAAAGAAATGACAAAAAAGAAAAACAATTTACTTTGTTGTCTTTAATTACGTTGTGATTAAATTGAAATTCTTTGTTACATTATATTACAAGTACTTACCTATTCTATTCTATTATTTCTTAGCGTATTTACTTAATTGTCACCGATATTGTGTTCTCTTTGGCAAAAACCAACATAAATCAAACTTAAGCACTAGAAAAATTAACACCTTTGCCGTATTTTAAATTTAAGATTAATGTATTATATCCTCCGTAAAATAACAGCTTTTTTCTTAATCCGGTATTCCGCCCCGCTCATCCAACACGTCTACAGCCGGCAACATTTCGGTGTCTCTCATTGGCGACATATTTTATACCGTGTTTATATGTACCATACGTCCCATCTCGGCGATCGCATCGTCTGCTATACACCCATACTGTTGGGTAACAATGTTTACGTAAAAATTACTTGTGCTCTTCACCCCTTTTTGTGTTGCGAGGGGTATAAAATGTGTCGTCGTTTAAAGGTAACAATGGTGTTTGAAATTGTCACAATATTTGTTAAATCTTTTCTTTTTTGTTCCAGTGCTTTAATGTTTATTTCGATGATGAATTTAGGTATAAATTTTGGACAAAACTAATAGGTCCATATGCAACAATAGATTATTGCCACGTGCGCACTGTGCACATGTAGTTGCGGTTCAGCTGCCGTTCAGCTGCCGCAATATAGATAAATGTCTGAAACCGCGGTGTGTACAACTGTCCGGTGATAGTGCGTATAAAAACTGCAGTAGTGTTTTGCGACAGCTGAACGGCAATCAGACCGCATAGTGTGTATGAGGCTTTACGTTGAAATTAGGCCCAATTTTAGAGGCCCATCGTAAATTACAATAGCAATTTACAGTAAGTAAGCAAGTTCGTATAGGCCGGGTGGCTAGCCCTGGTGTCAGAGTTTTTAGGCCGCCTGAAGGCCTCTGACATGGCTAAACGGTTAAAACAACTGGGGCCTACAATTTAACGTGTCATCCGAGCCACGGTAGCGCTCAGTTGGAAAATGCCACCCGCGGTCACCCATCCAAGTACTGACGGCGGAACGTGCAGAACGTTGCTTAATTTCGGTGATCGCTGACAATCACCTAGTCAAAACACGCTACGAGCGCTACAAATCATAAATTACAATAGCAATTTACAGTAGCCCTGTTTCTTTTGCACAATATGCATTTGATAGAACTAACACTATTTTACGTTGCTATTAAATTTACGATGGCGCCTTTAAAATTGGGCCTTAAATATGCACCAATGGCACTGAAAATGTACCATAGTACGGCACAGTATGACCGTTCATGATTTATGCGGTATACAGTAAAGAACATTAACCGGATTGCAGTCTCAACTTTAAAATTAGTTTTACAAATTCTGTATCCAATAAAACAAAATAACTTTACAAGATAAAGATAGTTCCTCGCTCCTATGAAAGTCTAACTTGTTTCGAGCTCCGGCACTACTTGCTGACTTTTAAAAAGTTTAATTAGGTATTTAGCTCTAGCTCTAGCCGGTTTAACAATTTTTAACAAGACGATTTAAAAAGCTCTCTTTGGAAAGATAGAAGTAAAAAGATGTTTTCAGTTAAAAGGGGTTATTTGTCCCTTTGAAGTTGCGTTTTATTTTTGTCTTTGCTGAAGCTGCTTGACTCTTGTTCTAGGAAAATTGTGATGTAAAATGGTCATTTCTAAAATAAAATGTCCTGTCTCAACGTCGTTCTTTTTAGATGACTACACAAAATAGAGTTGCGCTCTTGTTACCTTACAAAGTAAATTACTTTGTAGTAAGTACTTTATATAATTACTCAGTCCCTTATTTTTGGAAACACTAAAGGTTATTTTTGTTATTGTTTGCATATTTTGTTTTAACAGAGCGAACCAATCGTCTTTCAAACCACTTAGGAAATGATATTGAATGTTTACAATTGCTAGCAACAATTTTAGTACTGTACTGTGTCAGCCTTTTAATAGTCCACTGCAGGGCGTAGGCCTACCCACAAAGGGTGATTGGGCCATATCCACCACGCTGGCCTTGTACGGGTTGGTGGATTCACATACGCCATCAATTTTTTTCTACGGACGTATGCAGGTTGCCTTACGATGTTTTCCTTCACCGAAAAGCCAGTGGTGTTAAATTCCGTACCTAAATTCCGAAAAACTCATTGTTACGGAACCGGGATTTGAACCCACGACCTCACGATTGTAAGGCGGGTTTCACTACCACTTGACCACTACAGCTATATACAATTTTAATAGGTCTGTAAAAAAAGTACCATAAACAAATAAAACAGCTATTATTCAACATTTTCCAATGTTTATTTCAAGGAAGTACAGTCAACAAATTAAACCGCAAACCAAAACAAACTGCCGGCTGTATTTTTCATCATTTGCCACCGCATTATGGGTCGTAGAAATAAATATTTAAGGACCTGTCCTCATCAAAGCTCGTAATGGCTGTGTTGCCACCCTTCCGGATTCTGCTAGAACAGTCCCAAGTTTTATAATGTCCTTGTCCCGAAAACGTACTTTTGACTCTGTGAAGGCCTGATCTCCTAGTAGGCTGCCCATAGAAAATAAAAAAGACGTGTGGCACTCGGGGACTGCCGCGGTAAAGCTATTGCATAGCATATAAACAGCTGCTTATGTATTTGTCCGATTTCGGAGCAGCTCGTCTCGATTCGTGCGAGTTTAATACACTACGTACTACTTCGTACAATACGTCTAATCGCACACAACGCCGTGTCGAAGACTGCCGAACTGAAACGACGTTAGACGATGCACGGCCTTCAAGCCACACCTCCTTGCCCGTCGGAGTGGGGAGCGTGAGGTTTTTTCGTTACGGAATTTCTGGATTCGGTCCCCGCGCTCAAGGCCCGCGATAGAAGCTATGCAATAGCTTAAAAGTACTGTTCGCATATCAGCCTTTAAATAAAAAATCCACTATCGAACATAAGCCTACCCTCGAAAAGTGATCGTACTATATCTATCAAAGTTAGTTCAATACCGACATAGTGGATTTGCATATGCCATCAAATTGATTTGTCAGACGTATATCATAAGACTTTTGGAAAATCACGAAGATAAAAATCAGCTTTTTCATACAAAAAGTTCGTCAACGCGCGGCAATATGTGGAGAAGCGATTTTTTTTGCAAATTTTCAAAATTCGTAGTTCAATAGTTGTTTGTCTAGATGTACTTTAAGTACTAGACCCGCCCTTAAATGGTTTGGCGTTTCATACCTATGACCCTGTATAATTATAATGGTTTCCTCAAGGGTCCTAAGTACAGGTAGATTCCTAACACTCAGCGCTGATTTTCAGATGAAGCCCTTATCGTTGTCGTTAGTAAAAGTTTTTAGATTATGTACCTAAACAGTAGTAGGAAATAGTTTGGCCTTATTCTTAATCTTATTCGAAGTGGGGGCGATAAGTCCTGCACTGACGTCCCGCATGGGGTGTTTTGTGCATTTCCCCCTCCAGCGTCTACCCGAGCCAGCCCAGCTCCTTAAAGTAACGGAGCGTGGCTCTGGGCCGCTGGCATAACTGCTCCAGTAGCTTAGATGGTGAATAAGATGATGGCGATAATGAATGAAATAGTTTGGCCTGACTTTACGAAAGATTTTGTGAACAAAGACGAGTATCCAGTGCCTTTTTACGTATACTATTTAGCCAAATTTTGCATAAAAGTATAACTTTTTTGAGGCTTTTAACATTAAGGTCATTTAAAAATCTGTAAAAACTATAGTCAAACCGTTAAACTCAGACATCGCCTGCGCGGTACAGGGGCGCCGGGGGAGACGACACAGGGGACTGAGACAGGCGCGGGCAGCGGGTCCCCGGCGCCCGCACCTGTCTCAGTCCCCCTTTGTCGTCTACCCCCGCGCCCTTGTACCCGCGCAGGCGATGTCTGAGTTTAGCGGTTTGACTATAAGATGTTTAACCCTAGCGATTGAAGTGCTGATTATATGAAAAATTTGGCTAAGTGCGAGTTGGACTCGCGCACGACAGGTTTCGTACCCTATGCTGGTAACCCCCCTAGCCCCATTTCAAGCGTCTGCCTGTTGCCGATATTATATTATATTAATATTTATTGTATTTATTTCTGTTGCCCTATAACAACAAATACTAAAAAAAGAAAAACAAAATGAATATTTAGGAAGCGCTCCCATACAACAAATCTGAATATTTAGCTGTTTTTCGCTCAATATTAATAACGGCAATAGGTAGATACTTATTTAAAATATTCACAAAATATGTAGTTAAATATGCACCTAAAAAATTAATAAGTAAAATAAAATAAATATTTAAGGGGGGCAAGTAACATGATTTTTTGCTCGATATAAATAACGGCAACAGGAAGATGCTTGAAATATTCACAGAATAAATAAATATATGTGGACATCTTACACACAAAGAATATTATCAAGTTTTATGTTCAATGAAAAACAAATAATTATAATCATTTATTTTGGGGTGCTTCATCATCGAGCACAACGTCTACCATCAGGCGAGTTGGTAGTCGAGCGCGGACTTATTCGCGGTAAAAAAGGGTTTCCATATGGTACGGAACCTCGTGCCTGAGTCCGATTAGCACTTGGCCGATTTTTCCAATTCTCATCTAAAAGGTGGCAACATAATGGAAAGGAAACAAGACCTCTTTTCATGACCCATAAAAACGTTTGCTTCAATTACTTATGCTCGCGGCAATATCATTGGATCGTATTTACGTCGAATAAAATTGGCACATTATTATTTTATTGGCTCTGTAATACGATTAATTCATTACATGAACACTTGAAACGTGAATTATTGTAAATAAAATGAACTGAAATTTAATGATTTATTTATATTTTGATTTCATTATATTGTTATTTTCATTTCAGTATTTTTAGCGACTAAGCTAAATTTAAAACATGAAAGAAATGGAACGCAATTACGTTCGATTGTATTTTAAGCCCGACCACTGAGTTTTTTGTAACTGTTTTTTTTAAAATGCGAATAAGTCTGCGCTTGACCACCAACTCGCCTGATGGTAAGCGAAGTTGTTGTCGAAGATGAAGCACACAAACTTAGAAGATACCCATTCACTCTGATCTTGAAAAATTTTAGATTATATCTCTTTTAGTTAGGAAACAGAAAAACTAGAAGACTGTTCCATTCCCTGGCGGTACGAATCAGAAATGTTGAGTCAAACGCTTCGTACATATCGAAGGAAAATCGACAGTGTAGGGGTGGTAGTGAGGCGTCTTTCTACTTGTCCTGTAGTTAAAAGGGGATGGTAGGATAAGGTCGAGTGGCTCAGATGCACACTCACCAAAATGAATCCTATAGAAAATGGACAGACTTGCAACCGTACGGCGATGCTCTAGGCTATGAAGTTACTGATGTACAGAATACAAATTTCCACACCACTGGCTTTTCGGTGAAACAAAATTACATATAACTTCTACATGTTATTTTCAAAAGTCTTTCTGAGCGTCTGGTGGACGCGACGCGTGACTAAAATGCTGGTGTTTGTTTGGCTCAGCCAGCATGCTGGGCACGCTGCCAACTGGCAGTGGGCTTGAGCATTTGGATTATCTTTAGACCTTCAAAGGTATGTGGATGATCCAATGTTTTTTATGTAGTATTAGTGTAGTTTTGATGTAGTTAATAAAGGCACTTCTACCCGATAAAACAAAACATCTAAGCAGCTGTAAAGTTAGCTCCAAGCTGCAAGAAACCCAATCTTCTGCCAAAACTCTGCCCAAGCTAGGTAATGGGCAGGCATTTTAGTCAGTCGTAAGGCGGTTGCAAGCCGAATACAACCCCGCGCGATGCCAAAGTGTTCGGTTACAAGCACTTATTAGGTACATAACGTCGAGATACGAGAAATCGGGTCATTGTGAAATATGTAATGTAAATATCTAAGTCGGTATGTATGACGGCGCTCGGACATTTTTTTACTACTTTCACTTAGGTATTTGCTCGAAGTTTTCATTTTAAAGTGGCTTGAATCCAACAAATCTCTCGTGTTTATTTTTGATCTGCCGTTCGTCTGACCATATTATCAATGAAACATTATGATATGATTTCGAACTAAAACCTTAAAACTAAACTTGGTATTTAAATTCAACGTTACAAATAGCACAAATCATACCAGTATATGATAAAGCTTATGAATGTTCACGCTCAGTTCTTACATTAAACATTTCGTCCGCATAAAGCAACGCATAAATATGTATAGCAAGTTTATAATACAGCCCTGTCCCGCGGGCCACTATAATGGCTTAACTCGATAAAAGATTTCCCGGGACGCCTATAATTCACAACACTACGGGTACGTTGTACCAGAGTCACCGGCGACTTTGTTGCGGGTTATTGCGGGCTTATTTCATATCTAGGTAGAGGTGAAAACATTTTTGAACAAACTGAGGTGATACCATCGATCTTATTTCTGGAGAATTTAATCACTGATACTTTTTAAAAATATAGTATTTTCTACCCGCGACTCGCGTATCAGAAAACAGTTTTGGATATAAATATTTACGATAATAGAATTCTACGAGTATGTCAAAATATAAATATAAATTTATATTTGGTATAATTTAATTATCATCATTTTTGCAATATTCTATTCGCATCATTTAAAAGTGATCTTTTACTAGATAATTCGCGAAAAGTATTTTGATTTTGTTGAGTGACTTAACTGATTTCCCGTCATAACTTGCAGATATATGTACGTTGAGAATAGGTAAAAATATTTTTTATCGGCTGACGGGATATTTAACGGAAATAAAAACTACATATTTTCATACAATTTATTGCATTTTTTTCCTTCAAAATATTTTTTTCTGCGGTCCTTCAGCTTTTATTGTAAAGTTAATTGGGCCTCTAATCTATAATCTAAGTCAGCGTGCTTTTTAAGACCACTACATCGCTTACCATCAGGTGAATTAGTGATCAAGTACGGACTTATTAACGTTTAAAAAAGCTTTCAATTTTTTGTTGTGGACAGGATAATTTTTCATTCTTTCCTACAAAATAAAACAATTAATAATAATTAACGTTACCCAGCCAATAACAATCGTCTCAACCGAATACCCATCTCGGTGACCGCAACAAATAACCCTATGTCGGTCCGGAGGCCATAATCAAGACATGGGCCTAATTTACCCCCACCGAACCGGCCGAATGGGCTCCAACAGTTTTATCGGACCCATAAGAACAGTAAGGAAAGTAATTCCCGGGAACAAAGGCCCGTGGCTACGATCTCTAGTTTTGATCTATCGGAAAGGGATTTTTGCTGGCGAAGTTTCTGGAACGCTTCTGTTCGGTCCTGAAAGGATTTGTGGTTCAATAAAAAGACAATGTTAGATTCCCTTGCATTTGCTAAGTTTTTTTCCCTTTTGCGTTTGGCTTGTGATTCTTGAGTTGGAGAAAACTATATTTATATTTGTGTGAGTCAGACATCCGAATGAGCACATGTTGAAGCAGTACAAAATATTTGCAACTATCTTTGTACCTACCATATACTAACGAAGAAGGGAAACCCCTCGTCTCTGACTTTACATGGCTTTGAAAGTTAAAATTAAGTTAAGTATACAAGCTGTGTTAAAAAAATATCTTACAAGATCAATTATGGATGAAAAGATGGATACTTAATATAAATAGAAAACTACATCACAAAACAAAGAAATATGCATAAAAAACGATTACATTTAAGATTCTAAGTGCCAGTCTTCTCGCAATTTCATGTAGGTAGCTAAAACAAGCGAAATCAATAAGATTTGAAAAATCCTATTTGATTTCAAACATAGACCTAATATATCTTAAGTTATTCTTATAATTTATCTACAAGATTGATTCAGAAATAACCGCGATAAAGCTATCTCCATAAAATAGAACCTAAACTTTTTTCCCACTTTTTTTATCACGTCGCACCAAATCTTTAGGTAAAACTTATTGTCGCACACATAAAACAAGTCGTAAAAGGTAGATCTGAAGTCATAAAAACTAGATACGTTGTCCCAGGACAGGGAAAATAATGGCCTGGTTGTAGTTTGCAGTAAAAAAGTCTGTCCGTGGAAAAACACTGCAATTTCAGAAAACTGGGAAAATATTTTTTTAGCTTCGATGATTGTCGATAAATGACAATTGGTTCTTAACCCTGACTTTGTATTGTTTTCATGTTACGTTACGTTACGTCCAAAGTTGAGGAATCTATGCTAAATTTGGACTTAGAGAATACTGTTACTTGATAATATCACATAGATTCTACGAGTATAACACTAGAAAGACCGGAGAGATCTGTACTGTACTAGCCTTTATAATAGTCCACTGCAGAACGTAGGCCAACCCACGACGGGTGATTGGGCCATATCCACCACGCTGGCCCAGTGCGGGTTGGTGGATTCACATACGCCATCGAATTTCTTCAACGGACGTGTGCAGGTTGCCTCACGATGTTGTCCTTCACCGAAAAGCCAGTGGTGTGAAATTCCGTACTTAAATTCGGAAGAACTTATTGGTACGGGACCGGGATTTGAACCCACGACCTCACGATTGTAAGGCTGGTGTCAGCAGTTTTACCACTAGGCCACCACGACCACCACGACCGGAGAGATCAAATGACCCTAATTACATTTTTGATCGGTCATATTTCTGAACCTATGGCATTGAGCTTGTTCTCGTTTTATGACTTTGAATTATTCATTGTTGTTAACATTATTCTTATAGATTTGTTATGATTGCTAGACAGATGTTTATATAAAATGATTATCTACCTAGAAAGACTGCGGTGGTGATTTGACCACCAGCGGTTTATATTTTGTTATTAGCGACCCGGCCCGGCTTCGCACAGGTTTATTATACATTTATCCCTAAGGGATATAAGAGAAAGGAATAATCCCTTTCTCTTGAATCACTCCATCTATTAAAAAAACTGCATCAAAATCCGTCGTGTAGTTAAGTAAGATATAAGCACACATGGGGACATGAGGACAGCGGAAGCGACTTTGTTCTATACTATGTAGTGATTATACACATGTTGGTAGTACACAAAAGGTATTGACGTCAGATTTTATTTGTTCGTATCAAAACAATGACGTGTTACAATTATTTTGGCTGGAAATCGTTATTTCTTTCGCATTTCTAAAATACTAGACGCACTTCAAAACATCTTATAGGACAAAATGTCCAAACGTCAACAGTGTGCTTAATAAAATGACTCACTGTTTCCATGACGTGTTATTTTAATGTTACAACTAATGAGATACATAATTAAAACCTAATACAACAATAAAATCATTAAAACTCATGCTAAGCCATTTGACTTTTCTTGGTCTTGAGGTAGCTCAATTATGAGAATTCAACTTTTTGTACCTAAAGAATATAAATTCATAATTCGTGCGTACATTTTTATAACTAAACAAATATCTAACTTCTTTGGACTACAATAAAACAGAAGAAATGATAGAATTAAAAAATAATACAATGTAACAGAAATATATACAATACAAACATATACATACATTATCATTCATACTAAACTCGTACCACATCACCAACTCAACAAAAGTACACATATTATAACTTACTCTGAAACACCAAACAGATAAATTGGCACGCACTGTTTAGCTTAGCACTAAGAAGAGGACTAACTCCCACAAACTCAGGGAATCCTACTGTGGGAGTTATCGCCCCACTTAATCATCATGTTTGTTTTGGTTATTATTATAATTTATTTTAAGATAAAATTGCATGAATAACATTTCCACTACTTAATTTAACTAATACTTACTGTAATAATCTTAATTCATATGTGCTGTACATTTTTGATTTCAAAAAAAAAAAAGAAACTAACATACTAAATCACGTACCGGCAAGCCCATTATAGGACCACCCACAAAGTGGATGGATGACCTCATTAAGACCACAGGATCGCTCTGGATGCAAGCTACTTCCAACCGATCTTATTAGAGATCTATGGGGGAAGCCTATGCCCGGCAGTGGATGTCCTATTGTAGCGAGCCTTCGTGGTTGCCAGCAAGAAGCCAGCCAAAAATGCGATCTTCTTTTGTTTTCATAATAAGACAAATTCTCTCTTGCAGTAATATGAACATTTTATTTTTGACCGACGAAACGGAGGAGGTACTCAATTCGACGCGTTTTTAGGGATCCGTACCCAAAGGGAAAAACGGGACCCTATTACTAAGACTTCGATGTCCGTCTGTCCGTCTGTCCGTCTGTCCGTCTGTCACCGGGCTGTATCTCATGAACCATGATAGCTAGGCAGCTGAAATTTTCACAGATGATGTATTTCTGTTGCCGCTATAACAACAAATACTAAAAATAAAATAAAATAAATATTTAAGGGGGGCTCCCATACAACAAACCTGATTTTCTAGACGTTTTTCGCTCTATATTAATTATGGTAACAGGTAGATGCTTGAAATTTTCACAGAATATTTAATTTTATATTCACTTCAATAATAATTAATAAAATTAAAATAAAATGAATATTTAAGGGGGGCTCAAATCAACAATAATGTGAAAAATGCTACATCGATCCGTGCGAAATATTCGCGAATTCTGTACACGGTTGAAGTCGGTCATGCCATTGTTTGCGAAAAATAATTTTAACATTATTATTTGGTTAATTTTAATACATATTTGTAAGTATACTCTTGGTGTTTATTAATTTCAACGCCTACCTCTACTAATAGTGAACCTGAGATAATATAACTTCAGTGCAATTACTAAAAGAACAATAATAGCGCTGTTATACTATGGCTGAAACGGCGACGATACTAAACAACTATTAAAAGAGCCGCGTGACCCTTTTAGATTCACTCCCTCACAAAGCATAGAACATCTGGTCCTTCGAGCCGCTAATGCGGATGATAACAGGATTTCCCTTGGTGCTCGTTTACTGCGGGATCCATGGTTCAACTAGCAACTCTTGGTGCTGCATTATATGTTACTAGCTTTTACCCGCAGCTTCGCTCGCGTCACGTTTAAATTTTTAAGCTATCCCATAGGAAATTACTCTTGTAAATAATAATCGATTTCAATAAATGTTTAATGGCATTTTGCGCCGATAATGTCGTAGTATGATTTCCTTTTTAGGGTTCCGTACCCAAATAGTAAAATCGGGACCCTATTACTAAGACTCCACTGTCCGTCCGTCTGTCCGTCTGTCTGTCACCAGGTTGAATCTCATGAACAGTGATAGCTAGGCAGCTGAAATTTTCACAGATGGTGTAGTTCTGTTACCGCTATAACAAAAAATACTTCAATATTCCATACAACAAACGTGATTTTTAGGAGTTCTTTGCTCGCTACTAATAACGGCATGCAAGAGGAATGGGGCTCCCATCCGGTACGGAACCCTTCATACGCGAGTCCGACTCGCACTTGGCCGATTTTTTACTAAGCTATCCCATAGGAAATTAATTCTGTTTAAAAAAAAAAGGTTACAATCGATTTTAATATAAGTACATATATAGTTTCAACGCCATTATGCGGCGTCAATAAACTTTATTTTAGAGGCACCGTTGTAATTATAATAGCAATTTAGAGTAGCCCTATTTCTTTTTCAATACCTATATGCATTTGATAGAGAGAACACTATTTTACGTTGTTTATTTTACGTTGCTATTAAATTTACGAGAGCGCCTTTAAAATTGGACCTAATGTCTTAGTATGATTTCCCTTTTTTTCTATGCATGAAAATTTGCAATCAATGTTAACTATCATCCATTAACGTTTCGCCTGTTTATAATAATGGACATGGATAAGATAGTTTATTGAATCAGGCGTTACTTTGCGGAAGTTCATCTTCAAATTCTTGTTTTGAATAAATATTTAGTGTATTTCCGCTCTGTCGTAGTCATATAAGTTAAGGGTACCATTCAAAATCCAAATTAAATCACAAACAAAATTAGTAATTAATCATCAACCTGTATCATGGTTCACTATTTTTGTTACAGGTTTAATTATTGTTTATTATTTTTAACGGATTAGTTATAATTTTGTTTCAGGTTCATTAATATTTTGTAAACATACCTAAGCCTAACCTAACATTTTTTTTTTTCTAGCCTGACCTAACCTTAGCCTAACCATAGTCGAACCATGATACAGGTTGATGATTAATTACTAATTTTGTTTGTGATTTAATTTGGATTTTGAATGGTACCCTTAACTTATATGACTATGACAGAGCAGAAATACACTTAATATTTATTCAAAACAAGAATTTGGACATGGATAAGTTGGTAAGCTGAATAAAAAAGGTTTTGCTGCTAAAACCATGATTATTTTCGGGATAAAAAGTATGTCACTTTCCATTGTTCAAACTATGTCAATACCAAAGATCAAGTCAATCCGTTGCTCCGTTGCTGTGTAAAAGAGGAAAAAACCATTAAACCAGCGAATATACACTTTCGGATTTATATTAGTAGGTATAGTAAGGAATTAAGTAGGATTTCGACCATTATCTTTAATAACACGTGGACACGAGGTAAGAGGTAAATACACAACATTAATTTAGGAAGTAACTTGCAAGTTTAAAATAAACAAAACTGCTACGCTCAAAATGTCGGATTTCAAGTCTACGCTTTGAAATCCAACATTTTGAGCGCAGCTATTAAATTTGTAGCTGGGTAAATCTATTTTTAACTCAACCTACTTCCACAAAAGAGTTTGGTAAATGTTCGGCCGTATGTATTTTTTTGTGTATGTTCATAACTATGTTCGCCAATGGTGAAGCGATTTAAAAACTTCTTTTATCTACACTAATGTTGTAACATTCTACTTATGTTTCCAATACTTGACTTATAATGACTACTGTTATAGCGCAGACAACAAAACACTCAATTTAAGCAATTTCACATGATGTTATAAACATCGATATCGTAAAATCTCATTATAACATCGCGCGCTCGCTCCTGATTGGCCCTGCGCGCGCAGCTGCGCTCTCATTGGTTAGATTTTAATGGCGCCAAGTTCACTGTGACAATACACGTACGTGTGAATTTAATGTTTCGTAATATGTTTTTTTTATTTTTATTAGTGAAGATAAAGTAGTGTATGCAACTGCATATAACACGGGTATTACTCATACTCATACTCATTTATTGATACATTTTAGTACACGTCATATAATTACATCAAATAATAATTTAAAAATTTCTAATACAATATAAATTCGATTATGCTCATTCAAAATAAAAACTAAAATAAATTAATTAAATTATACAAATCATTCTAATTACAATTGCAGAAAATAGTAATAATATAAAATTAATTACATAATTATAAAGCTTCATACTAACAGTATGTAGTTACTTTTAGCGTCATGAATTCTTTCTCTATATCATAGAACGCCTGGCTGACAAGCCACCGCTTTAGTCTTGCCTTGTATATGGTCAAGTTAGATGCTTCAATGACATTTCGGGGCAGTCTGTTATAGATCATAGTACCCATGACATGGGTCAACTTGGCGGACCTCGTCAGCGTTTGTTTCACAGGTAAGAGCCTATTCCTGTGACGAGTAGTACGCTGTTGGGATTCATATAGTGCTTGCCCCATCACTTTGTATGATTCAAGGTTAATTCTCACATAAATAGCCACCTGCATTATCACTATAGATGGTAGTGTAAGTATATTCAGCGAAATGAAGAAAGGTTTAGCTGATTCGTCAGTCGGGATGCGTGCTATTATGCGGACGGCTCGCTTTTGGCAAACAAAAGCTCGCTTCCACTCAGCTGCCCCCGCCCATAGCTCAGCTCCATACTGGAGTAATGAGTGAACCGTGGCGAAGTAGCACGATCTTACCACCTCACTCGGTAGTACTTTGGCAAGCCGTTTGAGAGCGAAACACGCTCCGCTCAGCTTCCCGCACACTTTGTTTATGTGGGTCTCCCAGGTCAGGCTCCTGTCTAGTTCGAAGCCGAGAAAGCCGGTGTGCTCTACTTGCTCAATTTTGGCACACTCAACATTCACACTAATTTGTTTTAGGTGCCTCCCTGAAAGGTCAAAATGCATGTAGTGCGTTTTATTAAGGTTGAGCACCAGTCCGTTCTCCTTAAACCACCTGTGTAGTTGCGCAGCTGCGGCGTTTAGCTTCTTTTCTAGCTCATTCAGTGACGGAGCCGTGACAATGGCGGCCACGTCATCAGCGTACATCATCACTTCCGCCTCAGTTATAGCCTGTGGCAGGTCATTTAGTAGCAGTGCGAAAAGTATATTAGCGACCGCTGAGCCCTGGGCTACACCTATCGTAGTGACCAAGGGATCCGATCTTAGTTCTCCACCTTCACCGACTACAATTTGAGGTCTCTCGTGCATGAGGTCGGTGAGCATACGTAGTGGATTTTCCTGAATCCCATAGTGACTTAGTTTCAGGGCCAGTATCACGTGATCTGCTACGTCGAACGCTTTCTTGAGGTCACAGCATAGTACTGCTACCTGCTGCTTCTTCTCTCGAGCGTCAACGATATGACGCACGACTTCCCTTGTCAGAGACGTCGTAGACCTGCCCTCTCTATAGGCGTACTGTCTATCAGACAGTGCGCCTATTTCCGATAAGTACTCCGTTAACCTAGCGCTTACACCATTTTCAAATATTTTTCCAACCGCCGGTATTATTAAAACACGAGTGTGAGTTTATGAAACGAGCGCAGCGAGTTTCGTAATAGTAACGAGTGTACTACTATTGTATGATTCGAAAGGATATATAATCCCAAGTTTATCTCAAAGAGTTACTTTTTATGATAAACATTTCAAAAATTCGTCCTGCATCCGCGACGAAATTTTGAAATGTTTATCATAAAAAGTAAAACTTTAAGACTTATAATATAAGGTAGTAGGAACTTTAAAACTCTTCAAAAAACTTTAAATCTTTAATACTTACATAATATTTTTTTTTGAGTATTTTTCGCAAAAGAATACGCAACCAATTTCAATTGTGTACAAAATTCAAATAATTAGTTCACTCGAATCGATGTACCTTTATACAATTTTTATGCAGGACGAATTTTTGAAATGTTTATCATAAAAAGTAACTCTTTGAGATAAACCTAGTGTGGGATGCACTATAAAATTAAAATCATTTCTTAGAGTGTATTAGTGGTTTGTTTGTCACTATTTCGCGCAACGACGGGGCGATTAGTTATAGTAGGTTACCTATAATATCAACTAAGAAGCCGTGAGTTAAAACTAGTTAGGTATTCAGCCGATATTTGCTATTTCCTTGAAAAAAAAAAACAAATTAAGACATCAATCTAAATCAAAACACTAAGTGGTATAAGGAGAATGTTCATAAATGTGATTTTCATTGCGAAAAACATCGCTATCGATTTATTTGCTGAAAACAAACAGAAAAATACGCCTGAACTTTCCACTCCAAGCGCTGAAGTTATGAAATACGACCGTTTGGTTACACTTTTCTCACTCAAGGTTCCTTGAAGATTTTAAGATACTCACAGCTGTTTCTGTTGTAGAGTTTCTTTACTTTCTGAAACATTATGTTTTCCTGGTAGTACAAGTCAATTAAATAAAAATAAAAAATCGGCCAAGTACGAGTCGGACTCGCGCACGGAGGGTTCCGTACTGTATGAGAGCCCCCTTTAAATATTTATTTTATTTTAATTTTATTATTTATTATTGAAGTGAATATACAATTAAATATTCTGTGAAAATTTCAAGCATCTAATATTGAGCGAAAAACGGCTGTAAAATCAGGTTTGTTGTATGGGAGCCCCCCTTAAATATTTATTTTATTCTCTTTTTAGTATTTGTTGTTATAGCAGCAACAGAAATACATCATCTGTGAAAATTTCAGCTGCCTAGCTATCATGGTTCATGAGATACAGCCCGGTGACAGACATACAGACAGACAGACAGACAGACAGACGGACAGACGGACATCGAAGTCTTAGATAGGGTCCCGTTTTTCCCTTTGGGTACGGAACCCTAAAACCAAATAGGTAAAACATCATCAGTTTTCAACGTCTTTCTATAAAGGATTTGATTCAACATAAACAGAAACATAACGCTGTCTTTGAAGTTATAAGCTGTGCAAATCAAAGGCAAATACCTTAGATCGCAAAGTGCATAGACTAAACTACTTACGACTCTGCTATAACAAAGCTGCTAGTCTACGTATACCACCGCCACGCTACTCGTAATATTACCAAACTTTGTCCGCACAGGAAACAGCGCGCTTACCATTACGTGAACAATTTCTAATTCATCCTGACACACACCTTTGCAGGACGGCTTTTGTTCACTTGCAGCGTTTTGTGACAAAGAATCATAGAATAAGAAGGTTATGTGCAGAAGTGGCTTGAGGATAAAAATGTACCTCCGTAACCAACGCCATGCAACAGCCGCAAAACAAAACAAATATGACATAATTAATTAGGTTTATACTACACCTGCTCGGAAAGTACCTTGATACTTTATCAAATTTACGGTAGAAAGTACGTCATTGCAAATCGAACAAATATGCGGGGAGAAAACGCATCTGAGCGGGAGAGAAAAGTGTATGAAAATCCATTTCTTACGTGGTTTTTCTTTTTTAATTTTGGGTAAGACTATGCGCTGGTAACCTAAATATCAAAAGCCAAAAAGTTTTTACAGTGAGTTTTTATCTCCAAGTTCGCAAAATGACACTGGCCACTAGCTGTGTGTTGGATGGTGTCAAACAATTTGAAAAAAGAACATGTGTAAATTGCAGACGCCATTGGCGCCATTTTCAAGTGTTACATTAAGCTTCACTAACTGCAACAATTTCAATATAAATTTCAATTAGTAAAGATTTAGTTTTTTATTTTCCTCGTAGGTGTAGTATAAAGCACTATGTATCACTCGAGAGAAAGTGCGATTCCCGATCTCGGGTGTTTTAAACGACACCCTCGACGGTAATCGGTCACTTTCTCCTCTCGGTGAACAATGTACTATTAACAAGCCGTACCAACCGGCCTTATTGGAAATCCATAGGGGAGGCCTATGTCTTTCTATCACATTTTATTACATGTGATAATTTATAGGTAGCTGTGATATGATAGGTATTTTTAGAAACCAGTAGTGTCGTGGCGATTTTGTAACCTGTTGCTGTTGCTGCGTGCAATCGACTACAAAAATGTAGTGTTGTTAAAATTCTAATTTGTCTACGAACTAGATTTTTTATAAGAATAATAATAAATCATCACACATTTACAAATCTGGTAATAGTACATTATGATATATGTGCGGTTAGTTGAAAATTACAACCGAGGCAATATTGCTAGCCCAAGCCGTAGGCGAGGGCTGTAAGGAAGCAGAGGCTGTAATTTTCAAAGCGCACGTATGTCATACGACGTTTTATAACATATTTGCGAGGAAATTAATAAAACTCTGACTTTGAGTGAAAATCGTGCATCAGTCGAAGCATCGTGCGTTTTACATTACCATAACGCACAAGTGCCGTAATGTCTCTCACTCGCTTGAGTGAAAGTAGGAGAAACGGGACCACAGAGTTCTGCAGTCGGTGGCGGCGTGCGTTTTACATTACAATAATGCACAAGTACACATACATACATTACACATACATTAGGTACGATATTGAAATTGGTGTAATTACAGCCACTTTACGAGCAAATATGTTAAACAAAACATTTCAAAGTCGTGTAAAACCATTGTTTCCGTTATAAAATAAATAGAATACTAGCTGACCTGGCGAACTTCGTTTCACGCAATATCGTTAAAAACTATAGCCTTTGTGTTATGCTGTTGCATAAGCATTACTATTGCAAAGTTTCATTTCAATTCGTTCAGGAGTTTTTGCCTGAAAGAGGAACAAACATCTATTTATACAAACTTTCGCGAATATAATATTAGTAGGAAATGGGATTCCTATATTATAAAAAAGTAGTAAAAAGCTCAAAAGTTCTTTTCCAGCAAAATGGTAAGCATCTGTGAATTTTTAGTAAAAATAGAAAGCTTTTAGCTTAAATACGAGATGATAAAAATGAGCCATCGATTTTTAATCAAGCGATACTACTTGTAAGCAGGTGCTAGGAAAGTGGTTTGAAGTTTATGAAAATACTTATGGTTTTATGTATACCGACGTAGTCTAAGATATCATTTAGGGATCTGTATCTTAAAGATTATAAACTTACAGTCAAGTAGGAAACATTTTCATCATATCAGCCGTAAAACGTTCCCAGTTCTGTACAATGTTATCCAGAACTGCAGGGCAATTCTGTTAACCGATCTCGTTGCTGAAGCGACGCGTTCTTGAGCTTCACTCGTTTTTTTGACAGCTTTGAGCCATTAAAACTGTCAGAAAAGCGAGAGTGGTTCGGGAGCGTATCACTTCGGTGACGAGATAGGTTGACAGAATTGCCCCGCTGGTGTACTACGCTGAAATGGGGTAATTAGGTCTAACGTTACGAACAACTTTTACTGTGGGGCCCATTCAAAATTCGAGAATAAAATCATCTGTTTCATACATTTGACAGCCTCGGTAGTCCAGTGGTTAGTGACCCTAACTTCTGGGTCAAAGAGGCGTGGGTTCGATCCCCACCCAGGGCAAGTATTTATGTGATGAACATAGGTGTTTGCTCTGTGTCTGGGTGTTATTTAGTTACTGTCTATATAAGTATGTATTTAAAAATATGTATAAGTAGTATATCAATCTCTGGCAGCCATATCACAAGCTTTGCTTAGTTTGGGGTCAGAGGCCGTGTGTAAGATGTCCCCAAAATATTTATTTATTTATTTATATTTATTTAGTCGATTCGGAGTTGCAGTTTTAAGTATGGAACAGCTGATTTTTTTCTCGAATTTGGAGATGGCCCCATAGTAATAGTTGTTTCTAATGATGACTTTAGTTTAGTTCAGTTTAGTGCAGGGTGAGCAGATATACTTGTATACCACTTTGAAACCCTTACGAATTAAAATGGGAATTTTAATTCTGTTCAGGATTGGCGAAAATATCGATAAGTAAGTAAGTAAGTTCGTATAGGCCGGGTGGCTAGCCCAGCGGGGCAATTCTGTCAACCGATCTCGTTACTAAGGTGACACGTTCTTGAACCTATCTCGTTTTTCTGATAGTTTTGAGCTGTCGGAACTGTCAGAAAAACGAGAGAAGTTCAATAACTTATCACTTTCGTAAAGAGATCGGCTAACAGAATTGCCCCGCTGGTGTCAGAGTTTTTAGGCCGCCTGAAGGCCTCTGACATGGCTAAACGGTTAAAACATCCGGGGCCTACAATTTAACGTGTCAAATAAAAAAAAAAATTAACTAAAATATCGATGAACATACACAAAAAAAAAACACGCAGACAAACATAGTACCTCCTCCTTTTTGGAAGTCGGTAATTAAAACACATTGGAAAACCCTTTTTCCAATGCAGGTATGATAATCTCCTCTGCAAGTAATAAAATAATAGCCTACTCTTTGTGCTAACTTGTTCTGGGAGTGCAGCCAAAATTGCTTCTTCATTTTCCTGTCAGATGTTTCTAACAAAGTTTGCAACTATTCCTAAACGAGCCATGTTCAAATCCGGCAGAGCAACGAATAGAACCAAAATTTTGTTGCAAACTAAAAATTTAAATTATTATTATTTAAATTTTTAAATAACAATTATTTAAAGTCCAAGTTCGTCCAAGTTCGAGTCGGACTCGCGCACATAGGGTTCCGTACCATATGTAAGCCCCCCCTTAATTAAATATTTTATTTTAGTTATTTATTCATGAAGGAAATTCACAACTTTATATTCTGGAAATATTTCAATCATCTTCCTGTTGCCGTTATTAATATCGAGCTAAATCGATCGATAATATCGTTTCTTGTATGTGGTATGTATGCCCTTTTAATTTTTTTTTTAATTGAACATTTATTCTTTGAATATTTCAAGCATCTGCCACCGTTATTATTATCAAGCGAAAAACTGCTGAAAACTCAGTTTTGTTGTATGCCTTGCTTATTTTTTTTTCTAATTTTAGTATTTATTGTTATAACGGCAACAGCAATACGTCATCTGTGAAAATTTCAACGTTTTAACTATCACCGTTCATGAGATACAGCCTGATGACAGACAAACGGACGGACAGACGGATAGATGGACAGCTGAGTCTTAGTAATAGAGTCCCGTTTTTACTATTTGAGTACTGAACCCTAAAAATGCAAAAGTGCTCAAAAATATGCAGTTAAAATAATTACAGTCTAATACTATATTATATATAGTATTGATATTAGTAGTTAAGTATTGTTATTGTAGTATTGATATTAATTTTATTTATATCCGTCATTGTCAAACCTAGGTGTTAGAGAGCTTGTTCACAGCAATTTGTTTCACCGGACAACGGACCGTTTTAGGGTTCCGTACCCAAAGGATAATAACGGGACCCTATTACTAAGACTCCGCTGTTGGTCCGTCTGTGTAAAAACAGAATAAAATAGCTATTTAAAGGCGGCTCCAATACAACAAACCTGAAATTTTAGCCGTTTGTAGCTCGATATTAATGTTACGAGATGGGTTCTTGGATAATCAGTTAAAACGCCGATTGTTCACTTTGCACTTTATTGCACAAAGTCACAGTACACACGACACAACTGGTTCGCACAAACACGTCACACTGGCACTGATATTCACACAACTAGTCACTTCACAATCACTGGTACCGCACTTGAACACGAGATGTTTTCGCTCCGGTATAAAACGCGATAACTGCACGAACGAAAACCATCGCCCTATTTATATCGGAATAAGGGTTCTCTAGAAATCTGTAGAATATTCGGTGCCATTGTGACTGACAAAGTAAACAAGTGTAAAGTTCGAGAAACCCTATTGTTCTTAATTATTACGAAAACACCACAAAAAAATCTAACAAACAACAAACAATAGACGCGACACAAAGGCCGGTGCCGCCTGAGTCATAAAACCATAAATCTCGCGATTAGGTGTAAACAACTAGCTGTCGTACCGCGCGCGGCCTACTGCGTAACATTAATAAAGAAAACAGGTAGATGATTCAAATAATCACAGCATATTTAGTGCTATATCCATTTTAAAAATAAGTAATTAAATTGTAATAAATGAGTAAATTAAAATAAGTAAATAAATTAAAATAAATAATTAAGTTAAAATAAATAATTGTATTAAAATCGATATTTCAATTAAAATAAATAATTAAATTAAAATTAATAATAATAAATTAAAATTAAAAATTAAGGATGTCTCCCATACGTTACGGAACTCTTCGTGCACGAGTCTGACACGTACTTGGCCAATTATTTTCAGTTATGAACGTGTGTTGACGCACCTGACATCCATCCGGCAAAAAATGTAGGCATTTGTAATATGACGGTCCGTTGACCGTTTAAAAACCGGCCTTGAACTAGTGCTCTCAGTCACAAATGTAGAATCTGAATTTGTCAAACATCATGGTTACAAACTGCTTCCAATCTATCGTAGCTGAAGAGCTCCCTCCTGGCTATAAAGAGCCTTGGCCCACCTGGAAAACCCTAAACCGCCTTCGTTCCCAAGTGGGTAGAAGCCGAGACAATCTGGCAAAATGGGGATACATAGACAGCTCCAACGTCGAATGTCTTTGCGGCGTAAGACCGCAGACTATGTCACATCTGACCAACTGTGCAGCATGCCCTAAATCCTGCACCACCCAGGACCTAAATGAGGCAACAGATAACGCCATTGAGGTGGCCAATTTTTGGTTAAAAGCCGGAATATAAAAAAATTTTAGCACGCAAAATCGACTCGAAAAGAAGATCTATCGTAGTAAATCCATTGGATAGGTATATGTCTAGCAGTGGACGTCCTATAGCTAATAATGATAATTATAGGATGAGTTTTAAAGAAAACTAAGATTTAAAGGTAACTATAAATAAATAAATAAATATTAGGGGACATCTTACACATGGTTTCTGACACCAAACTAAGCATAATAGCTTGTCATACGGCTGCCAGAGACTGATTTACTACATGTACATATTTTTAAATAACACCCAGACACAGAGCAAACAACTTTGTTTGTCACATAAATACTTGCCCTGGGTGGGAATCGAACCCACGCCTCTTTGATCCCGTAGTCAGGGTCACTAACCACTGAGTCACCGAGGCAGTCATGGTCGTCAACCGGTGTAACTGTTAGTAAAAATCTTGCTAATTCTAAACCCCTGGCTAGACGTATTGTTTGTTCTATCTGTCAAAACCACCGTGATCCAAACTTTATACTACACCCATTGTTCCTGTGTTAGACACATTTTCTGAGAGACTGTTTTATCTTTTAGAATTAGAAACGAAGGTGGTCTGGGAGCCACGTGCCCCTAATCAACAGAGTATAATATATTTTATGATTTAACTGTATATCATCATGACGATCAGATTTAACTGTAAGAAAATATTCTTATATTTTTACAGTAACGAAATATTTTTTCTAGCCATAACAATTAAAAAAATATTCCCTTTTCAATACCGTAACGTGATATTTTTTTCTAGCCATAACAATTAAGAAAATACTCTTATATCAATACAATAGCGAAATATTTTTTTCTAGCCATAATACGGGTACAAAAGCAACTCATTTCTCCGAAATATACATAAGTAAGTTAGATAGCTACTGCTATCAACCAAATTCTACACTGCACTGTACTGTACCAGCCTTTTTAATAGTCCACTGCAGGACAAAGGCCTACCCACGAAGGGCGATTGGGCCATAACCACCACGCTGGCCCAGTGCGGGTTGGTGGATTCACACACGCCATCGAGTTTCTTCTCCGGACGTATGCAGGTTGCCTTACGATGTTTTCCTTCACCAAAAAACCAGTGGTGTGAAATTCCGTACATAAAATCCAAAGAAACTCATTGGTACGGGACCGGGATTGAACCCACGACCTCAAGGATGACAGGCCAGCGTAACAACCACCATGGCTATGTTGCTAAATTCTACACTACTGTTATACTAACCTATCCAATTTTAGAACCAAGCCCGAGCTGACAGTTTACTATTTTCTTCAAAACTAGTAAACGAACTTAGTGCGAAAACTTTACAAATATATCACTTTCAACACTAAAATATAACTCATGTCCCCGACTCCGCCCGCGCTGTAGACGCGGAATAATAAATTGTTCTAAAAGTTCGCAGCCGTCAGATTTATTTTCTACATCGGCTTGTTTCCCGGTCTTGGACTTTTATTCAAATCTTGGTCCCGGTCCTGGTTTTAGTACTAAGTCTGTAAATCTTTGGGTGAAAAGTTTGTGGGTGTGGGGTCAGAGTGCATTATAGCAACTCAGCATCAACTTAAGCGCAGTTCTGTTTGATTTTGTGATTGTTTAATAATGATAACTGTATAACTTGGTGGTATAAACTGTACATTGCAAAAAAAAATATTATCATCATAATTAAACTATGACCCACCTCTTAGTTTGCCCGCTTTCCCCGAAAAACTGCACCCAAAGAGAGGCTACCGAGGACGCGGTAGAAGTTGCCAGATTTTGGTCCCAAAAGATTTGATATCATATCATAAGTAAATATCTAAACACCTGTAAAAAAAAACAAAAAAAAACTTAGCCATTGCCACAAAATGATGACGATGATCATATGATGATGAACTCATTAGAGAGAGATTTGTGTTCATTCAGTGGGAGCAAGCAGAACATTTTAATATTCGTTGTTCGCAAAGCTGGTATTCGATAAAACTCGATAATTCTTTTTATTTTTGTAAATTTATAATATCTGTAGAAATGGATATTGCAAATTCATCTGATAATAAACCTAAACTGTCTTACAGCTAAGATAAAAAATTAAGTTATCACAGACATTAAAATGCAAAAATGTGTAGGCTTTTTTTGCAAATTGAAAAAGTGTACTTCTTTTCTCTCATCTTTATCAAAAAAAATCCTTTTCCTCTAATGGCAATGTTTGAAATACCTTCAATTGAAGTTGTACATAATTCTATAATGGTTGATGTGTGGCTCTCACAATGCGCTAAGACCATTTAATAGGCCAGAGGTTGCTTCAGAGGCTTGAAATTAGCATTTTCTCGTAAAAGTTTTAATCTCCTGCAAAATTACATTCTAAATTGTAGGGCCACTTTGAAAATTACGTTGCAAACTGTTGATTGCATATTTGGGACTTGGATGAGTTATTACTCAAAATTCTCCAAGGCAATCATAAAAATCAAGTTTTCATTTACACGCAGAAAATAAAGTAATGTCTACCAAGTTATTAAACCTAAGATCAGCTTTAAATTGTTTAATTTTATCTAAAAACTTTTGTTTACACTTAAGTCACATTTTCTAATAGTGCACTCATAGGAAACGTTTAAGTTCTCGAATAGAGACCAAGTCCCGGCAAGCTCAGCGTAAGAGGTCCACCGACAAGGTGAACCGATAATCTAACCAGCCGGGCTAGTATACGCGACATTAAATATTTTTAGGGTTTCGTACCCAAAGGGAAAAACGGGACCCTACTACTAAGACTTCGATGTCCGTCTGTCTGTCTGTCTGTCACCGGGCTGTATCTCATGAACCATGATAGCTAGGCAGCTGAATTTTTTACAGATGATGTATATCTGTTGCCGCTATAAAAACAAATACTAAAAAAAAAAATATAAATATTTAAGGGGTTTCCCATACAACAAACCTGATTTTTTAGGCGTTTTTCGCTCTATATAAAGGTAATAAGTAGATGCTTGAAATTTTCACAGAATATTAAGTCTTATATTCACTTCAATAATAAATAATAAAATTAAAGTAAAATAACTACTTGAGGGGGGCTCCCATACAGTACGGAACCCTCCGTGCGCGAGTCCGACTCGTACTTGGCCGATTATTTTCTACTTGTCATAACGAAACAGATTTATGGTAAGTACATAATTGACTGCCTCGGTGGCTCAGTAATTAGTGACCATGACTTCTGGATCAAAGAGGCGTGGGTTCGATCCTCACCCAGGGCAAAAATTTATGTGATGAACATAGGTGTTTGCTCTGTGTCTGGGTGTTATTTATATATGTAGTATATCAGTCTCTGGCAACCAACTTACAAGCTTTGCTTAGAATGGGGTCAGAGACCCTGTGTAAGATGTTCCCTAATATTTGTTTATTTCATTGTTTAAAATTATCTGCACCTTTCTCACACGTCTAAAAGAGTTTTTTTTCTTGGTCGTATGCTAAGCTAGCAAGACTACAGAAATACTCGATTCAAGGAATTCACGGAGTTGGTAGCGAAAATTAAATGTAGTTCTACATGTAAAAAATAATATCCACGAGTATTTTTTTATTATTTGAAAGTGGCAACTTTTTACAAAAATAAACAAAAATCAAGCAACTTTCCTCAAACGCATCAACCAAAAACTTCACGTTTCAAATTTCCTTCCACACGTGAAATTGCTGCATTACGAGTACAAAATTGTTAACTCCGTCGGCTAGCCTCACAAATCTCCCGCCTTTATCTCAAACGCATAAAGTTCAATTTCCCCCGTCTTATTTGGGAGATGGGTGGGATAAATCGCTAGGCACTGGACGCTCGTTCAAAGTTCATTTTCCAAATAAACTTGGCTAAAGCAATAACAAAGTTTTTGGAGTAATATTTGGAGTGAAGTAGAGATGAGGGAGATAAGTATGTTCGTGTAGCAAATATGTCAAATGCCTCAGAATATTAAACAAAATATATATATTTCTAGATCTAGATTCTATATGAAGGCTTATGTAGAATATAATTTTTCTCATCTTTGCGAACAAATTTTACCATTAAATTATAAGAAAAATCTGTTGTTTCCTTCTTTTTCTCTAAGAAGTAATAGGCATGAAGACTGGGTAAAAAATCAATAACATAATTAGTCCGTAAGTTAGATTATCAGAAAATATTGGACACGTATTTTTTCTTTTGTTGATCAATCAACAAACGACAAAGATAAACCTTGTCAAAGTTTAGGAGTGGGGGTCGTGACGTCACCTCTTTACAGCATCTATACATTTTATGGCTATACACTTGTGACGTCACGCGGCTATTTGACGGGCTATATCTTCATCACTTTTGGTTTGAGTGACCAAAGAAAAAATGCGTGTTTAATATTTATTAATAGTCTCTATCTGAGGGACTAATTTTATTTTTTTTGTCATCATGCCCATTGGAATTTGATTTGGAGCAACTGATTTTTAATACTCCAGGGTGTATGGTATAGGAAAAGCGTTATTTTTTGTAACAAACGTATCTAAACGTATATTAAAGGAGTCAAATTGAAATTCAACAAGATCACATAAAATCTATAAAAATACTCATTTTCATTTTCCGCAAAAAAATCAGGTAGGTAACTTTTTTCTCTTCAACCAAAATGGCTGAACTGTACGATATTCACAAATTTTGTGAATAACAATTTTGTGAAGAATACAAAACGAGCTTGTGATCAATAGATTAAGGAAGCAACAATAGGCCGAGTACGTCGAGCCTACAGAACCCAGCTATTGAACGTCAAAGGGACTCACTCGACTGACAAATTGGGAATGCGAGTTGCCAATACGGGAATCCTAATTTTGTTGCGTTCTTATTTTGTATTTGTTGCTTTGTTTGGCTGTTTTCAAGTAACAAAGGAAACGAAAAAATGTGTAATTGAGTGTCATTGTTATTATTATAAAGTACTTTTTTTACAAGGGGGAAATCTTCGAAAGTTGTTCGACTGCTTTGAGGTGCAGTCGGGTTATGTGGGATTGTACCCACTAAAATCCCCTCGGTGGCCAGCCTTTGTGCCTTCTTGGGAGCTTCTAGATCTCATAAAGGAATGCACCGGTACTCCCAGCACTTTGTGTGACTACTCGCCTGGTAGGAGAACCAGGCTTGTGCGGTCCTCTACGACACCGTGTGTGGCAACGCCAGATGTCGTTTTCTAGTGCCCCGGCATCAGGGCAATGTTATAAAGGACCTAGTTGCTATTTTTTCAGTTACTCCAGGAAGCTACATGTGCAATGAAGCAGTTAACTTGGTGTTGATGTGAACTTTGAACTTATCTGGACTTGCCGTTTTTATCAAGGGTATGGCCTAGTTGCTAAAGCCGTGGTAGTTTGGTGGTTGTAACGCTGCCCTGTCATTCTTGAGGTCGTGGGTTTAATTCCGGTCCCGTACGAATGAGTTTCTTTGAAACATATGTACGGAATTTCTCACCACAGGCATTTCGGTGAAGGAAAACATCGTGAGGCAACCTGCTTACGTCCGGAGAAGAAATTCGATGGCGTGTGTGAATCCACCAACCCGCACTGGGCCAGCGTGCTGGATATGGCCCAATCACCCTTCGTGGGTAAGCCACCGTCTTGCACTGGACTATTAAAAAGTCTAGTACAGTACAGTATGGCCTAGTTGCAGGGTGGTGGAAGAAATCTGTAGTTATACTAAAATATGAACTCAAACGTTTTATGTATTTTTTCATTATTTTTAGGATTTGCGTTGATCCGAAAATTTTTCAATTGTTATTGATTCATTAAATATATTGCAGTAGGTACATTTAAGTAATTCAGAACACAAAATACAATACTTACATAATCTAAAACTACATAACAAGCAATTGGATCACCCACAGACCCTTGAAGGTCTAAAGATAATCCAAATGCTCAAGCCCACTGCCAGTTGGCAGCGTGCCCAGCATGCTGGCAGCATTGCCACGCTGAATGGCAATGCTTATACTTTGAGCCAAATAAACACCAGCATTTTGGTCTTACATTCAGATTAAATGGTACGCAAGAATTTTTATGATCAATAATTATTGTATTTAGTGATCTGAATTATTGAAAGATCCGCGGATCAATGTAATGCCTAAAATAACATTGTTAACCGACTTCCAAAAAGGAGGAGGAGTTTCTATGTTCGTCTGTATGTTTTTTTTTGTGTATGTTGATCGATTATTGCGCCAATCGTGAACCAAATCAAAACATTCTTTTTTAGTTCGAAAGGTTTTTTATTACCGCTAGATGCGGGAATGTTTCTTAAAAAATGTTACAATTACTTGAGTGAAGTTGTCAATGTTTATGCAACACCTAAGTGTCGTATCCGTAATGTCGGCACGTAAAATTTTCACGTGCCATATAAAAATGTTACATTTTTACGTTATATGTGAAGACGAATGTTTTATTGCTGACGTCGCGAAACTAGTCGACTAGAAGGGAAATATGTACAATATTACTCGAATTCGGTATTTTACAAGCTTTTATTTTTTTTCACCTGTCCCGTTGTCTGTCTGTCGTTCTGTAATCAAATCTCGCAAACTAAATTTGATCCACTTCCCGGTTTCCGATTGAGCTGAAATTTTGCATATGTGTAAATCGCGTGACAATGCAATATTATGATGACATGGTGCTGATCTGATGATGGAGCTGGAATGTGGCTAAAGGAACTTAGCAATGAAATGACACAGCCTCATCGAGTTTGGGCTCATTTGAATCGTCTTGACAAGTAGTTTGTCTTTCGATGGTAGCTAGGTTCTGATGATGGAGCTGAAAGGTGGTCCTAGGAAGTCTGAAACGAAACGACGCAAACCCACCGAGTTTCGGCTCGTTTGATTTTTCTTGGCGAGTACTAGTTCAGTAAAAGCTTATTTTAATAAATGTTTTTTTTTTTAAATATAATACTTGTTTAAGATCCATCCATTCGCCTATCCATCGATAAGACTACCTATACAAAACACGATTGAAAATTACTTTATACTACACCTGCTCGGAAAGTACCTTGATACTTTATCAAATTTACGGTAGAAAGTACGTCATTGCATATCGAACAAATATGCGGGGAGAAAACGCATCTGAGCGGGAGAGAAAAGTGTATGAAAATCCATTTCTTACGTGGTTTTTCTTTTTTTAATTTTGGGTAAGACTATGCGCTGGTTACCTAAATATCAAAAGCCAAAAAGTTTTTACAGTGAGTTTTTATCTCCAAGTTCGCAAAATGACACTGGCCACTAGCTGTGTGTTGGATGGTGTCAAACAATTTGAAAAAAGAACATGTGAAAATTGCAGACGCCATTGGCGCCATTTTCAAGTGTTACATTAAGCTTCACTAACTGCAACAATTTCAATATAAAATTTCAATTAGTAAAGATTTAGTTTTTTATTTTCCTCGTAGGTGTAGTATAAAGCAAGTTTTAAAGCCCTCGCCTACGGCTCGGGCCTCAAACGACACCCTCGACGGTAATCGGTCACTTTCTCCTCTCGGTGAACAATGTACTATTAAATAGAAATATAATTATAACAATGGAAAATAACTCACATGATTTTTTGAGTCCATAATATTATTATAACTACGTAGTATAAAGCTATAAAGCAAAACAGCTATATATGTGTGTCTGTCTGTGTATCCGCTTATATTTTCCAAAAAAAACAACAGATTAGAATGCGGTTTTCACTGTTTTTAAGGTTCCGTCCCCAAAAGGAAAACGGGACCCTATTACTAAGACTTCGATGTCCGTCTGTCTGTCTGTCTGTCACCGGGCTGTATCTCATGAACCATGATAGCTAGGCAGCTGAATTTTTTACAGATGATGTATTTCTGTTGCCGCTATAACAACAAATACTAAAAAGAGAATAAAATAAATGTTCAAGGGGGGCTCCCATACAACAAACCTGAATTTTTAGACGTTTTTCGCTCTATATTAATAATGGTAACAGGTAAATGCTTGAAATTTTCACAGAATATATAGTTTTATATTCAATTCAATAATAAATAATAAAATATTCTCTTATTACTTTTACCTAAATAACAATCTTATTCTATTTGAGTGTCATCACAATAATGTTCACATTATTAGAGCTAATAATGAAATTGAAATGAAATAAATATTTAAGGGGGGCTCCCATACAGTACGGAACCCTCCGTGCGCGAGTCCGACTCGTACTTGGCCGATTATTTAGAATATTTCTTCTGGAAGGTTTAAAGCTATAGTATTAGTTTAACTCATCTGAACCAGGCGAAACTAGGACGGGCAGCTAGTCAATTATAATTTCGACTAAACTTGGCGGCCTGTGTCAATATAGGTTATAGGTAATTTTCCATTATTATATTTTAAGTAAAATTTAACTTTACTATGTACTGCTAATATCTTCTTAAATAAATTGCTTTGAAATGAGCATTACATAACAGACATCATATTTTTTTAGGGTTCCGTACCCTAAGGGAAAAACGGGACCCTATTACTAAGACTTCGATGTCCGTCTGTCCGTCTGTCTGTATGTCTGTCTGTCACCGGGCTGTATCTCATGAACCATGATAGCTAGGCAGCTGAAATTTTTACAGATGATGTATTTCTGTTCTAAAAAGAAAATAAAACAAATATTTAAGGGGGGCTCCCAAACAGTACTGAACCCTCCGTGCGCGAGTCCGACTCGTACTTGGCCGATTTTTTGAAAGGGCAAGTGTCTTTATTAAGTACCACTAACTACACAAGACTTATTACATCGACATCATTGAGCATTGAAGTATCCAACGATCCACCGGTGGATTTATGAGGAGATAAAGGTATCCGCGGATCCACATGGTGAGCCGAGCTGTGGATCCAAGTGGAGGGAGGGTTATTTTGACTCTCTAGCTCTTTAGTCAACTCTACATAGGTCTTATTTTACTCATGCTTTGCCAGATTAAAATACTTACGAGTTACGTTTCTATTACAACATCGATGTTTTTAGATAATGTTTCCGAAAACCATAACGTTTGGGTACATTGTAATATATCGTAATGTTTTATATTTATTGCATACCATCTTATAGTAGGATGAACTAGGCTTCTCAAGCCTTAAAAATTATATTCCGCGGGTGTTACCATTGCGCGGTGACTCACAAATAATATGTTTGTTTTCATCGTTACAGAAGAAAAAATAATAATATACAGAGTACTGTACCGTATCAGCCTTTTTATAGTCCGCTGCAGACGTAGGCCTACCCACGAAGGGTGATTGAGCCATATCCACCACGCTAGCCCAGTGCGGGTTGGTGGATTCACATACGCCATCGAATTACTTCTACGGACGTATGCAGGTTGCCTCACGATGTTTTCCCTCACCGAAAAGCCAGTGCTGTGAAAATCCGTACATACATTCTGAAGAACTCATTGGTACGGGACCGGGATTTGAACCCACGACCTCAGGATTGTAAGGCGGGTGGCACTCGGGTATTGATATTACGTCAACTATCAATATGAAAGCAATGATAGTCGACTATCGATATTCAACACTACTGCATATTTTTTTTTTATTAATTTAAATCTAATGATCAACAGACTCCAGGGTCTGTGCCCTTTGAAAACTAAGTTACAATTGAAAGAATGCGACTGTACAATAGAGATGGGTTAGTTTAAATCTTAGTCTAAGTTATTAGTTTCAGTGCATTGCGTGAATGCCGCTAATAATGAATTATTGTACGTTATGCCACATTGAATGAATGTAATAAAAAAACTACTCCTTAGAGCAATCTCCCGCGCCGCACTACCCCCGCTGTACCACGCGGTAAAAATGATGTAACACCTAACAATACCCAGCCAGTGTTGGGTTAACCTAAGCGTTCATGGGTCAACGCCAAATACAAATTAACTATATTTCATTGAATGTTCGGACTTCCAAAAAGCTTGAGTAGTATCAGGTAAACCCGGGTAGACTTAAGTTTACTTCTTCTTCCAGCATTACCCGTATTAAATAAATTTTTTGAGCTGCATTACTTACTACCATTCACTACGCCATCAGCAAGCCACGTTTCTTCTGACGCTGTTATTCACATCACTCATTTTCACAGATTAGCATTAAAGCAGATGCAAAATGAACTAGACTAGAACACTCCCACTGTTATCGTCCAACTCTAAAGTTTAATTTGGTTTAATCACCCCCACCAACTATTTACTTAACGCTCCAAAACTGGAATAACGACCTTATTCAAACGGGTTAAAGTTTAAAATGCTGTAGCAAAATGGTAAGATATAAAGCCAAGTACACACGCGAGTGGGTCGAGCAAAGCTTTTACGAAATTCCGGCCGAACGTCACCTTTGGGAGTCAGTCCGTAGCCAGCGAGATACCGCGCCTTACTCGTATGTATGCCTCATGTTTTATGAAAGTTGGTAAACTTGCATTATCACCGGGATGATATGTGTGCCTTGCGCCTTACCTCGGAATAATGTTGCAAACTTTGTTCAAAAGTTGCGTTATTGTTGAAATGTCAAAAGCTTTTAGTCTTACATTGTATTGGAAGTTTTACTTTTTGAGGGAATTATGATGTTATGTGTGGGAAAGAAGTTTTGGGCAATTTTGATGATAATAACATAAAATGGTATAACGAGGACCACTGATACTGGAAGAAATATCGGGACAGATCTTCTATGAATTATTATCTATCAATGAATCGATCGAATTGTTTGTTTGCTTATTACGCCATTATTTTAGTTCTTAGTAGAACACATATCGTAGTTAAACCAGGTGTTACTTAGCGGTCACCAAAGTTAAGCAACGTATGTCGACACATACGTTGGGCAATGTTCCATCCATCCATCCATCAGCCATAGTACGTCCACTGCTGGACATAGGCCTCCCCTATGAATCTCCAATAAGACCGGTTGGTAGCGGCTTGCATCCAGCGTGATCCTGCGGTCGTAATGAGGTCATCCGTCCACCTTGTGGGTGGACGTCCTACGCTGCGCTTGCCGGTACGTGGTCTCCACTCGAGAACTTTTCGACCCCATCGGTCATCAGTCCTCCGCGCTATGTGCCCTGCCCACTTCCATTTCAACTTGCCAATCTGCTGGGCTATGTCGGTAACTTTGGTTCTTCTGCGAATCTCCTCATTCCTGATTCGATCTCGCAGGGAGACTCCGAGCATAGCTCTCTCCATAGCTCGTTGGGCTACTTGGAGCTTATAAATAAGGCCCATAGTAAGAGACCACGTCAATGTTCACTCACTTAAAATTAATTTTTGCAAAAAATCGCAACACCGCCTTCCACCCTGAACAGAAATTGAATAATTTGCACGAATCGATGTGACATCCATGTAACTACATTTTAGTTGATATATCAAAAACCGCTCAGCCGATTTCGATAAAATTTAATTATAACCACCTCGAATGTATACTCTTTCGAACTAAATAAGAATTTTTAAATCGGTTCACAATTGGCGAAAATATCGATGAATATACACAAAAAAGACATACAGACGAATATAGAATGTAGTATCCTTTTCGGTAGTCGGAAAAAACTGGCCGAGGCCAGTTTTCAAGTGGGTGAACACTAGAAGAACTAAAAGAATGATATTATAAGCAAACAAACGATTCGATTAATTCATTGATAGATAATAAATTCATAAAAGATGTTTCCTGATATTTACTTTCAGTATCAGTTATCCTAGTTATACCTAGTAGGTGAACACTAGTGGCATCAACAACTAAGCTAAGCTACCGTGACTCGAATGAGCCGTTAAATTTTAGGTCCCGGTTGCTTTAACCGTTTATCCATGTCAGAGGCTTTCAGGCGGTTAAAAACTCTTACACCAGGACTTATACGAACGTGTGGGCCGCGTCACATAAGTTGGCAGAATGGATGTTGCGCAGCTTGTAGCTAACTTTACATCCGTCGACTTGTATGATTCGGCGTTTACTTACTTTATGAAAACTAATCCAAAAGCAACATAGCAATAGCACTACATTCCTAGATGCGGCACTATAATTGCCAATTCATGTAAAGGGGTTTGCCGATCCGGCCGAGTCGCGCTATTCAACGCGACCCACATTATAATGGCGGTATGTAGGGCCCTTGTTATTAGAACATTGCTGGTACGCCAAAATTATTTGCCAATTATTGTCACCAAAGAGGAGAAGATATATTTTCATTCGCTTATATTATGGCTACAGCTACCAACGGATTTTCAATAAAACTATAATCATCGATAAAAAGTTTTTATTTATCATTTTTGGCATAGATACCTACATCGAAAATTACACATCGTAAAAATACTTAGGAACCTTTTTACAAGGTTTAATTAAGTTTCACCTGTCCCGTTGTCTGTCTGCCGGTCTGTAATCAAATCTTGCAAGTTAAATTTGGTCCACTTCCCGGTTCCCGATTGAGTTGAAATTTTGCATACGTGTAAATCGCGTTACAATGCAATATTATGATGACATGGTGCTGATCTGATGATGGAGCTGGAAGGTGGTCAAAGGCACTTAGCAATGAAACGATACAACCTCATCGAGTATGGGTGTTCATTTGAATGTTCTCGGAGAGCAGTTTGTCTTTCAATGGTAACCAGGGTCTGATGATGGAGCTGGAAGGTGGTCATAGGAACTCTGTAATGAAACGACGCTACCCTATCGAGTTTCGGCTCGTTTGATTCGTCTTCAGCGAGTACGTGTTCAGGAAAAGATTGTTTTATAAAAAAGGTTTTTTTTAATAATATAATACTACTATTAGCTTGTGTTAATGAAGCTCTTTCATATGATACCCCAAAATCCACATAGTCCGTTTAATTGACTTTGAATTTTAGACTTATGTTTTTGCATTTAGGCCCTAGTTTTTGTAACTAAATTAAAAATGTACTGTTTTCAGATTTATTAATGGATGTATACTCTTAGATAATGCTCCTTGCCAAATGTTAAATTTCTCAGTCAATACCAAGTACAACTATAGGTTTAGATTCCACTGTGAGTATCGAAATATGCAGTTTTTACGACATAAATGGCTCTAACTTTTTTGTACGATAACTAAGAACTTTTTTTCACAATTAATAGAGACTATATAATATGGATTTAAGGTTTTAATTTCAACACGGTAACTTTACGCGATCCCGAGATAAAATATCTTGGCACACGGACGGACGAACCGACGGAGCACAAAGTAATCCTAATAAGGGTTACGTTTTTTTCTTTTTAAGTACGAAACCCTAGAAACATTTTTATAAAAATACAAAAATAACATAATAAACAATATGATAAATCTAAATGTGGTAGAAAAGCTCATAATTTATTGAGGTACATACAGGTAATTTAACTTACTCGTACCTTAATTAAGGCAGTACATTTTTTGATTTTATTGACAATCACTTACGATGGACGCGACTCATTTGGGAGGGTGGGAGCTCATTTTGTTTTCAAAAGTATTTTTGAGCGTCTGGTGGACGCGACGTGTGACCAAAATGCTGATGTTTATTTGTCTTAACGTACCTATAAGCATTGCCATTCAGCGTGGCGATGCTGCCAGCATGCTGGGCACGCTGCCAACTGGCAGTGGGCTTGAGCATTTGGATTATCTCTAGACCTTCAAGGGTCTGTGGATGATCCAATTGCTTTTTATGTAGTAGTATCATATGTAGTTTTAGCTAATAAGTATTTATTATTTAGATGTAGTTAATCAAGGCACTGCCATAAAAAATCTATTCTTCCATTTTCAATTGCTATGTCCTACTATATTAGTACGAAGAGATATATTAGACTATTAAACGAGAAAGTTTGTGAGTATGTATGGATGTTTGTTTCTCTTTCACACACACGGTTACGGCAACGCAACTGTTGAAACGATTTGGATAAAATTCGAAATGAAGGTAGCTTAGACCTTACATTAACACATAGGCTACTTTTTATATCGAGCTAACGCGGGTATAACCGCGGGGTGTAGCTAGTTTTAAATAAGTTACTTATCTAAAACACCGTATTATTTACAAACAAATTTATCAACATTCGATTCGTACGATCCCCGAAACTTTGAAAGAGTGGAAATGTGGTAAAGTTAAAATTTCCCGAAAGCGCAGGTAAAGTTTTAATGAAAGGCTCCCTACACGGTGACATTGGGAAGAATAATACAGATAACTAGCATACGGAAATAAAAAGGTTTCAGATGTTTTTCAATTAAGTAAGTAAGTAAGTTCGTATAGACCGGGTGGCTAGCCCTGGTGTCAGAGTTTTTAGGCCGCCTGAAGGCCTCTGACTTGGCTAAACGGTTTTTAAATTAATTTTCATATTCTGGCCTTTATGTTGTCTTTTCGTGTTGTTTCCTTGTCATTCTTTTTTTGATTTGATTCAGGATGTTTTTTTATAATTATATAATTATCAATACGTTTGGTCCGTAGGGTCCATCCCTAAAAACATTATTTATCATTGTTCCGCCAAAACTTGTCGACGCTGCTGGTGACAAGAAGAGTGGCTCATTCCTCGCGCAGAGAATTTCTCTAGCAGATCAGCGCGGGAATGCAGCCAGAGTCCTTGGCACCCTTCCACAACGGCACAGTCTTTTTAGGTTTTCGTACCCAAAGGGTAAAAACGGGACCCTATTACTAAGACCCCGCTGTCCGTCTGTCTGTCACCAGGCTGTATCTAATGAACCGTAATAGCTAGAGAGTTTAAATTTTCACAGATGATGTATTTCTATTGCCGCTATAACAACAAATACTAAAAACAATATATTATAAATATTTAAGAGAGGCTCCCATACAACAAACCTGATTTTTAGCCGTTTTTCGCTCGATATTAATAACGGTAACAGGTAGACGCTTGAAATATTCATAGAATATTTAATTGTATATTAACCTTATTACCAATTAATTATTTAATTAAAATGAATATTAAAGGAGGGCTCCCATATAGTGCGGAACCCTTCGTGCGCGAGGCCGATCATATTTTTTTTAGTTCTTCGTCTATCTCATGTGGTGTCTCTAGGACGCCAATTAACAATGCGCTCGCTCCATCTGCCATCCTCTATCCGAGCACGATGACCAGCCTAATCCCATTTAAGGTGACAGAGCATCGTAGCCGCATCCACGGTAATGAAATCTACATTACCGTGCCGCATCTATCAATGTTGTCTTCTGTCGTATCTCTGTGTTTCGTACTTTATCTCTGAGAACATAGACGTAAGATAGCGTTTATCAGCTTTTTATCGGATACATTTCGGAGAGTGCGCCCAAGAGTTGCACAATCGGATCCCTCCTGCCTCGTTCTTCTAACGTACGGCTAGACAGACGCTACTAAAGCTCCACCCTTTTATGGTGGACATTCCGCGCGTTAGAACCAAGCGTTTCGAATCCTCGTTCCTCATACGAACAGCCAGAATGTGGAACGCTTTGCCTGGGTCTGTCTTCCCGCTAAAGTACAACGTAGTTGTCTTCAAATCCCGTGTAAATAGGTATTTTCTAGGTAAGCGTGCTACACCCTAGACCGCATATCTGCTCAAGATCAGGCAGTATATAGTAAAACGCAAACCTATACGAAAAAAAAAATTCTAGGTAAGCTTTCAATATCCTAGACTGCATAATATCTGCTTAACATCAGGTAGTATGTAGTCAAACACAAACCTATACGAAATAAAAATAAAAAAGAGTAGGAATAAGCGTCAAATGTTCTGCCACTCTCTGAAAAGTGCGTCTTTTATCAAACCATATTAAGGTATCATGCTTCAAATGAAGTTAGTCGAATCTAAGAATCTGCTTCTTCATCGAGAGTTAAAAGTTCCCCATCTGTGTTTTTCTCCCGGTCAAAGCACCTCTGCGGTTATTGGGTTTACTCGTGGACACCTAAAATGATATACGGGCCCCCGCGCCTGACATTTTATAAGGGTAACGGGGAGATATTAAATCTGGTAACATTTTGATGAAACAGTGTTAAGGGGATTTTATACGCCAAATTCCATCTCACTCGGCTCGCTCGCACAGTTCCATATTAATAGAGATGAAAAATCACGATTTATTTTTCAAAATCTCAACGAAGTATTTATCATATTTCTCACGGGTTATTAAACTAAGTTTTTATTTTTGAAGTGAAAACTTCTTATCTAAATATTCTGTGTATATTTCAAGCATCTTCCTGTTACCGTCATTAAAATCGAGCGAAAAACGACTAAAAAATCAGGTTCAAATCAGTCAGCATTGGGAGCACTCCTTAAACATTATTTTTTCTGTTTTTAGTATTTGTTGATATAGCGGCAACAGAAATACGTCATCTGTGAAAACAGCAACGTTCTTACAATCACGTTTCATGAGATACAGCCTGGTGAAAGACAGTCCCGTTTTTACCCTTCAGGTACGGAACCCTAAAAATGCGAAACCTGAAAAATCTAGTAAGCCCGTAAACAATATCTCAATCAATTATTGCTGCAAACAAATCTAAAATTGTTTGTAACTTGTACCTAAGCTTATGTAACCGTGTCAATTCTTGCTAACGAAGGCAGTTAAAAATGGCAATTAAAATCTGCATATTCATGCGGGACGGAAAATAGAGCTGCAACCCCCCTTTACATGTTTGCATTGCTTTGCCACTGGAGAGACGTAAATAATAATAGGGAAAGTACAATTTTGCACTGCACTGTCATGGCGTGGTAACCATTGTACTTGATACTCATACTCATTTATTGATAGAAAAAATGTAATATGTCACAAAAAATTCGCAAGATAATAAAATTACATCATATTTTTTTTTTAAATACCAATTAAATGAAAAATTAGTCATGAAAACAATAATTAAAAGTCATAAATTCAATAAATAAATTAAATTATTCACATTATTAAAATTAACAAAAACAGAAAGTCTTGCACTTTGTAGAATGCTTGCTGGACAAGCCAATTCTTTGCTTTGTTTTTAAATGTCTGCCGTGAGGGCGCATCTTTATTGAGATCCGGTAGATGATTATAGACATCCGTTGCCATTACGTGTATTTGTTTGGACGTCTTTACGCACCGGTGGTAAGGCACGCGCGAAACAACTGCTCACCGCGGGGGTTGCGTACCCTGCATGCGTACTCTCCCAAGAGGTCTCTAGCGTAAAGGGATGCCCTAAGATCACCATCGAGGGCAGGGTTAAGATCTTATAAACTAGTACCTAGTTCTCTGAAGAGTAGATCACGCGGCACATCTCTTTTACTCAATATTCATACATAAGCCTAATATCTCAACTCGCTGTTGACCCATTTGGTTCAAAATCGCCATTGACTTAACATTTTTTTGATACTTACAAATCTTGTCAGAATTTAGATAAGCGCCAATTTGTCCGTACACAAACAATAAGCCATTATCTACCTCTAATATTATCCGATTTAAGTGATTTTTTCATGTAATCAACAATTCCATCGTTAGGTTTATACGTCTTAGTTTTTAGGGTTCCGTACTCAAAGGGTAAAAACGGAACCCTATTACTAAGACTTCGTTGTCCGTCTGTCTGTCTGTCTGTCACCGAGCTGTATCTCATGAACCGTGATAGCTAGGCAGCTGAATTTTTCACAGATGGTGTATTTCTGTGGCCGCTATAACAACAAATACTAAAAATAAAATAAAATAAATATTTAAGAGGGGCTCCCATACAACAAACGTGATTTTTAGGAGTATTTTGCTCACTATTAATAACGGCAAGAGGAATGGGGCTCCCATACTGTACGGAACCCTTCGTGCGCGAGTCCGACTCGCACTTGACCGATTATTATAGTTTTAAAGTCATTATTTTTAAGCAAAACTTTGGCTGAAAAGTATACATACATAAAATAAATTATTTGGGAAAAATAGGACGTACAAACTTGCAATATTTCTTACCAAAGCGATTAACACTAAAAACATAATATTTTGTTACAATCTAAGAGGTGAAAAGAGTTTTCTCCCGGAACGTAAATTTTATCAAAAATATGGCTCGAATTTTCTCAATGTTCTACAGAAAACGTGAAAACTCTGGTCGATTCTGTATCCACTTGCCAATCTCACTTGCCAAATATTATCGAAATCGGCTGTTAAGCGCGACAGCAACTTTCCTCCCCTTTTAAGGGAGATCCAATCTTCAATCAATCCAAAAAAAAAAACATTTATCTACAAAACCTGTTTACCAAGTTTCATGGAGATTGGACCAAAACCAACATCTGGACAAACGAAAGTAAAATCGCCGTGTTTTAATCTTCGCGCCACTTCGATCACTTAGTAATTTTCAACGATGGGATGGCTAGCCCTGTACGAAAATGTGGTCTTACTATAACTTTGGCTAATTTTGCGACGCATCAAAATAAAATTATGCCGTGGTGCGTAGGTATGTATTTTTAACCGACTTCCAAAAAGGAGGAGGTTCTTTGTTCACCTGTATGTATTTTTTTTGTGTGTCTTCATCAAAAATTTCGTCAATTGTGAACCGAATTGAAAAATTATTTTTTAAATCAATAGGGTAGGTATACTCCCGAGATGGTTTCGTTTCAATTTTAAAGAAATCGGCTGAGCCGTTTTTGAAAAATCAACAATAACGTAAAGAATTCGAGAGAAATATTCTAATTTTGTACACGATGGAAGGCGGTTTTGCCATTTTTTGCGAAAAATAATTATTTAAATTTTTATTATTAAATGCACTAGGACCCTACAATTTAACGTGGCTCGACAATAGGCCCAATTAGGCGCCATCGTAGTTGTAATAGCAATTTGAAATGTTCCTGTTTCTTTTTCACTATATGCGTTTGAAGGAGAGAACAATATTCAAACTGCTATTTTTACGTTGGCGCCTTTAAAATTGGGCCTAACGATGACTTTAAATTTTATTGTATTATCGGTGTTCAATGGTTTTACTTATGGGGAAATATCTGCAAGATGTTTCCCTATAAGTATCGTCATGTTGTCTTTGCTACTAGATCCGGCTACTTTCAGAGGCATATTATACTCATCATTTATGAGCAACTTTTACCATGGGACCAACTCTGAAATTGCAAAAAAATGTGCTCGTATTTTGTATAAAAAGTTCATTACTCTCGACAAAATGTAAATCTCTCCCCCAATTATCGATTTTCTAATACTTATCGTACGAAACGAAATTCTTGCCGAAATATCGTAACCACACAAAATCTGGCTCTCATCTGTAAGTAGAGCTCTAATCAGAAAGAATTTAGAAGATAAGTGACATGGAATTGCTTTATCCGTCCCTAACCTACCGATTTTCTGAGATTATTAGCCAGTGGAGGGAACATAGATATCGGGAGAGAGGTCTTTTCTGCCGATTCACACATAACACATACTAACACCACCTTTGCACAGCGACTTCCTGAATTCAGGTACCCTTATTTGTACAATAAGATGGACAAAAAACTAAAATTACGTAATGAAACAGCTAGGGATTGTAAAATAGCTTTGTCAAATTATCTTAGATCCCTCTCTTATGATGAAACGGAAGACTTACTCAGAATAATCAGCTAAATAGGCGTTCATGGTATCTCATCTGTCGTGCGCACACACACACCACACACACACACCACACACACCACACACACACACCACACACACACACACACACACACACACACACACACACACACACAGTTACTTCTACTGACGCAATGAGCCGCACCATGAATACATCTATAGCAAGCACGACTGTTATTAGGCCTGCGACACAGGTTTTTACCTAGTGCAGTGTGCTTAGCATACAAGACCACGACAAGAGTTTATCGACGTGTGCAAAGGTGACAGATATATGCTACATCATAACTCTGTCACGTTCTGACACGTCGATAGTATAATTTTATGGTCCTTATGCTAAGCCCGCAGGACCCGCAATTCAACCAGTTAAACCTTGTTGCTGTTATAACAAACTCTCCTTGTGTGACATAGGTACCTATCAACCTACCCATATCATTTATAATTTAGAATTATGAAAATACTTAACGTTATTGTATAAATAACTTAATTAAATTCTTGTTTATTTTGTATGTTTTATGTTTAGCAGTAAGGTTTAATGTAATGATTAATGAAATAAAATTATTCTTAATATAACACCTATCAGTGAAACCACAGTTCCATCGCAGTTCCGGCGCAGTACCGGCACCGTACAGTCACAGAGAAAAACATTATTCCATACATTCTTTATGAACCCATCCTCTACTTGTCAGGGTCCGTGTCAGAGCTGACAACGGGAATCACTGAGACTGACAAATGGACATGCGTTCATGCCTTGACTGCCCCAGTGGGTCAGCGGTTAGTGAACCTGGCACCTGGGCAAATGAGGCGTGGGTTTGATTCCCACTCCAGACAAGCTTTTTTGTGTTTACTCTGTGTCTATCCTTGCAAGATCAAGACGTGTTTCTTTGCCTATTTTAAGTCATCCGTAATTGTTAATACTGATTCGTGTCAAATTTTACCATCTCATCTTAATCGTACCAATTGTAACAAACACCTTGTTCTGTTTGGGAGCATAAATAAATAAAATAAAAAGTCTTTCTGAGCTTCTGGTAGACGTGACGCGTGACCATAATGCTGGTGTATATTTGGCTCAACGTGTAAGCATTGCTATTCAGCATGGCAATGCTGCCAGCATGCTGGGCACGCTGCCAACTGGCAGTGGGCTTGAGCATTTGTATTATCTTTACACCTTCAAGGGTCTTTGGTTGATCCAATTGCTTTGTATGTAGTTTTAGCATAGGTAATTAAGTAGTCTTGAAGTTAATAAAGGCACTTGCCATTAAAAATAAAAATAAAATGTCTCATCATACGAAATCTGTGATAGGAACGCATCAACGCTATATCGAAAAGGTATTTGGCTTGGAAATCCAATAAGATTTGGTCGCGGGCCAAGCCGGTGCTAAAGACATTGCCGTATTTCATGCTAGCTGATGCCTGTGGCACCTCCTGCTTTTACTTTAATAGCACATCGAGATAATAATTCTTGAAAACGTAGAGAACGGAATTTTGTAGTCTCGATTAAGTTTATAAGTAAAGTCCCGGATTTTTTAGACAAAAAGAAATAATTCTTGGAAATCTAGACAACGGAATTTTGTAGTCTCGATTAAGTTTCTAAGTAATGCACTGGATTTATTTTTTGGACAAAAGGACGGTTTAATTTGACTATAATATGGTATTGTAGAGTGTATATTATTACAGTCAGTGTAATTAAGACGTATTAAGGCTTCTGACGTGGCAAAACGGTTTAGGCAATCAAAATCTACAATTTAATTTAATTGTCATACGAGCTACAATAGCGCTCTGTTGAAAATGCCACTCGCAGTCATACATCCGAACACAATTATGATCACTGACAAACACCTAGTCAAACTACTACCTACTAAATCAAATCCGAGAAAAAAAAAACAGCTGTTTCATACAATTTATCGATTTCGATTTTAAATTTTGTATGGAACAGCAGATTTTTAGGGTTCCGTACCCAAAGGGTAAAAAAAGGACCCTATTACTAAGACTTCGATGTCCGTCTGTCCGTCTGTCACCAGGCAGTATCTCATGAACCGTGATAGCTAGGCAGCTGATTTTTTCACAGATGATGTATTTCTATTGCCGCTATAACAACAAATACTAAAAATAGTATAAAATAAATATTTAAGGGGGGCTCCCACACAACAAATGTTTTTTAACCGTTTTTCGCTCTATAATAATTATGGTAACAGATAGATGCTTTTAACATTCACAGAATATATTAGTTAGTTTTATATTCATTTCAAAAATTAATAATTAAATTTAAAAAAAATAGATATTTAAGGTGGGCTGACATACAGAAGGGAACCCTTCGTGCGCGAATCCTACTCGTACTTGGCCGATTAATATTTTCTTGTTTTTTCTTGTATTTCAGGTTGGCTATATATTAGAACTAGACGACCCGCCCCGGCTTCGCACAGGTGTATTATACATATAAACCTTCCTCTTGAATCATTCTATCCATTAAAAAAAACCGCATCAAAATCCGTTGCGTTGTTTTAAAGATTTAAGCATACAGACAAACAGACAAAACTAGCGACTTTATTTTATACTATGTAAGGATTTGATTTTTTTCACAATTATGGTTTTAATCACCCTTTTTAGTATATTACAGTGTGAGCAGATAACCCTGTATAACAAAGGTTCAATGCGAGGTAAAACGCGACAGCTGCCCACAGATTTCCTCGATATCTTACAAACAAACCTATAAAATCACTTAACATAATGAAACCGTAACAGTAAATATAAAAGGTACGTGGACGTAGCACTGCCGAATAGTATTCAAACTTACAAAGAACGTACGGCGCTTTCATTACATGGAAACTTTGTATTTCCATTCAGTTTAAACCGTATCCATGAATATATTCTAGTATTCTAGGCGGGAAGCTGTGTGTTGTTTAAAAATTTCTTTGAACATGTAACTAATTTAAAAGAAAGTCAGGGGCATTATATTATAATTATACTACAACTACATTATAATAAAGGCTATTGCAAGTACCATAGTTCGTTTTGCTTAAGCTTTTTAAGGAATAATTGTATGTATGTTTCTAGACTATACGTCATACGTTAAATGACAAGACAAGCTATGAATTAGAATTAGAATCGTTTATTGATGTTTTGAAATTAATACTAAAATTAAATATACAACAGTTTGTATAATAACATGTAGTACCGCAAAATAGTTCTCGTGATTTAACAATACATAATCGCAAAATTAAATTTTAAAAATGATTTAAACAAACTACCTCAAGAATCAAGTTCAAGAATAATATTGAATTAAATGCTGTAGAGAGGCAATTGAATACAAAATTAAATAATATCAGAATAATATGCTTTTGCCTGTGGTTAAAAGTTAAACATAGTCGTTACAGATTTGCACCACCCTTCATTTTTAGGGTTCCGTACCCAAAGGGTAAAATCGGGACCCTATTACTAAGGCTCCGGTGCCAGTCTGTCCGTCTGTTTGTCACCAGGCTGTATCTCAAGAACCGTGATAGCTAGACTGTTGAAATTTTTACAGATGCTGTATTTTAATTGCCGCTATAAAAAAAATCATAAAAAAAGGATTAAAATAAAAATTTAAGGAGGCTTCCATACAACTAACGTGATTTTTTGTAGTTTTTTTGATAGAAATGTGCTAATAGGGCTACTGTACGGAACCATTCGTGCGCGAGTCCAACTCGCACTTGGCCGATTTTTACTTTACTAAAGCAAAACACTGCGCAGCACAGCATAGCACTCTTCACTTTGTGAGATATCATGATCTTAAATCTTACGTTGCCCTGAAATTGAATAGTATTGAATAGTATTGAATAATATAATGATTTTCACTACTATTTGGCGGTTAAAACTGACAAAGATGTGAAGCCTTTCGCAAGAGGATTTTCACAAAAAGAAATTAGACGATTTCTTAACAATTTTGAAAAAAAAAACTGTTCTTACCAAAGTGAAAAGCTTAGTACTTTAGACAGTGGATTTTGTCAGTAATTGTAGTACATCATAGTATCTGTAACGAAAAACTGCTAAACTAAAACGGAATTTCGTTCGTATACATACGAGAAATGATTTGGCTGTGGAACTCAAAAAATGGAAAGAAATGGGGAAAACCTTTACCCAGTAGCGCAGCGTAGGTTAAGAAAAAAAATGTCACAATTTCGATGTAACACAATTAAACCGCTAACTCTCTGCCCACGTCGTATACTATGAGATATGTCTGGCAAGTTCTTTACTTCGGTTCCAGTAATATATTCAAGTTTCCAAGTCCGCTTGTAAGTTTGGAGCTTGATGAGGAATTGAGTGTTGTTCCGTCACAAATACCAACTAGTTCGTACTCCTACTTAACTGATATTGTGATTAAAATTGAGTACATGTCCAAGAACGCGAACTAGGTCATGGCCACAATTTTTAATTCTCCTCTCTAAAGATAACATTTTGACCAAGAAAACGAAGTGAGAGATAGTTTCAGTTTTGACTCGACAGATTTGCTTTCTTTTTAACCGACTTCCAAAAAGGAAGAGGTTCTATGTTCGTCTGTATGTTTTTTTGTGTATGATCATCAATAATTCCGCCAATTGTGAACCGAATTGAAAAATTATTTTTTAGTTCATAAGGGTATACTCCTGAGGTGGTCCCATTTAAATTTTACAGAAATCGGCTGAGCGGTTTTAGAAAGATCAACAATAATGTAAACGATTCGAGCGAAATATTCAAATTTTGTACACGATGGAAGGGGGTTTCGGCCATTTTTTGCGAAAACCAATTATATCACAGGAAAATAAAACATCGAAATGGCACGGAAAGATAAGATTAAAGATGGAAATGCCACGCAGGCAAAACCGAGGGCAAAAGCTACATTTCAGCTGAATATCAACTGGTAGCATGGTGAATCTACAATTTCATAAAACCTAGAGAAAGCAATAATGGTAGGTATATACATAGGTTAAAAAGTAGCCTATGTTAACCCATACTTTGAACTATATACATGCCAATAATCAATCCAAACCAACGAACACACATTTGGATTTATACCTAATATTACCTTAAGAATTAGAGTTTTATCTAAAAATGTATCAAACCTAACCTGAGTCTCGAATTTTTCAAACATAATAGAGTTATTTATAACGATTCAATATGATTTCGGCACAGTTGGCGAACTCTATATTTTGCGTAAAAGCATTGCTTATTTTACGAGAGACCCTTGAAGGACTTATTAACAGAGTTCAGTCAAGATAGAACTACCCTACTTACTAAAACTCTTTCAACATCATGATTTAGGTCACTAAGACATCCACAGCTGAGCCTTTTTTTACTAGGGGAAGTCTTCGAAAGATGCCCGACTGCTTTGTGGTATGTGGGATTGTACCCACTAAAACCCACTCGGTAGCCAGTCTTTGTGCCTTCTTGGAAGCTCCGGGATCTCCGAAAAGAATGCACCGGTGCTCTGAGCCCTTTGTGTGACCACTCGCCTGGTAGTAACCAGGCTAGTGCGGTCCAGTACGACAGCGTTGCCACACACTTTGTCGTCCTCCTCGGGCCCGTTTCAGAGGATGGCCAGAGCCCAAACTCTGGTCACTCACGAGCCCAGGGGTCCACTTTTAGTAGGCTGTTACTACAGGCAGGGGATACCAATGCCGTATTCTAGTGCCCCGGCATCAGGGCAACCAAAGCTGAGCCAAGGCTGATTTTAAGGCCGCTGATAAGGGGCCTTTAGCTTGGCTAATATGTTTGGCAAAGGATGGGTGCTGTCTAACTATTATCAATTAATACAAATAGTTATTATAAAAGTTTCAATTACAACTTGAACGTTAATAGATTCTATTTTTGAGGTAGGCAAATAGGAGCAGCTACCGCCCACCCCACTTCTTTCCTCTTAAGATAAAATCTAGCTACGCAGCATAAATAGCAGGCAACGTTTATCTAGTCTATGAGCTATGAACAAATCTCTTGTCTAATGAGGGAATTATGGAAGTTAAAACGTATATTTTTCGTTCATTCAAAAGTTCATTTCTGTTGTCTCGCTCTGATGTAATCCAAGCTATATTTTTTTTCTTTTTGTGATGGTAGATAAGAGTAAATAAACTACTGTACGAGTAATTGTCATGACGAGTCCATGGTAGAACCATTTATATATCACTACATACTAGTAGTATTAAACAAAGTCGCTTTCCGCTGTCTGTCCCCATGTATGCTTATATCTTTAAAATTACGCAACGTATTTTGATGCGGCTTTTTTAAATAGATATAATGATTCAAGTGGAAGATATATATGTATAATACACCTGTGCGAAGCCGGGGCGGGTCGCTAGTTTTATACAATTTCATTAAAGTAAGAATCTGTAAATGTCATACTGACAATAAATGATATTTTATTCTATTCTACTCGTCTATATGAGCGCTATATTTCCATGATTTAAAAAAATTTAAATATCATGTTCTGCTTTTTTTTGCTGTTGTTTATTAACACTATAATTCTAAAACATTCTGTGTTGACCCAATTCTCTGGTTGAACCCTTAAAACGAGGTGACGGAACAGAGTGGCTACAATATGTGACCTTTGGGACCCGAGAAATGTTTACAGCTTTTGGGTTTGATGATACCCACGAAATATACTTTACGGTACGCAACTTTTTGTTTTGATATGAATAACATGTTTTTCCTTTTCCAGTTATTGGCACGTTTTTATATAAATAAGTGATGATTTTCTAGAGATCGGAGGAAACTCGGGCCGGAGTGGACTCGAGTGATCGGACGAAAATAGTTCGAATGTAATGAAGATTTTTTCCTTTGACTTTTCTCGATTACAAAAATTTTCTACAGCGCCAAAAAGGTCCTTTTGAACTTATTGGTAGCGACAATATTGAAATGAAGGAATGAGATTTTTATAATCATTAGACATAGGAAGAAATACATAGGGCTCCTCTATGAACCCTAAGTAATATGATAAATCTGAAAGTGTGTTTATTTATTAAGTGTATTATTTAAAAAAAAAAGGTTAGTGACGGCTTGCATCTATCACAAGGCGCCTGTGTATTTAAGGGGTAGCTCTCATACATTTAAAGCGGGGATGACAATTTTTTTTCAACCCCACCCCATCAAGTGTTTGTCGGTTAGGGTTTCTAAAATGAATGTAAGATTTCCTAAACGATTTTGTCAAAATTATGTACCATTGGTGAGACAAAAGTCGACAAAGTTGAAAATTGAGTGAGTGATTAAACCGGTTGCGTTAAGGACAATCTTCCAAGCTTTATCAGATCATTTCTCCCTACCATGTAGTTGAACATCATACGTTACGCTTGCCGGAGGTCCAGAAATCGGAAATTAATATCACGTGTTGGTTTGTAAATTCAAAAGGGCATCATGGAATTGTATTTCTGGTCTAAGGAAATCCGAAAGTGACTGATAATACGAGTATGAGGTCGAAAAGTTCTCGAGTAGTTACTATGTTGCAATTAACGTAGCTTAAGATCCACCCACAAGGATCTACCTTGCGAATGACCTCATCACCACCGCAGGATTGCATTGGATGCAAGCCGCTTCCAACCGGTCTAATTTGAGATTTATAGGGAGGTATATATATGTCCAGCAGTAGGCGTCGTATGGCTGAAACGGCTAGGGCTGTCATTTTAAAACCTTCATTTTTTGGAAGAGCGCCGAATAGTAAAAATATAAAAAAGTAAGTACGTATAAACCGGGCCTTGGTGTCAGACATTTTAAGCCGCCTGAAGGCCTCCGACAGGGCTAAACGGTTAAAACAATCGTGACCTATAATTTAAAGTGTCATCCGACCCACAGTAGCGCTCAGTTGTAAATGGCACCCCGGTCACCCATCCAAACACTGACCGTGCTGACCGTTGCTAAATGTTGTTGAACTTTGATGATCGTTTACGACCACCTAGCCAAACTACTCTGTGAACGCTACAAAAAGAAAAAGATGATGACTGAGTGTAGACAAAAATTTTCATAGAGAGACTGCGTGATACAGATAAAAGGGTTTAGCCGTGGACTACCGGAAGATGGATGGCAAGAATGAATGGAAATGACGTTGTTCTGTACCTGTCTGATACCATCGAGACGATCTTTGTACCGTACGCTGTTATGAACATAGGCCCTATGTAATAGTGTTTTTTTATTCCTTATAGAATTGCATTTGACAACATACTGTCTGACGTTGAGCAGAAATGCGGTCTAGGGTAGCACGCTTACCTAGAAGATACCTACTTACTCGGGATTCGAAGACACCCACGATGTGCTTTAGCGGAAAGACAGACCCAGGCAAAGCGTTCCACAATCTGGCTGTTCGTATGAGGAACGAGGATTCGAAACGCTTGGTTCTAACGCGCGGAATGTCCACCATAAAAGAGTGTCGCTTTGGTCGCATCTAGCCGTACGATAGAAGAAAGGGGCAGGTGGGACCAGATTGTGCATCTCCTGGGCGCACTCTCCGAAGTGTATCCGATAAAAGGCCGATAAACACATAGCGGCAGTTCGTATGAAAACTAATCTTGTTTTGTACGGCTATAGATTCAAATTCAAATCAATTTATTTCTCTTCTCATAACGTTTGATGTAACACTAGCTGCGCCCCGCGGTGTTACCCGCGTTAACCCGAGATTAAAAGCAGCCTATGCATTAATCAAAGGACTAGGCTACCTCCATAGCAAATTTCATCTATATCGATTCAGCCGTTTGTTCGTGAAAGAGTAACAAACATCCATACATACTCACAAACTTTCGCGTTTATAGTATTGGTAGGACTAGCTGTACCCTACTCGCGTTTCTATGCCACCAACTAAAATTAATTTTAAGGAAAGACTTCACGCAAACCGACTCAGAAACCTTTTTTGGCTCATGCACAACAACTTTGCTAAAGATCGTCACACGATCAAACGCATAGTTTACGATTCTATAAAGGACAGACAAACATTCATTTTATATACTTATAGGTTTAATATAAATAGAGAAGATTTATTTCTCAGACGAACTTGTCACATGATGTTTTTGGGTTTCTAAAATTAAGAAAATATACATTTTTATCACGTTATACCAGAGTATACCTGAACTTTATATTTAGTTGCGTCTTTTTCCCTTATTTATTTGAATATTTATTTCTACTGTAATTATGTTTTATACGTGTGATCCGAGTCACGATAATGGTTCGTTGTAAACCTAATCATTTGATGTGTACAATAAAGAACAATTTATTTAAGATACCCTAAATTAATTGTTATTTTAAATGCATTATCTATTCTAAATATGTAGACATACAGTGCCACGTAAGCAAATTTACTCGTATAATAGAAAAATAAATTATTATGAAACTCAGAGATTTTATTTGGTCTGAGTTATAAAAGTTTTTTTTTATAACTCAGACCAACTTTTGCTATAAAAGTTTATTTATTAAAAAATAGAAGTTTTTGAGATCCTGGGTATCACGTTTCAACATAGTGCCAATTGCGACGCCAAAACAAGTAAAACGCGCCCCAACAGGACTGTTCTATCTTGTTTAGTACAGGAGTTCCTATGGCCACCTTCCAACTCCATGGTCAGATCAGCTCTATGGAACTATATTATTGCATTGTCACGCAATATAAATATGCGTGCAAAATTGTAGCACAATCGGAAACCGGGAAGTTGGTCAAATGTAACTTGCAAGATTCCACCCGAACTTACATTGGTACGAGTACCTACATCCATTGCAAGTTAAATAATTAAAACTTGTAAAAAACTAAAATTTCCCAAGTAGGTATTTCATTTTTATCTCAATGATATTAAGTAAAGTAGAACAGGAGACAAACATTATACAAACCAAGTTGGTAAATTAAGTTCCGACTTTGTTCCAACTTCGACGTCGACATACAGTATTTAATGACAAAGTTTCACCGAATTTGTGTATCTAGTTTTGCCGAAAATTATACGAAACGTGGCACAGGAGAATAAACTAGAATACGTATAAATAATATAAATATGTTCTTGGATAATAGAGGTAGTAATAACAATAGGTGAGAAATAATAGTGGCCATAATTATGTTTTTCTGCCATGCTACTTGTTTCCTAGCAAGTCTGCTGTACTAGTACTAAGTTTTAATTGTATTCGTACGTCTACCCACAATTTCGCTAGCTTGAAAATAATAATCATATAAGGGATTTTATCTATACTAGTACGACCTCGGACCAAATAAAAAATCAAGACGGAACGTCGTGAAGAGACCGGCCGGTTTTTTATACATGTGTGAGTGCGTCGGTGTTCCAACGCCATAGTTCGACTGACGAGTCATGGCATAGTTTTTTTGTATGTGTGTTGTGCCTGTACACGGCAAGGCATAGTTTTGCCGGCCTCACTTGTTTGTTCACAACATTCTATCTTGATTTTTTTGTTTGGTCTTGATGAAAATCTTTTTCCTCTTATTTATACATCAAGTGAAATCAAAATCATTCTTACTTTTGGATTATGATTCCAAAACTAAAGTCATGGACATATGAGTTAGGTATAAATGTGACTCCTTTGGAGTCAATGGATAGTAAAGCGACTTAGATGACGGACTTAATCTAGGATGTTGTGCAGTTACCTCACCTTTCAAATCCGTACCCAGTGCCGGGCCCCTAAGCAGCACAATTCTCGGGGCCTTATTACAGAAGCTTCACAGCCAGGAAGCCCAGGGGGTTTCAATAATTCAATAATTTTACCAGGCATCTTAGTGATTTATACGGAACCCTTGGTTGACGAGCCTAAGTCGCACTTATCCTTTTTCTTTATGCGTTCAAGGGGCCTCGGAACGGTAATGGTATCTATGCAGGCATTGCGACGCGGCCCTGTCCTTGAAATAAAAATCAATCAATCAATAATCTTTATTGCAACATATGTGGTAATACAAGTAGATCTTAAATAACATGTTTCAAAAGTTATACACTTATGACCCTGTAAGGGTGTGGCAACGATAATTTATATAATATCAGGTATATACATAATATGTATATACCTGATATTATATAATCTACAGCACCACGTGACCACGCAGTACGCAACTCGCGCTAGGGTTGCCCGTCTGGCAAGTTAAGAATATAAGAATATTTTTTTTAGCATAATAACATTTGACAAAAACATGCACAAAAGAAGGAGATAACTTTTGTTGTAATTTTACATTACATTATTTACATTATTTTACATACTTAACACAAAACTTGTAGTCCATCTGTTTTCCAGGCGTGAAATACCAAAATAGTCTTTTGTCTTTGTCTTTGCGGTACTAGTGGGCCCCGAACTAGGCTAGGCCTGTATCTCGGTGGCCCAATTTATACAGCTAGGTAAAAATGAATTTTGCGCGACTACGTAATTACACGCTTACTGATTACAAACTATCACTACAGCGCGCCCTGCACCGAACTCAGATGCGCGTAGGTACGAGTATGATTCGCGTTTCGACCGTATGTATGAAGACGGAGTACTGCATAGTACCATTATCGAGGTTTCGATAAAGGAAAACATCGTGAGGCAACTTGCAGTACGAGTACGTCTGTAGGAGAAATTCGATGGCGTATGTGACTGCATTGAGCCAGCTTGATGGGAATAGCCTAATCGTTCTTCGTATGTACTCATATATTCAACAGTAGACTATAAAAGAGCTGTTATTTTTTTCCAGCTCGGGTAGCACGGCAAAAGAAGAAAACCATTTTAGCCACTTTCATTGTCAATCCATACTTTATTTCCTCTTCGAGGGGATATAATGGTGGGAAGACAATTTGTCCCTTTGCCTTGCATCCCGTGCAAGTATGGACCCCTAAATGTACGGCACCAGTACTTTTAATAGTCCACTGCAGGACGTAGGCCTACCCACGAAGGGTGACAAAAGGGTGAGAGGGAAGGACTCCTAAATACTAGATATTAATTACTATTCTTGTTAAATTATTTTTTAATTTTTAGGTATTTTTCTTGTATCTCGCTTATGTCAGTAGGCTTGGATCGCTTACTCTTCAGTTTGATCTATCTGAAAGACTTTGAACGTAGCCCTCTTCATAATTCGTTAGGCTATTTTAACCCCTCTTTTGATGCCAGTAAGAACTACTAGATATTCCATGCTTGTAGTACTTGTTACACTGAAACAACTCATGAAACACGCATCACGCGCTCACTACACGGCGGAATATTTATGAGTACCTAAACGCAATAAAATATTTTAGGATACGCCATAAAAGGAAAAGATAACCGAGTTAAGTGCCAACAGTTTACGTGGAGATAAATTATGCTTAGCGACATCTATTGCCGGAATGAAATAACTATATGACTTGTATGGTGTGAGTCTGAAGTCCTCTTGAAGTTGTCCCCCTGCATTTTTTTTATTTCATATAGGTTTGCATTTGATTACACACTGCCTGATGTTAAACAAATATGCGGTCTAGGATGTAACACCTCTATTTACTCGGAATTTAAAGACACCTAAATTGTACTTTAGCGGGAAGACAGACTCAGGCAAAGCGTTCCACATGCTGGCGGTTCGTATGAGGAATGTAGATTGATTCAAAACACTTGGTTCTAACGTGCGAAATGTCCACGGGTGGCGCTTTGGTCGCGTCTGTCTAGCCGTACGATAAAAGAAAGGAGCAGGTTGGCGTCCTGTACAGCCATGGTCTTATGTATCTTACAGTTTTAGGTGTAGGCCGAATCATACAAGTCGGCGGAAGTGAAGTTAGCTACAAACTGAGTAATATCCAATCCTGACTAAAGCTATCATAAAGCTGCGCGTTGATTGGGTTTCGCGCAGCTTGTAGCGAACTTCACATCCGCCGACTTGAATAATTCGGCCTATACGAAGTTTGTTAGTGCCAAAAAAATGCAATAAATATACTTCTAAGACGGCACTTGTATTCCTTCCTCCTTCCTTCTTTTCAGCCACAGGACGTCCACTGCTGGACATAAGCCTCACCCAAAGATCTCCAATAAGACCAGTTGGTGGCGGCTTGCATCCAGCGCGATCCTGCGGTCTTAATGAGGTCGTCCGTCCACCTTGTAGGTGGACGTCCTACGCTGCGCTTGCCGGTACGTGGTCTCCACTCGAGGACTTTTCGACCCCATCGGCCATCAGTCCTCCGCACTATGTGCCCTGGCCATTGCCACTTCAACTTGTAGTTAACCTACTCCAAAACAATATTTTAAACACTTGTGTTTATACCGAAGTTTTTTTTTGTTTGTGAAAACTCCTGATAACTTCAACTTTTAATAGTAATTTAAAACCAATATTTTAGTTTAAAATTACTAAATATTGAACCAGGACCAAACAGTGGCTAGTTTTTAATTCCATGCCATCTTAAGTTACAAATAACTAACTTAGAGCATACGTAGTCTTATGAAGTGTTAACCGTTATACATAATTTATGTACCTACTTTTTGCCGTTTAGATTGCCATTACTGAAAATAGACGTAATAACTTTCAAACATTAAAAATGAAATTCTTAATTCAAAACCAAGCCCAGTAATTACATTCTATGATAAGGTTGGCAACAAAAGATTGCGTTTTCAGCGATATTATAATAGAAAGTTGATTTTATTCTCGCTATTAGAGCTAAGCTTTTGGTGGTAATTATAAAATTTCAGTTTACAGGGTTCCGTGCAAAGAAGGTTTTACGAAACCTTATTATTATACTTTTCTATCTATTGTCGGCTAAAAACAGTTATTATACAGAACTGGGGCCATATTGTGTAAGCGCTCTGACGATCGGCTTCGCTTTTCCTCTCGCTCGCTCTCGCAGCGTGAGTAACTGTACTTTTTAACTGTCCACCCATGGACACAGCTTTACCCACCAAACGCGATTGGGCCATATGCACCACGCTGGCACAGTGCGGGTTGGTGGGTTCACACACGCTATCGAATTTCCTCTACGTACATAATGCAGAATGCCTCACGATGCTTTCTTTCACCAAAAAGCCAGTGATGTTAAAAACGTCCATAAAAAAGACTCCTATTGATTTAGAACAAAATACTTTAATAACTGTAGTCTCAGTCTAAATATTTTGTCGTTTTGCCATAGACAGTTTATGTTTTATTCTGCAATAGGTAAAAAGGTATCCTTTTAAGGTATCTTAAAAAGAGAATTTAGATCATAGGTTTAATTTACAGGTCCTTACTTCTCGAAACTCAGACATTTACTCGTAGCCTACCAAAAAGTCTTCGCATGAAAAATTTTAAAGTTAAATAAATTACTAGAGTTTCACTTAGCCATTGCTTTCTATTCTTAGAAAAAACACAACGAGCTGTTGAAAGCAATATTTCTCAGAAATTGTAAACCTACAATCGCTACGAGTATCTCAAACAAAATTAATTAACATTAAAACAAGTCTAGCTTTTATTTAAAAGAAATACCCATTTTAAAATAATTAGTCATTTTATTCCAAACTAGCGACCCGCCCCGGCTTCGCACAGGTTAATTTTACAAATAAACCTTCCTCTTGAATCACTCTATCTATTAAAAATCGGCCAAGTACGAGTCGGACTCGAGCACGGAGGGTTCCGTACTGTATGGGAGGCCCCCTTAAATATTTATTTTATTTTAATTTTACTATTGAAGTGAATATAAAACTAAATATTCTAAGAAAATTTCAAGCATCTAACTGTTACCATTATTAATATAGAGCGAAAAACGTCTAAAATCAGGTTTGTTATATGGGAGCCCCACTTAAATATTTAATTTATTTTATTTTTAGTATTTTTTGTTATAGCGGCAACAGAAATACATTATCTGTGAAAATCTCAGCTGCCTAGCTACCATGGTTCATGAGATACAGCCCGGTGACAGACAGACAGACAGACAGACGGACAGATGGACAGAGGGACAGACGAACAGACGGACATAGAAGTCTTAGTAATAGGGTCCCCTTTTTTCCCTTTGGGTACGGAACCCTAAAAAACCGCATCAAAATCCGCTGTGTAGTTTTAAAGATATAAGCATACATGGGGACATGGGGTCAGCGGAAGCGACTTTGTTTTATACTATGTAGTGATAGTGAAGAGTTTTTGCCCGTGCCTTCTCCCGCGTGTTATTGTTTTTTTTTTTAGTGAAAACTACTTTAGCGGCGTTGTGCACTTTTTGGAATGGGTCAAAAATTTTGACCAATTTTTTTGTTTAGCATTTAATGCTAAACTCGCGTCAGGCCACGTGACTTGATCGAAAGTTCGTAAGACGGCGCAGGGCGCTTGCGCGAGTGTGCGTGTGTGATATTGTATTTTACCACATAAATACACAATACTACTTTATAACATACTAGCGACCCGCCCCGGCTTCGCACAGGTGTATTATACATATAAACCTTCCTCTTGAATCACTCTATCCATTAAAAAAAAACCGCATCAAAATCCTTTGCGTAGTTTTAAAGATTTAAGCATACAGACAAACAAACAGACAAAATAGCGACTTTATTTTATACTATGTAATGATTTGCTCGTAAAGTGGCTGTAATTACACCAATTTCAATATGGTAATGTATTTATTTACGCACTTGTGCGTAATTGTAATGTAAAATGCACCGACTGCAGAACTCTGTGGTCTAGTTTCTCCTACTTTCACTCAAGAGAGTGAGAGACATTACGCACTTGTGCGTTATTGTAATGTAAAACGTACGCCGCCACCGACTGCAGAACTCTGTTTTCTCGTTTCTCCTACGTTCACTCAAGAGAGTGAGAGACATTACGCACTTGTGCGTTATTGTAATGTAAAACGCACGCCGCCACCGACTGCAGAACTCTGTGGTCTCGTTTCTCCTACTTTCACTCAAGAGAGTGAGAGACATTACGCACTTGTGCGTTATTGTAATGTAAAACGCTCGATGCTACTTTCACTCAAAGTCAGAGTTTTATTAATTTCGTCGCAAATATGTTATAAAACGTCGTATGACATACGTGCGCTTTGAAAATTACAGCACTTATATCATAATATACTATTATAATTATGTTCAAGTTTTCACTTTTGCCGGAACTCCTGGAGTGCAACGCGTTGTTTTTTTTGTACTACCTATTATTTTTCCGGGATAAACATTAGCCTATGTATATCACTTTTCGACCTCTTAACTATATTCATGGCAATATCAAGTTGATCTGTTGCTCTGCCGCTGCGTGAAAGAGTAACAAACCAACAAACACTCTCGGATTTAAAATATTGGTAAGAAAGGAAGGATAAACATTTCAAACTTAAAACCATCTAGCTTGTGTCTACAGATTTTCATTTATTTTACTCGCAGAAAAATGTTTTAAAACAAAAGTAAGTTAGTATAGGTTTTTTTTTTTTTTTTTTAATTTAAATTAATGATCCACAGACTCCAGGGTCTGTGCCCTTTGTTAACTAAGTTACAATTTATAGAATGTGACTGTACAATAGAGATGGGTTAGTTTAAATCTTAGTCTAAGTTAGTAGTTTCAATGCATTGCGTAAATGCCGCTAGCAAACCGGCGACCCGCATGCAGCACCCGATCACGAGTGTGACGCATGTGCCAGCCATCGCTCTCCTCGACCATATTTGAGGGAGGAGAACGACCCGACACACGACGCCGCCGCAAGAAGGAGCCTTCGATGGCGAGAATGAATGCTCAGGGCATGCACGCAATGCTAATTTCTAAATAATTTACATAGTTTCTCAATATTACACACTTATTTTGATTTATTTTGTGAAAGCGATCACCGGCGGAGTCCGAGGCTACGTTTCCGTGTGTTACTCGGTGTTATCTACTCTACTTGTGATCGCTCCCATGTCCTACCTATTACAACTCTATTGCCTCCTCCCGGCCCAGAGCCTCCATCACCGCCGCGTTCCGATCTCTGATGGCCATCTGCAGGTTATACTCCTTGATAGCCCTCAATGACGCAGACGACGCACGCCGCACAAATCGACTGATGGCATCATTTTCGATGTCGTCGGCGTAGTAGGTGAAAGTTCCAGTGTGCCGCGATAATGCAACGACAGCGTGTGAGACGCTCTCGTGTAGCTTCATTCTTGGCTTAGTTTTGATGGCGATTACCGACTCGTACGTCAGTCCCTGAGCTTCGTGGATGGTAAGGGTGCGTGATCCTGGACCTTCTCCATAACCCTGGCTTATGAGGGTCTCCTTTTCTTCCTGCGTATGCACTAAGAAAAGGGTGTTGGAGAGGGTTTTGGATATTTGAGCCCCCTTGAACCTTTTCTGCTCAAGAGACCTAATACGGGGAACTGAGGAATATATACCTGAGTATATTTCCCTCAACGCATACGCGACATCCATTGGGTTCCTATGTGTGCAGAGCAACTCCTGGGTGATATTTGCAACCAGCGTTGGACGATGGTACCTCATCTCGAAGAGATTTTCTCTGTCGATATAAGGCAGCTGATTGACGTCCCCAATGAGGACAAGTTCGCTAGCATCAGACAGCCGTGCAGCCATTATTATGGCTCCGAAATGGTTCATTAGAGCTTCGTCCACCAACAGGCGCCTGAAGCTCTCTTTTCCAAAACCATTTACGAGGGATGAAGCCATGGTTCGCACTCTGGATTTTACCAGATCTCCTATTCGGTGCGATAGCTTCTCTCTCAGATCTTTTGCTGCCTCTGTTGTTGTTGTGATGATAGCGTCCCCGTCCACATCAAAGTGTCTGATCACCCATGTGGTCTTGCCACATCCTGGTACCCCGTTGACCCATTGTATCTTTGGTAACGCCCAGCATTGCCAGCCTGCCTCGACGTCCGAGCTACGTTCGATGGTTTTAGCCATCTCGAGGATTCTATCGTCTAGCATTATTTTTGTGCACTTGGCGGTCACTACAATCGGGTCGTTCGATGGTATCGCGTATTTCGGTCTTCCTATTCGCTCCGTCTCCTCCTCATCCAACTCCACAAAACCACTTTCTGCGCTGTAAGCTGCCATATGTTGTCCTTTCATGGTCCCTCTGATGACTTGGGAAGTGACGTTATTGTAAATGGCTGCTTCTGCCTCTTCGAGTCTTGATTTTAGTAGACTCTCACTTACCGGACCACCCAGCCTAAAGAACTCCAGGATGTTATCGCAGTTCTTAAGATTGACACTTTTTGTCGCTCTCAATAAGGCTAGGTATTCGATAAAGGCATTTCTCGCGTGGTCTCGTGGCGCCGCGGCCGAGATATAAGAGGGCGAATCGACCTGTCCCATGTCGGCTCTCGTACGGGTTGCCTGAGGTGGTGAAGCTATTCTCGAGGTCGCTGTCGTCTGTGGAGGTGGTGTTTTAGGCATGAAACGGAACAAGCTCTGCATTGCTGCACTGAGGAGACCCGATATGGCACCATCGTTACCGCTTGGGCGGAAAACGGGTCTCTCAGAAGCTGCTATGAGCTCTGCTCTTTCAGAACCAGATTGGATGGCTGAATTTGGGATGGGGTAGCCCCAGCTATCTGTTGCATTATCAAGATCGTTACTTGGAGACTTTAGAAAACTCAAATTTTCTCCTCTGTCCTCATACACGATAACCTCATGGTGTTCTGAGGCTTTAATGCAACCCAGCCGGTCTGCGGCTTCCGCCTTCAACCGTTCAACCACCATCGCGTCCACGCTTATCACCCGGGGAGTGCTGTCCACCTTCATGCTGAGATGTTCAAGCAATGAACTAGCCTGCGCGAAAGGTGACTCGGCCCACTCCACTAGTGCAATCGTTTTGTTTCTCGATCTCACCAGTCGGAATTGGTAGCCGCCTGCCTCACACACTGGCATAGCGTCGTAGGATTTCCGCTTGGCGGGACTACCACATAACCACCCGTCTGCCCACGAGGCGTGGTGGTATCTATAAAAGATTTCCCCTGGCTAAAAAAAAACGGGTAGACCCGTTTTGGTTCTTACCACTGACGTTTCTAAAGTCACCTGAAAGTTTATAATATGCACAGAGTTGTTAATATGGCATGATGTTAATATAAACCTCGGGTCAATCAAGCCACGGTAGCGCTCAGTAAATAGCACACGGTAGCCCATCCGAAAATTGGCCATGCTGAACATTGCTTAACTGTGGTAATCGATAAATCGATAAGAACGTAGCGCTTAGCGCAGCGTTAGGTGTTCCTAACTACTCTATAAAACCTACTTTTCAAAATTTGTTTCGTTACTCGACATACATATTTATAATTATTGCAATAATGATGTGACCAACTATGATATTTTTTATTATGAAGCCAACCTTGAAATTGTGAAAAAGATCAGCTGTCTCAGACAAAATGTTCAATACTTTCGGCAAAATGTATGGAATAGTTGATTTTTTGGCAATGTCAGGATTGGTCTCATAGTAAAAGTTGGCCATGATGATAAGTTTTTTCAACCGTAAAAATAAGTAAAAATCGGGAAATTCTCGCTTACTAGCATGTGACGTTACTAGAGTTGCCGCATTTATTAGAGCGTTTTTGTCACAGATAAAATATCACTAAAATATCATATTTATTTTCGTGCAATTTGCGAAAATTATACATATTTTAGTTCAAATTACTTAAGTGAAATACGTCTTTTTCAGGCTATTATCTATAAGGATTACCACAATCAGCAGTATATTTTCAATGGTGTCAACTAGCTTATTCTACCTCTAAGGTTGGTTACATAGCAAAGTTTGTCATGATAGTGAAATCAAAAAACTTGTCTATCGTCTAGAAAATCCTCCTATAACTTTCAAAAACTTTCGTGCAATCTAAATTCACCCCAAAGACTTGAGTTTCCAGTAATTAAAAACCTATCTGAGTGGAAATATAAAAAGGGTTCTTTAAAGTACGATCACGTAATCAAGTTGAAACTTCGATGGTCTTTGGACTTAAATTTTATTGAAATTGTTAGAGCCATTGTCTTTTGAGCCGTCGTCTGTTGAGAGTTTTAATAGGATTTTATTGCTAAGGGTTAGCTGCAATGTTTTTATTGCTGGAAAATATTTAATGTTGTTTTTAATCTTTCGCAATTTGAACATATTATTATTATATACTACGGGACTAATCGTTCCCTAAAATGACGAGAAAAATAAATATCTCACCATCCCGTCGAAAGACCGCGAGTTGCATCGATTGTGGTCACGGGTAGACTTAATATCTATAATCAGATTGTGTTCCATTTTCTTCCAACACATCATCATCGTTGTAGCGCTTATTTCTTAGTTTTACGAAGTATTTCTTAGCGATCACTAAAGTTGAGCAACGCTCAGCACAATTACCGCCTTACCACAAAAGTTTTAAACTCGCTTTGTACACTGTTTAACCGTGAAATTTGTACTATTAAACAGTCAGTGTTGTCTAACCCGTGCGTAACATTTTTGTGGTAAGACGGTTAGTCTTTGGGTGGGTGACCGCAAGTGGAATTTGTACAACTGAGCGCTACTGTGAATCGGATGACACGTTTAATTGTGGGTCCCGGTTTTCTTATTTTTCTTTAACAAGAAACATCAACAGTCCTCATATATCATATGACATTATGTTGCGTAAATTATGTTTAAAAAAAAAACATAACAATTATCCGTTACAGTTTTGATATGCATGTGTTTGTGTACCTCTAACGGGAGTTTACTATATTTTTATAAAACAGTAGAACTATTTTAAAACATAAATAATTTAATTTGACCGTTTAATCATGTCAGATATCAGGCCGCTTAAAAACTCTGACACCAAGCCACCCGGCCTATACAAACTTACTTACTGAAGATTTTAACAATTTCGTTTATTAATTTCTTTGTACAATTATTTGTTGCACTACCTACATTACACATGACTTAATACTTATACTAAACCTTACCTATAACGAAATGACACAAAGTATCGTTGCGTGTAAATTTCAATCAGACTCTGCTTAATTCGTTTCGATCGAGAGCTACAGTCAAATTAGCTGCGACTGATTGGCTTACACGGGTATTTGGATTACACGCAAATAATATGTCGCAGTGTCGGAGATAGAAGAGACACTAAATAAAATCAGCCAAGTGCGAGTCGGACTCGCGCACAAAGGGTTCCGTACTGTATGGGAGCCCCATTCCCATGCCGTTATTAATAGCGAGCAAAAAACTCCTAAAAATCACGTTTGTTGTATTGGAGCCCCCTTAAATGTTTATTTTATTCTGTTTTTAATCTTATTTTATTTCTTGTTATAGCGGAAACAGAAATACATCATCTGTGAAAATTTCAGCTTCCTAGCTATCATGGTTCCTGAGATACAGCCCGGTGACAGACAGACGGACATCGAAGTCTTAGTAATAGGGTCCCGTTTTTACCCTTTGGGTACGGAACCCTAAAAACGACTGTCAGGAATATAGTGATAATAGGCCCAATTATAAAGGCGCCATCATAAATTTAATAGCTCATATATTTTAAACAAAGATCTGGCCAGGCGTTTGGTAGAAGTGACACGTGACCGGGATGCTGGCATCTATTTTGCCCAAAAGCTGAGTATTGCTATTCAGCGAGACAATGCTGCCAACATTCTGGCCACGTTACCCTTTGCCGAGGGACTTTTAGACTAGGTTTTATTTTTTGTGTTTTTTTAGTTTAAGGTTTAGTATTATTTTTCTTTTCTTTTTTGTATAAGAAGGTTATTTAATTTTAGTCATAGTGGAAAGTGTTATGTATTTTTTTTTTTGTTTTTCTGTGTTAATAAAATTGTTCACGAATACATTGTCGCTATTTTTAATTGCTTTTTCGTTATAGCAACGTAAAATAGTGTTCTCTCAATCAAATGCATATAGTGAAAAAGAAACAGGGATACTCTAAATTGCTATTATAATTACGATGCCGCCTCTAAAATTGGGCCTAATATGGAGCTTGATGCTCTAAAGTATTTATTTTTTGTATTTTTGTCAGACTTCTTTTCCAACACAAGTCGGAGACGTTAGCAACAAACACTACTACATCATCTTGCTTTATAGTCTCTATTTCTCTATGCCACGCGATTATTTGGTAGATCATCCGGGCTAGGAGACGCACCACGAAATAATTATATCGACGTGTCAGAACTAGACAGAGTTATGGTGAAGTATACATCTGTCACATTTTCACACGACCACTAAACTTTTTTCGTAGTCGTATGCTAAGCTAGACAAGACAAAACAAGACAAAACTCTTTATTTGCAACCACAATTTAAAAATAAAAAAAAACAAATATGATTATAAATTGGCGGCCTTATCACCCATGGCGATTTCTTCCAGGCAACCTTGCACGAATATGAACTGACAAGAACATAAAATATTGGCCTTAACTAGAGATTAACAAAGAAAACACCTATAAATAATAAACTAAACATACTTATATAATACAACATTTAAATATACTTACATATATACGTTATAATACATATAATAAAATTATACATATACCTACATTATTAGACCTACATATACTTACACAATTAGACCTACATATACCTAGCTAGCTAGCATGTCTTACTTAAATTTTATAGAAATCAGTTTGAAAATTAACAATAATAATTTTAAAATGGCATGTTATATTGGTTCCAGCAAGTTATTTGAATTTTGCTGGTATGTAGATCGCAATACTTGGCTTCTAACTTCTGCTGAACACTAAGACTGATTTGTGCTGATTCTATGTGTTTACAATTGTGTATCAGTACAAGGAGACAAAATCTTGAAACTAAGAACTTTTTAATTGTTAAACCTTAATTGGTTCAATATGAGGCAGTGAAACAATATTACAGTTGAAACTAGCTTAGTATTTTAAGTATAAGTTCACTTAAAAAGATCCGAAACATCTTAAAATATAAAATGTTTCCACTTAGGTAGTTGTATTGAAGCGTCACTCCAATTTAAAGCCTACCTACCTGAATATTTAACAAAATACTAAGCAAAAATCAATAACGTTAAACCTATGAATATCACAAAGTTTGCTCCAAAGTTCCGATCACGATCAAAATTCGAATAAGTGTCAAAAAGTATCAATATCAGAGGATGCTACGTGGTTTACTACCAACATAATCACCAAGCTGATATAAATACTACTAACGCATGCCCCGAAGAAAACCGCTAGCTTACTGATCAAATCTTTTAGTTCTGAAAATTGGCCACTTGTGCTTATAAATTGGTGGAGCTGTAACCTCAATCTCACGAGTGACTTGGAGCCTGGAGACCCTATTCGATTATAAATTCGATGGAATCGGATCCGCTTTGAGGACGCTTGATTGCCTTTACTTATTTGCACGATTTTGGAACGTCAAGTGTAAAAAATACGCTGATGGGGCATCCAGTAAAAAGCTTTTACATTGCGCTAAATTTCTTCTTCTTTTTTTGAAAATGCGAATGAAAAATTTTAATAAGGGACACCACGCTTAGCCATGGTGTTCTAGTGGCAGTAACAATGGTCCGCCCCGACAACCGCTTTACAATTGTTCGTCGTTTAAATTCCGGTTCCGTGCCAATGAGTTCTTTGGAACTTATGTATCACGCCACTTCTTTTCGGTTAAGGAAAACATCATGAGGCAACCTGTGGACGTCCTTAGAAGAAATTTGATAGCGTATATAAATCCACAAACCCACACTGGGCCACCGTGGTGGATAGCCCGATCACCCTTTGACTATTAAAACAGGCTGGTACAGTACTACACGAATCTAGATAATAATTTTACGTGTACAAAATTCGAATATTTCGCACGAATTGTTAACATTATTGTTGATTTTTAAAAAACGGCTCAGCCGATTTCTGTAAAATTTAAATGAAACCACCTCGGGTCTATACCTTTTCGAACTAAAATAGATTTTTTCGATTCGGTTCACAATTGGCGAAATTATCGATGAACATACACAAAAAATACATATAGACGAACATAGAACCTCCTTCTTTTTGGAAGTCGGATAAAAAAATTGGTTGCCTGTAAAGTCGGTATACGGGCGAAAGTTTTACGTGACAACGACTTTGAGACGAATGAGACGAATGAGAGCGCATGAAGTGTGAGCGGAGCGTAACGCAGTTTCTTGAAGTGTCACCCGGCAAACCAATTTATAAGACGTTGTGACAATAACTGATTAAATCTTAAGTAGGGGGTAGTTCGAGAAAAGTGTGAGCGGAGTATAACGCAGTTTCTTGAAGTGTCACCCGGCAAACCAATTTATAAGACGTTGTCACGTCAAAAATTGACAGACTCGCAACCTTACCGCGGTGCTATTAAGTATTCTTGTAATCTGCGTGCACTACAAGTTGAACTAAACTTTTCATCACCTCTAAGCCAAACAGCTCACTGCTCTACTGATTATATCCTATATGGCTTCGATCTTTTCCAAGAAAATATACCATATTCAGGAAAACTAAACGTTTCTTCTATTAAGAGTCCGCATTATTTTATTGATCTCGTCCTGTCCTACGTCAATTAACTCTCCTAACTGACGTATTTTATCCGTCTCAACGTCAAAGACGGGAATTACGGCCGGGGAGGGAAAACAAAACACATTTGTGATTAGGGTTCGGCCGATCGACTACACAATAAATATGTATAAGTACTTACTGTTAGAATATTGAATATTTGATGTAGCGTTATAGGTTTCTGTTTCTTCTAAAATAAAGATAGATAAATACCTAAATTTATCTTTGTCACGTTTTGTATCACGGGTTAAAGATCAAAAAAATTCTCTGACAATATCTACGCGCATACCGTATTTTAAAAACTCGGCGCAATTACTTTGTACCAATAAAATACTTACCACACTGTACCACAGAGGTAGGTAACTATTATAGTAGGTAAGTATTTTATTGGTACAAAGTGCTGGTTCAGAATCAGAACCAGTTTCGAAGTCTGAAGCCGCAAGTGAGTCAATATTAGTACAATGAGCTGATATCAGTGAACGGGCGGAACTCAAATACAGGCAACTAGCTTTAAGTCCAAGCTTTTGGGAGTACAGCTACTGTATTAGCTAGCGTGCTAATATTAACTGAAGGATTCAAATAATTCAATCAATTTCTTATATTCAGGCTTACAGAGTAGATTAAGAAAACACTGAAAATAAAAATAATATTTTTTCGATAGCCTTGTTAATTCAATTAATAGAAAATTTCTGTTCTGTTCTGCTTGTCAAATTAACATGTTCGTAACGATTATAATAATACTATAAGACGAGTGTTGTGTTAGGATAAACCAATTCTTACTTAAAAAAATTGTTATTAATTGGAAATTTACATATTGCGATAAAGAATTAATATCACAATAATTTTCAATAAGTTTATTTCATAGTAAATGCTGAACAAATATTATTAAATTTTGAAATATAATAATTTAAGGGAAGGTAATAGTGAGTCGTATTTTTGAGTTGAAAACAATTTATATCATATCCAATTTCAAATAAAATACCGTTTTGAAATCAGACCGTTAGTTCAGAGGATATAATGCCACATGCAGATACAAAAAAAAAACTCAGATACGGACTAAACGACCAATATTACCAATAGCAACAAAATTGCACGTCAATTGCAACTTGGTCGTTAAAGAAAACTACATACACCAGCGACTATAGAAAAACAACTCTACCGCTCTTATAGTAGAGCAGAAAATTCCATGTAAATTCCGAGATGGCAAAGATAAAAGCGATCCGAGCTTTGTTCCATGTTTATCTAGGAGAAATATGTAATACGGTAAATTAAGTATGTTTGTACGGCCTATAAGATTAGGCTGTTGTTTACATGGAAAGGAATTTACGAGTATGTCCGTTGTGCCAAGTTTCCTCTAATAGACAGTGTTTTTTGAGAAATATACGCGTCATAAATTGTAGTTAATTTCTTTACTTACTATTCATAACACTGAACATTAGTTTAACAATTCCGAACTGAACTGTTTCTATTTCAGAATTGATTTATGTTATAAATTTGTTTACCGAGTGGCTGCAAATTGAGTAGCAATTGTCTAGGATGTAGTTATGTTTGTTATTAAGACTAAGGCTCACTGTCCACGGAGGCGTAGCTTCATAGACGCATATTCGTCATTATACGCCTAGAGTACGCCTGCTTGCAGCTTACAACAACGCATAGCTTTAAAGTTTACAAGCTTTAAAGCTATGCGTTTGACCACGCATAGCTTTTTACAGATTAGTCCGATTTTGATTGTTTATTTGGTAAATGATACTTTTAATTTAATCATACTTTTATAGGTACTTATTTTTTTGTAGCTATACTATCCCTCTCCGGGCATAGGTCTCTTTTTTACATAAAATTTAAATTTTATTGGAATCGGCTAAGCCTTTTTTGATAAATCAACTATAATGTGAAAATTACTAGCTACATCGATCCGTACGAACTATTCGAATTCTGTACACGGTTGAAGTCGGTTATGCCATTTTTTGGGAAAAATAATTATGTACTATAAACTCAAAACTGTCTCGTCAATAATTATTTACGTTAAGATAAGATAAGATAAGATATTTTTAGTACCAATAAAATTTAAAAATTAGGGTACAGAGCAAAATTTCAAATCTTACAGTCTTAAACACCACTACAACTACAAAACGAAATACATTTTATTTCCATATAAGTCAAAAACAGCCCAATAATTCGCCAATTAAAACCTCCGTTGTTCCATTAATGGCGACAGTTAGGGCTCATTACCATGCCACCATAATGAAAGTGATGGCACTTTTACTGTTTCCCATAAACTTGTTTTATAACGGCCAGCACCGAGTAGAAAATGTATAAAGAATCCACATATAATAGATACTACATATACTCATTTATTACTACTACTTGTATACGTCAATTATAACACCCAAAAATATGAAAACGTAGTTAAACTTATTTCTAATCGGTCCATTGAATATTTTTTCAAAACATATTTTTTTTCGAGATGTAAAGATCATACAATAACTTTAAATTCAAAACGTTTGTTTTCATTTTTTTTAAATTATTACACATTTCCTTCCTTTCAGCCATAGGACGTCGACTGCTGAACATAGGCCTCCCCTAAAGATCTCCAATAAGACCGGGTGGTAGTGGCATGCGCGATCCAGCGCGATCCTGCGGTCTTAATGAGGTCGTCCGTCCACCTTGTGGGTGGACGTCCTACGCTGCGCTTGCCGGTACGTGGTCTCCACTCGAGGACTTTTCGACCCCATCGGTCATCAGTCCTCCGCGCTATGTGCCCTGCCCATTGCCACTTCAACCTGCCAATCCGCTGGGCTATGTCGGTAACCTTAGTTCTTCTACGGATCTCCTCATTTCTGATTCGATCACGCAGAGAAACTCCGAGCATAGCCCTCTCCATGGCTCGTTGGGCTACTTGAAGCTTACTAATAAGGCCCATAGTGAGAGACCACGTTTCTGTGCCGTAAGTCATCACTGGCAACACACACTGGTCGAAAACTTTCGACTTGAGGCACTGAGGTATGTCGGACGAGAAGACGTTACGCAATTTTCCGAACTCTGCCCAGCCGAGTTGGATTCGGCGATTGGCCTCTTTCTTGAAGTCGGACCTACCTAACTGGACACAAAGTTATGCTACTTTAAAATTGACTCCTTAAAAATACACCTTACTTACTGTGAAGTGTAACATTGTCACGTCAGTGGTCACACGCTCGTTCGATTTAATTTTTAATGTGGTATAACTTAGTAATTATGAACATGAATAAAAAAATAACAGGTTTAATATACCTACTAATGTAGGTATATTAAACTTCGCTAACGCCGCTCACACTTCATGCGCTCACAATGAGAGCGAGCGAGCCAAAACAATGTGTCATACATGTTATATGATGACAGAAGGGGAGGAATTAAATTAAAGATTTTTATACTTTTAGCAACGTCTATTCTCTTCAATAGCGTAGGGCGAACTGCCCACAAAACATCTCATTAGTTAACACATACTAAGTACTACATATTCTATGGTATTAGCTACTTTTCAAACAAACCATTAAGTATCTACGGTGTAGGACCCTTTCAGCCGTAACTATCACGTATTCTACGGCAAGAGGCGCTAACACGGCCTTTAGAGAAAGTAAATAAATTTTAGTATGCCATACAAAAACAATTTACATTCTGATCAACTGACTGGAACTGAATTTGATAAATTTGACCGGATTTGATCGCAATATAAAAGTAAATCATAATAATGAGTAGAATGATATTACTAACTGTAGATTATATCCGTTGAATAAAGGAAAACCTGATTCGTTTATGTGCCTGGCTGTTTCAAATTTATTGATAGCATAATCTGAAAAGAAAAAAGAAAGGAAATACTTATTGACGATGAAAGCTCTGTCAGTTGTTGCTGAGACCTTCTGTTTGTTTCGCATGTTTAAACAATATTTAGCAAAATTAAAAATTTTGAATAACCCACGACGGTAAAAATCTCATCGAAAAATAATAAAAGACGTAATTTTTATTATTTGGGAACATGCATTAAGCTACCACGTACACATTGCTGAAAACAGAATTGTAATCGGACATTTCGTTTTGATTATATTGCAACATTGTTTTGCACTAATATTGTGGCGCCCCCTAGTAAGTTACAGCCATAACACCTATCTAAGAACATGAATTCATCAAACACAAACCCGTTATTGAAATCCGCATCAAAATCGGATCATCAGTTTAGAAGATAGGTGGGAACATTGCTTTGCACAAACGCACACACATCTCTCACCCTAAACGCATATACCTGCTCCGTTCCGTCGAGGGGAAAAATTAAAACTTCTTCTTTACAGATTATCTACTCAATGGTAATAGCCGTTGGTATCATAATCGTTATGCTTAATTGCGATAGATACAAGACGTTATATTTAATTATGTTGTGGGTGGAATGAGAACGAATGATCTTTGAAGGGAGAAAGAAATATTTTTGTTACGTAATAGGAGAGATGAGATTTACTGTATCAGCCTTTTTATAGTCCACTGCAGAACGTAGGCCTACCCATGAAGCCAGCTGGGCCAGTGTGGTGGGCCATATCCACCACGCTGGCCCAGTGCGTTTTGGTGGATACACATACGCCATCGAATATCTTCCACGGACGTTTGCAGGTTGCCACACGATGTTTTCCTTCACCGAAAAGCCAGTGGTGTTAAATTCCGTACATACATTCCAAAGAACTCATTGGTACGGGACCGGGATTGAACCCACGACATCACCATTGTAAGGCGGGTGTCACTACCACCAGACCACCACGGCTGAGATTTAATCTCATTGATATTTTAACGTCACGATTATTTGAAACTCAACCAAGAACTCGTAGAAAACAGAATTGTAAATCAATATTCAACTTAAAGTAAAATTCAACGTTGCGTAACTTATATAAAGTTTTTTTTTATATGCACATAGCTACATTTGGCCACCAACTTGCCTGATGGAAAGCGAAGTTGTAGCCGAAGATGGAGTATGTAGACATAGAACATACCTATTCACTCTTGACTTGAACATATCCAAATTGTAATTGTCAGGAAACAATGACGGAGGCATTCCAATCCCTGGCGGTCCGCATTATGAAGGAAGAAGCGAATCGCTTAGTATACCTCGCGTCACCTAAAAAGAACGCTGGAGCTTCAAACTGCCCACAACGAAATTTAACTCCTATTGCTTACGTGATAGGAGTTAAATTTCCTTGCTACAAATAAAGTTGCGTACTAGGATATTTAACTCCTATTACGTATGTAATACGAGTTAAATTTCCTTGTGCGCAGTTTGAAGATCCAGCGTTCTTTTTAGGTGACGCGAGGTATACTAGCAGGTGGTACGTCGACTATGTAGGGTTGGTACGAGTATTTAAGCGACTTCCGGCTTATTTTGTTGTAGAAAGGAGATGAAGGAGGTGGAGTTCGAGCTCACACTTGCCGAAATGGAGTCTATAGAAAATTGCCTAACACGCTACTTTACGCCTGTGTTCCAGGTTTTTCAGTTTAAACGTTAACGTTAAAGTAAACAGTGTGATATGACAATGTTTAACTTAGGTTACGAAAATCTAAAATCACAAATTGTTATGATTATTATTTAGATAAAATCAAACAGCTGTTTCTTTTGGCACACACTTATACACTGGTGCAATACTCTGGCAAATAATTATAATCAAAATATGAATAGACTTAACAATACGATAGACTAAAATTTTTAAAAACCTTAGGTACAATAATTACGGCGATAGATTTTATTGAGTTCTCGCCAAAACACCCGCTTATTTTTCTTTCTACGTCCGAAATAAACATATACCAGAACTATAGTATAGTATAATTGTAATAACATCTGGTAAAGAATACCAGATAAAAATAATCAGAACATCCACAAAGCGTACTCTCACAAACCGTGGAAAATAAAAAAGAAAACTAGTCCAAACGGACATTTAAAAATAGAATGCGGAAAGCGAGCGCGCGAAATTACACAACTCAGCCGCATCCGTTTCCGGTTGTACGAGTTGGCGGGAAACGGAGGGATCATTTTGGTACACATAAAAATCGGTGTAAAAACCTATTATCTTGAGGTGAACAATGTGAAGTGATATTTTCAGGGTTCCGTACCCAAAGGGTAAAATCTGGACCCTATTGGACTCCGCTGTCCGTCCGTCTGTCTGTCTGTCACCAGACTGTATCTTATGATAGCTAAAACGGGCAAAAAAATGGGCAAGGTAAGTTAAATAACACCGTATGAAAACTTATGGAGCAGTTATGCTGCGGTGCTACAGGAGCTACGGCGTAGCTGTCAAATCAATTGATCAGCAGCGTGTCCAACCAAAGTGTTTAAAGAAAACTGGCGACGCAGCGGCCGTGTGTAATATTACACGAACCATTTGGAGCTACTTGTGACCCCTCACAACTCGAAAACTATTTAGCCCACATACATAAAATTTGGCACATTTATTAAAATCCCTTAGTTTATTGAGAATTCGAAATTTCACTAAATTTTCTCAAACAGTTAATGACATATTAACGTTTAAAAACTCGTGTTTCATTGACCGATTCACTGACTCACTGACTCATAGATCAAAAACCTAACCCACCTCCAGATGACCTAGAATCTTGATATTTGGCACCAAGGTAGGCTATCGGGCATATACAAAAGAAAAAATCAAAAAAATTAAAAATATTTATGTATAGTACAAATAACAAAGTAATTGTACAATTTACCTAACCAATACTCCAATAGATGGCGTTAGCGTCGCGAGGCGCTGACATTTTCGATGGATGAACCATGCCATTTGTGATAGCCTTTTTCAGAGACAAGTGTACTATGATAATCATGATGTAAATGTAAAAAGTAATGATATCTCATCAAAAACATAAATATGAAATGAGAGCTAAAATGTCGCCACCAAAATAATCGAGATCTACACGGGGGCCAAGTGTTCTGTAGGAAATCCTAAAATTTTAGCTACAATAACGTAGGTACGTTTCTAAAGAGACAAGATTCTAAAGATATTTACTTACTTAATTCAAGCTCAAGATTTGATTTGGCTAGTTTTCACGCACAGACAAATACCTACATAATATCTTAAAATTCCATATTTAAGTCATTTTACGACAGTGTACTTTCTGTTTGCACTGTACTTATTCTTAAAACTAGCCAAGTCAAATCACGAGCTTAAATTACATAAGTAAATCCCTTTAGAATGTTGTAGGTATGTTGTTGTAGCTGAAATTTTAGGATTTTCTACAGAACACTTGGCCCCCGTGTAGATCTCGATTATTTTGGTGGCGACACTTTGGCTCCCATTTCACATTTATGTTTTTGATGAGATTTTTATTACAATGTTTGCAGTTCGAATAATATAATTATTTTCTGCAAAAAATGGCACAATCGACTGCAATCGTGTACAAAATTCCAATAATTCACTCGAATCGATGTAATTTTAATACTTTATTTTTTATTTTACAGAACTGATTTTGTAAAAATGAAAATGAGACAACCTCGGGAGAATATTTTATTGAACTAGTAAAGTTTTTTTTTTTTATTAAATTGGTTCAGAAGTGGTCAAAATATCGATGAACATTCACAAAAAATACATACAAACGAACATAGAACGTCTTTCTTTTTGGAAGTCGGTTAAAAAATTTGCATTAGGACGATTTTTAGCTATATTCAATGAACAATAAATGATCAAAGATTACGTGTTGTTAAATATAAAAAAAAAAATGCAATAAACTTGAATTTGACAAAATCTTGCCTTCTAAAATATGCACTACTATACGCCTTTTAATAGTCTACTGCAAGACGTTGGCCTACCTACAGGCCTATATCCACCACGCTGCCCCAGTGCGGCTTGGTAGATTCAAATACGCCATCGAATTTCTTCTACGGACGTATGCAGGTTGCCTCACGATGTTCTCCTTCAACGAAATGCCTATGGTGTGAAATTCCGGACATAAATTCTGATTCATTGACATTGGACCGGTATTTCAACCTAAGACCTTCGAATTGTAAAGCGGGTAACAATAAAACTAGACCACCACGGCATCCACCATGTACTACTGACTTTAACAAATATAGGTATAGGCTATCCTCTTTCGCTTTAAATAACTTCAAGTATCTACAAATATAACAACGAGTTTTATTTTAGTTTTATTCCTAAGGTTTTGGTAAAACAAAGGCAGGAAATGGAGGCTCTCTCGGACGAACCTCTCGGATACGGGCTTTTAATGAAAACTGAGATGTTGAGTGGCGCGGGGTTGCGTTACTAGTGTAGTCGCCACAGCTAGAGATATTTATATCTTTGTAAAATAACTGTGTAAAAAGAGTGTGGTTTTTTTAAAAGATACTACAGAGATTTTATACGATATATAACGGGACTTACTCACTTGTACAGATAGTCATATTAACGACTATAGTTTCGGTCGCGTTCGGCGACGTTTCTCAAGTTGGCGAGTGCTAGCACGCGGAGCCGTCTCGTAATGCACTGATGAATACAGAATACTGCATACAGTGCATTGCGAGACGGCTCCGCGTGCTAGCACTCGCCAACTTGAGAAAGGTCGCCTAACGCGACCGAAACTATCTTCGTTATTATGACTATCCGTACACGTCAGTGAGTCCCGTTATATATCGCATAGAACGTGTGAAAACCACGTTAATTTCCATAATAAAAAAGATACTACAGAGGTTTAGTTACATAAATTTGACACAGACGGAAAATAAATGATTGCCGTGAAAAATGAACGAATTTTAAAATAAAATCAGGTATTTATTATAAAAAACATTTATTTACATATACAGGGTTATTTCTTATCAATTAGCATCCTTCTAGGGGCTTATTCTGTACATCGAAACTAGCAACTTTAGTTCTGCGACTTTTGTCATAACTCGAAAAAATTCAGCTGTTCCATACATTTTGTCGCGGGTAAACGACATTTTTCTATGGAACAACAAAATTTTTTTTTGAGTTTTGACAATAGTTGCATAACAAAAGTTGTTAGTTTTGATGTACAGAATAAGCCCATAAGAGGATGCTAATTGATTAGAAATAACCCTGTATACAAGACTTGGAGAGTATAAATAATAATATATACAAGACTTAGAGAATATAAATAATAACAATAACTGTAAATAAAATACCTAGATAGAAAATTAATCGAATAACCCGCCCCTCACCGTCCTTGGTGCAAAGGTGCCCATAGAACTTGCTGCATTGCCGCGTTGGATGGCTATGGACATTCTTTGCACCAGAAACGAGGTAGAACGGGAGTCTCCTCCTCTTTCCCGAATCCTACGCCCTCCACGGCAAATAAAATACTACTACTAGGTACTTCTTAATTGAGATCTAGAACCATGTGTGTGTGTGTGTGCAAGTACATGTGCGTGTGCGTCAGTGTAGGTATAAGTATTTAAGTTTCCAATTTAAAAAAGTAATTTTGGTTATACCATTAATGGGAAAATAGACCAAAATCCCTGATCTACATAAAATCTTAATGCGTCTAAATCTAACACACTATTTATTCCGTAGTTTTTAGGGTTTCCTAAACGGACCCTATTACTAAGACTCTGCTGTCCGTCTGTCTGTCTGTCACCAGGCTATATCCCATGAACCGTAATAGGTAGAAATTTTCACAGGTGACGTATTTATGTTGCTGCTATTACAAAAAATACTAAAAACAAAACAAAGTAAATATTTAAGTGGGGCTCCCATACAACAAACCAGAATTTTAGCCGTTTTTCGCTCGATAACTATTAATAACGGTAACAGGTAGACGTTTGAAATGTTCTGTGAATATTTTACTGTATGTTTACTTCAATAATTAATTATCAAATTAAAATAAAATTCTATTTTTCCCATACATTACGGAACCCCTCGTGCGTGAGTTCGACTCGCACTTGGCCGATTATTTTGTCCACACCGGCCACTCAAACGTCAAACATTACAATTTACCGCTAGTTTATGCGATACGAGTAGGTATTTCTGGTTTACCTACAATCTACATACCTATTTGTGTGTTTTCATCATGGCGTGGCCACATTATCGCCCTACGGCGAATCTTCGTCACTGGGGGCTCATTCACTAATTCAAACGGTAGTAATTGGTTGTTCACGATTTGAACTACTACCTGAAGCTGGGCACACACGCTGCGATGATCGCATCTATTCATCAGATCAGTCCAGCGAGGTCCTGATATAGTTGCATTGCCAGTAGGTAGTTATTGAGGAATCAAAATGAAGCCCTTATTTTAATCGAAAAATATTGATTTAACAACAAAAATATTGGCATCAATGTTGTAGAAAATCAAATTTTAAACAACTTTTGTTCCTAAAACTTCTGCTGTAAAATTGAAATAACAAGTTATTGAAGAAACAAAATGGCACAACCAACTATTTAAAAAAAATATCGATGCTACAAAAAGTTTCATTTTGATTCCTCAATAACTACCTACTGGCAATGCAACTATATTAGGACCTCGCTGGACTGATCTGATGAATAGATGCGATCATCGCAGCGTGTGTGCCCAGCTTCAGGTAGTAGTTCAAATCGTGAACAACCAATTACTACAGTTTGAATTAGTGAATGAGCCTCCAGTGACGATAACTTCGCCGTAGGGCGCAGATGTGGCCATGGCATCATACGTATTTAATATTCCTCTCAAAAACGTAACTTCACTGAATAAATAGCTATGGCGTGTGTAACTTTATACAGAATGTTTAAATACTTAATAATTTATTGCAGCTCATGTTAATATTTACACGCGGTTGAAAATAAGGAATATGCATTACATTTTAAATAGGTTCGTTTTATTTTTAACCGACTTTCAAAAAGGAGGAGGTTCTTTGATCGTGTGTATGTATTTTTTTGTGTATGTTCATCGATAATTTCGCCAATTGTGAACCGAATCGAAAAATTCTATTTTAGTTCGAAAGGGTAAATACTAAATATACTTCCGAGGTGGTCCCATTAAAATTTTACAGACATCGGCTTAGCTGGTTTTAAAAATCAACATTTTTGTACAAATAATTATTTTGTAATAAAATCCAAATAATTATTATACAAAGTTTATCAGTAAAGGATTATGCTAAGAATTATGTAGGTACCATTACTACTGAAGTTTAATCAACATAACATGATTTTAATCAGTTATAACCTCAAATCCATCTTTATTATCCTTATATATATTATTTCCATCCTTATACGAGGATGGCAATAGTATTCAAGAGACTTTTCTTTGATGCCAGTGTATACAATCATCTTTATTGTAACAGCTTAAAGAGATCTACTCTGAAATCCAGAAAAATAATATATGCTCCATACAAAAAAATAACTTATTAAGTGAAGTAAGATTATTTATATATTTAGATTTTTGTATTTATATTACGCAATTTCGAAATTAGTAACATAGTAAGAGTATGATGGCAATTTTTAAATAGTATCTTAGTATCAGACTGATAAGCAAATGGAAGTGGCAGTGGGCAGGGTACATGTCATGAAGACTACCGAAAAGATCAAAAAGATCTCGAGTGGATACCACATACCAGAAAGCAACACGTAGAACATCCACAACCTACAATGTGGAAAGATTTATGTACTGATTAAGACCGCATGATTGCGTTGGAAGCAAGCCACTTCCATCCAATCTTATTGGTGATTCATTTGGGAGGCCTATGTCCAACAGTGGATATATGGATCATCAGACGTCGTATGGCTGATGGATGGATGGATATGGATAGATAAATTATCTTAACATTATAAAGAATATCAGTCGTTTTAAAAAAAACATTCTGTGTAAATGTCTCAGTACTTAGAGCTTTTTGTTTTAAAGACATCCGCATGTAAACAACATATTTTTTTGTTCTCAGAGTATTATTTTATGATCTGGTATAAAACGTAGCATATTGCGAGAAAATTATGTTAACCGCGTGTATTTATAGGTACATATTATGTTTTACGTAAAACGTGCTCTACAACAACAACAATGAGTACCTATAAAATTCTTAAATCTTCTTATTTAAAAAATTCTTCTGTGAACAGTGTTTGTTATTGAAATCCTACAATAAGGGCTTTGTAATTTTTTTTTTTTGTTTTTGTTTTTTAGGGTTTCGTACCCAAAGGGTTAAAACGAGATCCTATTACTAAGACTCCGCTGACCATCTGTTCGCCTGTTCCTAAAAACAGTCGCTCTATACAATTTGGCAAGAGTCAATCTGCAACAACACTAATTTAACTACTTACCAATAGATTTACATGCACCATTTCAATAATATCACTGTCACAATTATTATCACTAGAGGCAGTGTTCTAGTGGTAATGACACTCACCATACAATTGCGAGGTTATGGGTTGAAATCCCTGTTCCGTACCAATGTATTATTTGGAACAGATTACAGAATTTCGTACCATGGAAAGCATTGGGAGACAACAAGAGTAGAATTAATTCGATGGCGTATATGAATTCACCAACCCGCACTAGGCCAACGTGGTACGAGTAGATATGGCCCAATCACCCTTCGTGGGTAGGCCTACGTCATGCAGTGGACTATTGAAAGGCTGGTACAGACTGTCACAATTGCATTTACTGTCAATTTCAAAATATCTTTTATACAAAAAGTGTTTACATTGCAGAATTTAATAAACGCACAAACCAATACTCGTATAAACTTGAAATGCTTTTTTTGAACGCAGGAATGTTCGTTGTATTACGGGTACGTCGCATTTTGCTTTCTTTTATTTTGAAATTGCTAAATAATTCGCCGCACAAATGGAAGAATTTTCGATGCACACATTTTTTCACGTTTATATTTTATTTTCAAGAGCTTTGTTAGCTTTGTTACGCCAAATTTAATTAAAATCATAAACATAAAGAATTTATCGATAGTTGCCATTATAAAAAAAAAATGAAATAAAATGAACGGATGAATGTAACATAATTATTTTTCATAGAAAATGGCAAAACCAACTTCCATCGTGTACAAAATTCGAATAGTTCGCCCGAATGATGTATAATTTTTTTACATTATTATTGATTTTAGTAAAAACGGCTTAGCCGATTTCGATGAAATTTAAATGGGAAGGGATCACCTCAGGATTATAACCTTTCGAAACAAATAAGAATTTTTGATTCAGTTCACAATTGGCGAAAATATCGATGAACATACATGGAAAAATACATACAGACGAACATAGAACCTATTCCTCTTTGGAAGTCGTTTAAAATCCAGCAATCTAAAGCAAAATGAATAAATTACAATGCATTTATCCACTTTTGTTTTTATATTTTAATCTACGTCCCTGTCAGTAATTTTCTGGCAGCCTAAAAATTCTGCAACCAGGCCTCATTGACACTAGCCACCATGTCTTTATGAATTTATTTATTAAATTCTTCGAGCAAATATCTACAGAGCCACAGTCCCTAAGTGAAAGTAGTAAAAAGATGTCCGAGCGCCGTCATACATACCGACTTAGATTTTTATATTAAATAATTCACAATGACCCGTTTTTTTGAATCTTGACGCCATGTCACCTAATTAGTGTTTGTAACTGAGCACTTTGGTATCGCGCGACAAGAGTCGGCTTGCAATCGCCTTACGATTAACTAAAAGCCTGCCCTCTACGTAGCTTGGGCGGGGTTTTGGCTCGGACACTTTTTGCTCGATTGTGGCTCTGTAGATATTTGCTCGAAGCTCTAGTTTTAATAATCAAATAAGACGTTAAATTCTACGTTCTAGTTGTTTTAACGAATCATCTAGGTCAGAAAATTTCAGGCGGCTTAAAAATTCTGACTCCAGGCCTCTCTGACACCAGCCACTATAATGTCTATATGAATTTATTTACTTTATCTTACCAATAGTAAGCAACGCATAAGCATTGCCATTCAGCGTGGCAATGCAGCCAGCATGCTGGGCACGCTGCCAACTGGCAGTGGGCTTGAGCATTTGGATTATCTTTAGACCTTCAAAGGTCTGTAGATGATCCAATGCTTTTTATGTAGTAGTAGATAGTGTAGTTTTGTTGTAGTTAATAACGTTACTTTTGCCCGATAAAAAAAAAAAAACTAATAGTGCATACCTGCATACTTCAATAGAATAAAATTATGAACAAGGTCGAGGCAAAGTACCGCGTCAGTTTCCAGGCCACGTTCACAAGCGTTGTGCAAACTTTATATTTCGGACTTTATATCGTCACATTTGCTGTAAAATTTTATATTCTGCCTTGAAATTGACTGTGGCACCTGCATACCGTATCGGCTTGCCCGCTGAACTTCCGGTGGTGAAAATTTTGTTGTTTTCAGGTTGAAGATTGTACTATGTTTTTATGTGGCTACTTTACAATGATGCTTATAAGAATGAACAATATAGGAACTGACGATTGAATGCGCTAGTCATAGTGAAATAGATAGATAGATATTCCTTTAGTATCTTTATCTACACTAATGTTGTAACATTCTACTTATGTTTCCAATACTTGACTTATAATGACTACTGTTATAGCGCAGACAACAAAACACTCTATTTAAGCAATTTCACATGATGTTATAATATCCACATCGATATCGTAAAATCTCATTATAACATCGCGCGCTCGCTCCTGATTGGCCCTGCGCGCGCAGCTGCGCTCTCATTGGTTAGATTTTAATGGCGCCAAGTTCACTGTGACAATACACGTACGCGTGAATTTAAAGTTTCGCAATATGTTTTTTTTTATTTTTATTAGTGAAGATAAAGTAGTGTATGCAACTGCATATAACACGGGTATTAAAACACTCGTTACTATTATGAACCTCGCTGCGCTCATTTCATAAACTCACACTCGTGTTTTAATACCCTTCATTATATGACAGTTGCATAAACTACTATTACCACATTACAAACAAAACAAACAAAGTACATTAACAAAAACATTACAAATTACATGGATTATCTTTAGACATTCAAGGGTCTGTGGATGATCCAATACTTTTTATGTAGTAATAGTGTAGGTAGCTTTAGCATATAAAGTAGTATTGTATTTTGTTGTAGTTAATAAAGGCACTTTTACCCGTTAAAAAATCATGCTTATTCAATTGTACAAATTTGTTATGCTAAATGGCCATTTCACTTCAAGCGATTTCTTCCAGGCAACCAAAAATAGTAAACTATGCTAGTAGATATTTCTAAGCAGTGAAAATTCTCTACTTATATTAGAATATGCACATACTCGATTACACTTGATTTGTTAATATAATTTGTTATAATACGAGTATGTTAAACTTGATTTTCTTTTACGACTCGCATATCTAGAGCCTGAAATTAGTACCAAAAGAGTTAATAAGAGTTTATTTGGTTCTTGGATATAGATTTAAACATTGCCATTCAACGAGGTAATGCTGCCAGCATGCTAACAAGCTGCTCACTTGCAGCGATCATGAGCATTTGGATTATATCTAGACCATATAGTACCCACAGAAAAATCATCAGCATTATTTTATTGACAGCTTGGTTCAGCTTGCTACAAAGCCACCGGTTTCATTTCAATCTTATAGAAAATCAGTAAAGTCGGTTTTTTTTAAATCGATACTTTCTATTTCGATTTATGCGAACTATTCGAATTCTGTACACGGTTATGCTATTTTAGGCGAAAAAAAATCATTACTGTATATTATCGTATGTATAAATAAACACACATGTAATAAACATAACATATATCAACTCTCTATGTAAAAAAATGTATTATATGAGAAAATAGGACCATATTTTTCCACCTAAATGCATACACTTTGACGCATCTGGCCACGTAAACTGCGGCGCCACTTGCTGCGTTAATGACACTTTAGGGCTACCACGTGCTGAGCTGAGAAATATTGTACGATAATATATTTTAGTATTAAGTATATTAAATTAATGGACAAAATTTTACCTGTAATCTTCGAAAGATGTATGTACTTCGGGGTAAATAATGTAGACATCTTTTGGAAGCACCTGTCCTTGTTCCTCGTTTCAACCGATATTCACCTGCTAGACATTGGTCTCCCTTACACATTTCTAAGATCCTGCGTTCGCCTACTTAGCTTGCCAATGCGTCGTTTCAACTTGAAAACTTTTCATCCCGATATCGAATAGTAAGTGTAAGTGAAAGTTTATGATATTGTGAAAGATTTATTAAAAAAATAGAAGAGAACTTATTGCCAACATAAAACCAATGTTTGCTTTTAGACAGCAATAATAAAATAATTCTACTGGTTTTGTAAAATAAAACTTGTTTATTTTCAAATTTCCTTGCCTCGTTTGTTAGTTGGTAGTCCTATGGCACCTGCCTCATACCGGCACTTAGCAGCCGCTTCTTTTTACATTTGCAGTTTTTACTGCGCGCTCTTTTTGCGCCCATTCGTAATTGGACGGCAGTAGTTAAGATTACAGTGTCTCTGGTACGCCAATTTGTGGCTTTCACGTGTTACTGGAACACAAGGCTATTTGACTACTTTTTGGAAATCGTTTTAAATTATTCGTTAGTACATAATAAACACACTATATTTATATTTCCAAAAGATCTACTGTATTTACAATGAAAATCAGTGTTTAAGAATAGATGTTCAAGATCCCGTCAAAAGCGACATTCTGTAATGGCGCTGGTCTGTGACGTCACACGCTAGAAAAAACCGTTAGTAAATACTAGCAAATACGCTAGTTTGCGTCCAAAAATTGACAAAAGATACTTTAGAAGTAACTTGCAGATTCAATAATATTACTACGAAAACCCAAAACACAAATTACATAAACAACAGTCGTTCGAGAAATTCTCGTTTTCTAGCATGTGACGTCACCAGAGTTGCCGCCCATCTTAGAGCGTTTTCGTCACAGATAAAATATCAAAAAAATATCGTATTTTATTTCGTGCGATTTGCGAACATTAAACATATTTTAGTTTAAATTAAGTGAAATAGCCTATTGGCGTACCAACGCACATTTTCAAAATTAAATTTTGGCTTTTCTGTTTGTTTTTGATTGGATGATAGTTTCTTGGATGGATGGCAATATAAATTAGCGAATATTTTGTTCTATTTCAGTTTTCAGTTCTTTTAGTAAAAACTTAACAATAAATACAATTTAATTTGAAAATAAAACTAGTAAATAAATTGTTAGTTTAGACGAGCTCGATTGGTCAATTACACCCGGAGTCCCTAATCTGTTTATCATACCTACTTTAATGCATCAAAAACGATCAATCAGAAATTGGTATTCATCGGTAAAATTTCGCAATAATAATAATATCATTGCCAAATCACGGGCCAGACACTTGTTAATGGCTAATATTATAATAGACCTACGTTCAGTGGTGGACTATTTAAAAGACTTATGTAACAGTACATTACACTAATTATTTTTAACGTCTATAATGTTTTTATCGACCACGAAAAACCTTAAGGTGACTTCTTGATCATTATAGTAAGTTCGTATAGGCCGCGTAGTTAGCTCCAGGGCCGGACCGTGATTTAAGGAGGCCCTGGGCTAGTAACTGGGAAGGAAACAGCGGAGCACAATCTAGATCGAATGAATGTGTAATGGCTGCCGAACATTTTAACTATGAGTTCAAAGTACTTAAACCTGAATGTAGACTTGAGTTAAATCAATTGAATAGCTATGATTAATCGCAGAATTCACAGAGCTGCAAGCCTTGTGTACTGTTAATTTAACTTCATGTTAAATTTAATTATAATTCTTTTCGCATTATCGTCTATTTTTTACTTTGACTTGACTAAACTGGCTCCTGGAATCCACGAGGCCCTAGGTTGAAGCCTAAAACGCCATATGGTAGATCTGGCTCTGGTTAGTCCTGTATCTAGTTTTTAAGCCACCTGCAGGTCTCTGCTATATCCTTAACAATTACAATACAACCCGGACTATCCATCGAATGTGTCATCAGAGCTATGGAACCGCTCTGACACCCGTGGTTCTCCATCTGAAGACTCACCGAACAGTAAAAGTTTAAAGGCTATCAACATCTCAATAATAAAGAAAACCAGTTTGAACCATCATCAGTTTAGGTATCAATTAAGTAAGGAACTTTTCGAGTAGGTAGTTAGCGGCATTTCTCGGCCTTCTCCTTGGCACACTTCCCAAGATTGCAGACACCACCGCTTTTAAAATGCACTCGGGTAATTCAGAACGTTTTGTTTAAAGGATTGTGCCACAGTGAATGCGTATTGTAATAAATCGTAAAGAATATTAATATTTCAATCTTTTCAGACAAACAAATAAGTTAAGTGCTCTGTGCGACTGCCTCGGTGGCTCAGTGGTTAGTGACCCTGACTTCTGGGTCAAAGAGGTGGGTTCGATCCCCACTTAGGGCAAATATTTGTGCGATGAACATAGGTGTTTGCTCTATGTCTGGGTGTTATTTAGGTACTATCTATATAAGTATGTATTTAAAATATGTATATGTAATATACCAGTCTCTGGCAGCCATATCACAAGCTTTGCTTAGTTTGGGGTCAGAGACCGTGCGTAAGATGTCCCCGAATACTTATTTATTTATTTTAATCTGTAGGTAACTTCGGGACTGCTTTGAATTCTACAAATATTTGTAATAAATAGGCTGAGTGCCCAGCTCAAAATTCAGAGGTCAGATTGAGGTTAGGTCTGCTTTTGGAGCTCTAATACAGCCGCAAACTACTCTAGAATTACTGGACCACTTGAAAATTGAAAACATTTGATTTTCAATATAAAGAGCCATACTTAGCTTGTTGTAAATTCTATTACGACTCAGTCATCCATTAGAAGACAGACCGTATTGATCGTTGCTTTCCTTTGTACTTAGGTAATCCCTAAATATTACCTGGTGAAGTTAAGCTATCCTATACAATCGTTACTAGTTGTCGGGCTAAAAATCAACTCGATCTCGGCAGTTCTGTTACGAAAACTGTTATGAAATCATTGGAACATTCCTTTGGTAATAATGTTATCTGAAAACACACACATTGATAGAAACACGAATAAATTAAGTTTTTATAGGCCGGGTGCTCACACCAAATAAAAATTCAAGATATAGTGTTCAGAAACAAACAAGAGCGGTTGGCAAAACTACGCCTCGCCATGTAAGTACAGAGATAATAATTATACACACAAACACGTACAATGAATTTACTCCTGGGCTCGTCAGTGGAACTATGGCGCCGCAACACCGACGCACTCACCACATGTATAAAAAACTGGACTCACTTGTCTGTTCACGACGTTCTGCTTTGTTTTTTTTTATTTGATCTGAAGCCGGGTGTCAGAGTTTTTAAGCAGCCTGAAGGCCTCTGACATGGCTAAACGGTTGAAACAACCGGGACCTACAATTTCATACAAGCCACGGTAGCGGTCAGTCGTAAATTGCTACGCGGTAACCCATACGAAGACACTGACCGTGCCGAACGTTGCTTATCCGGACTTGACAGACACAAGAATACACACTACACAATCACAGAGATACCAGAGAGATAATATGATCGATCGAGAAAAGAAAGAAAGAGATGCAATGATTCAATATGGCATGAGTTAGAAAGAGACATGAAAAATATTAAATTCAGTGGCTACTTGCCGTGTTTTTCTCTCAGTAGTGTCAAATTCCAATACATATTTGACAGTTTTGATAGCTCTGGGCAAGATTTTCCATACATTTTTGTGGCTGAGAATTGCCTCAAGCGACAACATCGCCAGAGTCTGGCCAACGAAAGCTGTCCAAGAAAAAAGGCGGGAATTTTATAAAATCAAGAGCTGTTAGCTTGTTTTCTAGTACCGCTCAGCTGATCTCCATGAAATTTAGCATGCACGTAGTTTATAGAACTACTTGTTTTCTAGTACTGCTCAGCTGATCTCCATGAAATTTAGCAAGCACGTAGTTTATAGAACTACTTGTTTTCTAGTACTGCTCAGCTGATCTCCATGAAATTTAGCATGCACGTAGTTTATAGAACTACTTGTTTTCTAGTACTGCTCAGCTGATCTCCATGAAATTTAGCAAGCACGTAGTTTATAGAACTACTTGTTTTCTAGTACTGCTCAGCTGATCTCCATGAAATTTAGCATGCACGTAGTTTATAGAACTACTTGTTTTCTAGTACTGCTCAGCTGATCTCCATGAAATTTAGCAAGCACGTAGTTTATAGAACTACTTGTTTTCTAGTACTGCTCAGCTGATCTCCATGAAATTTAGCAAGCACGTAGTTTATAGAACTACTTGTTTTCTAGTACTGCTCAGCTGATCTCCATGAAATTTAGCATGCACGTAGTTCTATAAACTACGTGCATGCTCTACTCTACGTCTCAAGGAGATCAGCTGAGCGGTACTAGAAAACAAGCTAACAGCTCTTGATTTTTTAAAATTCTTGCCTGTTTTCTTGGACAGCTCACGTTGGCCAGAGTATATCTGTCTAGTTTTAATAGCTCTATGTAGACCATATACCAGTCAACTATATGAACAGAAGTAAATATCTTTATAAACATTTTATTTCTCTCGCTTTGCTCTCACTACAGCACACGACTAGGCCATCAAGGCTTCCAATATACGGGTTTATTTCCCCAGCACTAAAGAGCCGCCATCTTGGCCGCGTTTGCCGAAAGAAAGCTCTCACACGTGAATCCGAAAACGCTTTTAGTTAAATACGGACAGATGGATTTTTTAAACTTAATTATTCCGGAGCAATCCCGAGCGGGCGGAGTTTTTAAACGATATATTTTACTTTTTTGGGTGCTTTTCTACTTTTATTAGCTAAGTTTAAAGCTAAGAATGTATTGTGATTTCCACTTGGATAAGCGGTTCAAAAAATCTGACACCAGGGCTAGCAAGCCAGCCTATACAAACTTACATAATACAACAAACTATAATTTTACTTAGCTACTAATAGGTATATTAAAAGCAATTAGAACTATTACACAACGTTTAGCTATAATTCATCCATCCATCTATCAGCCAAACGACTTCCACTGTTGGATATAGGCCTCCTCTAATAAGCCCGGTAGGAAAGTGGCTTGCACACAAGGTGTTCTTGCGATCTTGATATTTTATCATAGGGTCAACATAGCCGGTGACCGGTTTTTTATCTAATAATTATTAATTATTGAAGTAACTATTGAATATTCTGTGAATATTTCAAGCGTCTACCTGTTACCGTTATTAATATCGAGCGAAAAACGGCTAAAAAATCAGGTTTGTTGTATAGGAGCCCCACTTAAATATTTATTTTATTTCATTTTTACTATTTTTGTTGTCATAGCGGCAACAGAAATACGGCATCTGTGAAAATTTCTACTGTCTAGGTATTACGGTTCGTGACAACAACAAGATTACAGTAGCATGGTTACAGACAGACAGACGGACGGATAGCAGAGTCTTAGTAATAAGGTCCGGTTTTTACCCTTTGGGTACGGAACCCTAGAAATGAAGCCATGTCATGATAAAAAGCGAAATACAGATTTTTCTGAAAACATTCAGCAAAAAAATGGTATAACATTTGTTTGCAGAAATAGAATCAATAGTATAAAAAGAGAAACAAAATTTAAGTAACTGTTTGATGTTACTAGAGCGAAAAAATAATTGTAATAGCTCAATGATTTTTTCGCTCTAGTATACACAATAACTGGAAATTTCTGTCTATGATGGAGTCTGCCAACCAAATGTAGGCAACTCGCGCCCGCCGACCGCAATTACTAAAAATACTGATTATTATGAATATCTGTAAATTTTAAGAACGACATCGAGAAGATATATCGTGACAATTTTGGGATTTTTTTTAATCGTAGGTATATGCCACCCTAAGTTGATAAGTAGTCGTATGTTATGTCACCAAATTACAAGATCGGATTTTATTTCTGTCTCATCAACTATTTCCGTACTTAAGCAACTAGTGTAACAGGGATAAAGATATATGTATAATTCTTTGATTACCTACCAACGATAAATTCGGACGGTTATTGTGGCTCCATGTATTTGTATTTACAAATACAAAAATACAAAATAATTTATTAACATAAAACATTCGCATTTAACTTAAAGGTATATTAAGTGTTGATCTACAAAACAAATTTCAAAATATTATGCTTGTACTTAGTCCCTGTACCAAGCAAAGCCTGTATCGCGGGGACTACATTTATGTGACGACTTCCATATAACATTGGTGCAAGTTTAAATACCCTTAAATTGCTGAAAAACTGCGGTAATAAGTTATTTGAATATATAATTGGAAAAAATCAATTAAACATCGTAGTTTACATGAAAAACTATTTCCAATATCCGACCTGAAACGTCAAATAAACAAAATACTTAATATAAAAACACTTATAAATTTTTCATCAGAATTTATCTCGATTTTCCTGTGCCGTTCTGGTATAATCCTCGTGACTCATTTTAATCATCTTTCCACAGATCTCAAGACATGAGTCATGACATCTTTTTCTAATGAGGACCAATAAAATGTCCCAACTTGTAAATTAAAAAGTACGCAGAAAGACGATTTTCGGACCTCTATGGGCAATAAGAAAGAAAATTCTGCAAAAGAAATCGCACGCCCTCTGCTGTATGCCATTTACCTACAACAGATACAAAAACTGTGCTATTTTGGTTTTAGATACTTAAAATAAGCGATTAACGCTAATTAATTACACAATTACTGATTTTTTTGGCGGATAGCGTGAACCAATTGTTTCGACGCTATCCAGGTTTCGAATAGTTTGCGATTTTAGTAATTAAAATTTCCCTGATGTTGTCCATTCTCCGATAGGAGATGAACTAGTAAGAATTGGCAGATTGTGTGAGCGTGTCGCACTCACTCGGCCGCTCTCTTGGGAGCACTTACAAATAGAATTAGTCTATATTTGACTTTGTTTGTCAGCGATCAATGAAGTTAAATAACGTTCAGCACGGTCAGTCTTCGGATGGGTGGCCGGGAGTGGCATTTACAGCTCAGCACTACCGTCGCTCGGATGGCTTGATAAATTTTGGATCCCAGTTGGTAACCGTTTCGCTATATCAGAGTCTCTCAGAGGTCCTGAAACTCGCACACCAGCGTTAGCTACCCCGCTTGTAATTATCAATTTACGTAGTATAAGTAAGCGTGTTATGCACCGGCTTGGAGAAATAAATAAATATTCAGGGGACATCTTACAGACGGCCCCTGACCCCAAACTAAGCAAATCTTGTGCTCCCAAAGACTGATATACTACATAATACGTACTTATTTTTAAATCCAATACTTATTTAGATAGTAATATCCAGACACAGAGCAAACACATAATCATCACAGAAATGCTTGCCCATGCTTGCCTGGGTGGGAATCGAACCTACGCCTCCTTGGCACAGTAATTAGGGTAACTAACCACTGGGCCACCGAGGCAGTCAATTCATTCATTCATTTCGTGTCAATAGCTAGACTTTTTTTGAAGTAAAACTTCTAATGCGATTTCCAACAAGGTTGCGTTAATCGTTTAACGCTACCATGGAGGGGGTATGAAAGCACTGTTGCGTCGAAGTTTCAATTCTTCCGCGCGGAGGGACTCCATTTACACTTTTTTTTCACTTCAATATTCAAGATAATTTGAAAAGTCAATTGAAAAATTAATTTCATTGGAAAAAAATCGGCCAAATGCAAGTCCGACTCGCGCATGAAGGGTTCCGTACCGTATGGGAGCCCCATTCCTCTTGCCGTTACATATTAATAGTGAACAAAAAACTCCTAAAATCACGTCTGTTGTATAGGAGCCCTCCTTAAATTATTTATCTTATTCTGTTTTTAGTTAATGTTATAGCCGCAAGAGAAATAATCTGTGAAAATTTCAGCTGCCTAGCTATCATGGTTCATGAGATAAAGCCCGGTGACAGACAGACAGACGGACATCGAAGTCTTAGTACCTAATAGGGTCCCGTTTATACCCTTTAGGCACGGAACCCTAATGAAGATACCATCTCTACCCGTCTCTATGTCTCCGCTAAATAGTGGAACGGGAAGTTTTCCGTCACTCCCCATTCCGAGAGCTGTCGCCGGGCTGATATGCAGAAATCTGATGGAAAATATCATTCAGATTGGCACTGACGGGAAAACGGAAATGCCAGTGGATTCCGGTTATTCTGTTTGGGAACTAACCGGCTATTATAGGAAATAGGCTTTATTATATATTGAAGCACTATTCACTTTGGAGAGTGCGCCCAGGAGTTGCACAATCTGGTCCCATCTGCCCCTTTCTTCTATCGTACGGCTAGACAGACGCGACCAAAGCGCCACCCTTTTATGGTGGACATTCCGCGCGTTAGAACCAAGCCTTTCGAATCCTCATTCCTCGTACGAACAGCCAGAATGTGGAACGCTTTGCCTGGGTCTGTCTTAAAGCTTGAGTGCAACGTGGGCGTCTTCAAATCCCGAGTAAGTAAATAGGTATCTTCTAGGTAAGCGTGCTACAACCTAAATCGCTTATCTGCTCAACATCAGGCAGTATGTGGTCAAACGCAAACCTATTCAGAATTTAAAAAAAAACTACCCGGATACCAGCTATTCCGGTTATTCTGTTCGGGAACTAACCGGATATTCTAGGAAGTAGGCTTCATTATATTTTGAAGCCCTATCTGGTTACCAGTTGGTAAATTTTGTATCTCTGTGAATATCAGGTTTTCTGAACAATGGTAAATATAACTGTTTGATATGTTTGGTGGAAATAAATTGGCGGATAACAACTCAAAAACCTAAATGCATTTTTTTTCGCAAAAAATGGCATGACCGGCTTTAACCGTGTACAGAATTCGCGAATTGATGTAGCAATTGTTAAATTATTGTTGGTTTATCAAAAATGGCTGAGCCGATTTTGAAAACATTTAAATGAGACATGGACTAACTTCAAAGTATACCCTTTTCAATAAAAAAGAATTATATCGTAGGTACACGTCGTGGTATGTAAGTCTAGCGCTGAGCGAAGTGTGGAGGGGATGGCTGCGCATGAGTTTAGCATGGCGGTCAACATGCGCAGCCATTTCCAATTTTTCCAATTTAATTTTAATATTATTTGATTCAAATTTATTTGATTATTCTACTGTTATTAACTTATTGATTGACGAACCACCTTTACAGCTGATATTTTTAAATTAATTTATTTTTTACTTATTAAAATTTCTAAAATTAATTATAAATGATGCATACCCGTATTTGACGGACTGAATTTAATTACTATTAATTTATTGTGATGATAATTTAACGATGCCTTTGTACAGCTGAGTCATGTTGATTTTATTTTATATAGTTAATTAATGTAACATTCTACCTACATATTTGTTATGAATGTAAGACAATTCCTAAAAGTTAACAAGTATATTTATTATCAAATCTATTGTCCAATGAGGCAATTATGGAAGTTGAAACTTATATTTTGGTTTATATTTTATTGCTGTTGTTTTTGTCTGATGTAATCCAAGCTATATTTTTTTCTTTTTGTGAGGGTAAATAAGAGTAAATAAAACTACCTACTGTAATTGCTATGACGAGTCCATGGTAGAACCATTTATATATTTTTTTTATTTTACTAAGTAAGAATGTATAAATGATATACTATGACAATAAATGATATTCTATTCTATTCATCCCCTCCACAGTACCCTCAGCGCTAGACTTACGTGCCGCTACTTGTACCATTCTGTAAAAAGTTATGTGTGGTCAAACTTAACGTTACAATCTGTGAGTGAATAATCAATCATCCCCTGTTTTCCCAACCTTAGAGATGTTATATTTTAATACGGAATTATTATCAGTCAAAAGTTTGGACAATATCTGATTTCAAGATTGGTCTCATAGCAAAAGTAGTCAAAGTTGTCATAATAATGCGCACAATTAATCTATTCGACTCGAATCAATACGTGGCAAGCCTAAAACCCGGTTCAATGTTATACTCGTAATTATGTTTATCTACACTAATGTTGTAACATTCTACTTATGTGTCCAATACTTGACTTATAATGACTACTGTTATAGCGCAGACAACAAAACACTCAATTTAAGCAATTTCACATGATGTTATAATATCCACATCGATATCGTAAAATCTCATTATAACATCGCGCGCTCGCACCTGATTGGCCCTGCGCGCGCAGCTGCGCTCTCATTGGTTAGATTTTAATGGCGCCAAGTTCACTGTGACAATACACGTACGCGTGAATTTAATGTTTCGCAATATGTTTTTTTATTTTTATTAGTGAAGATAAAGTAGTGTATGCAACTGCGTATAACACGGGTATTAAAACACTCGTTACTATTATGAAACTCGCTGCGCTCGTTTCATAAATTCACACTCGTGTTTTAATACCCTTCATTATATGACAGTTGCATAAACTACTATTCCTCTATCCGTTTTTTCATTGTGAAAACGGGACCCTATTACTAAGACTCCGCTGTCCGTCTGTCCGTCTGTCTGTCTGTCACCAAGCTGTATCTCATAAACCGTTATTTTCATTCAAAAATAAATTGATAAAACATCTTGTTTAACATTGTATCGATCTCGCATTAAACTTGAACTATCGGAAAAGTGAGAAACAAAATGAAAAACGGATCCGGCGGCGATTGAACAGCGCCGGTGCAGAGTTGAGAGCTGAGATACAAAACAACTAGAGTACAGAAGTTAAGGTACAAATACCGACTTGGCATTTTTCTTTATTTCCATATTGATAGTTACAAATTAACTGTACGCAGCAGTATTAAACTACAGTTTAGCTGCAGCACTCCTGACTCTTATGTATGTATTCCTTTGAATTACCGTTATACACGCGTCTTTTTTTAATATTCATCAGCTGGTTTTATCCAAAATCTGCCATAGACGTTATACCATAAGTAAAATAAAAACCTACATGCGTCTTTTTGAATGTTTATCAGCTGGTTTTATCTAAAATCTGCCACATACGAGTACATTATACCATAAGTAATATAATAATTACAATAAAAATTAGTCAAGTCAAGCGTCAACGCGGTGGCGCAGCGCAGCGCAGCGTGCTAAAAAATGCAAGTGATGCGCGGAAGAAGTAAAACTTCGATGCAAGAGTGCTTTCATACCCCCTACATGGTAGCGTTAAACATTTAACGCAACCTTGTTGGAAGTCGTATTAGAAATTTCACTTCAAAATTAGGTATCTTTAACCTTCATACACTTCTTGCCCGACCTGCCTGAGTAAAGCAACTATTAACACTGTTCTGAATCTAACACTTATTCTAATTTCAACCCACGCAGCCTTTAGGTGACAGTAATTCGGCTGCTCCATGATAAAACACAGTAATTCGTCATATATACTTTGTTATGAGAGTGACGAATTATTTACTTGGTCTTAAAACCAAAACAAAGTAATCAGACATACTTTTTAAATATCTCACATTATAAAGCCATAATTGGGAAAATAGGGCCTGTTCCGCTGGTATCAAAACAATGTATGTCTATAACTGACTTACCATAATAAAGTATTTGTATATACTGATTTTTGAATGTGTTTTGAGTTTTTTTTTTGGGAATTATAGATTTAAAGGCCCATTTCAAAACAAAGTATAGACAAAATCTGTCACCAAAACCAAGAGATTAGACCAAACAATGCTTTTTCTGTGTTCTCTAAACAGTAGAGCATTTGTATAAATATTCTAAAAATAGGCCATAATTTTGTCTCCTAGAATAACTAACATCTTTACATCTTACTCTTTTTATTAAACCAGACTGACACAAAACACATTTTTGCGTGTACTGAAAAGTTCATCAAAAGTAGTTACTGTGTTTTGCCATGGGGCAGCCGAATTGTCTATCACCTATTTTTTGTAAGTCATTGACAGCCCTAGAGCTGGAACTATCCCCTAATGTTTCCGTTATCATTATTATTAAAGTAAGCTTCTGAAGCTTGATTGTTTTGAGCTGATAGCTAGAGCTTAATAAAAGTGCCTTTCACAATTCGAGTTGTTAATTTACTCATCCTTTTACAAATTGGAAAATTGGTGTTATTAAGAGAAAATCATGGAAGTACAGATAACTAAAATAAAACATAGTCGTTTCAAATACACAGATCAGATTAACTTGTAAAAGGCAGAATCATTTTTTACAAGGTTATTTAACTTGCAACGGAGGTACTAGTATGTAAGTTCGGGTGGAATCTTGCAAGTTAAATTTGTACGATTTACCGATTTCCGATGGATCTGAAATTTCGCTCGCATAATGTACATCGAGTGACCATGCAATAATTAATGGTACCATGGAGCTGATCTGATGATGGGGTCAGAAGGTGGCCATAGGAACTTCTGTACTAAACAAGATAGACTCGTCGTGTTTGGGCTCGTTTTACTTGTCTTGACTAGCACTATGCTGCTACATGATATCGAGGTTCTCAAAAACTTGTATTATATTTTTATCATAATTTATTGGAATCTTTGATTTGTTGTTTTTGTTTGAAACAGAATAAGTAAAACACGAGAAAATCACATAGGTACCTATATTTTTAGTGATTTGATATTGATTTTCACACTAATGTTGTAACATTCTACTTATGTTTCCAATACTTGACTTATAATGACTACTGTTATAGCGCAGACAACAAAACACTCAATTTAAGCAATTTCACATGATGTTATAATATCCACATCGATATCGTAAAATCTCATTATAACATCGCGCACTCGCTCCTGATTGGCCCTGCGCGCGCAGCTGCGCTTTCATTAATGGCGCCAAGTTCACTGTGACAATACACGTACGTGTGAATTTAATGTTTCGCAATATGTTTTTTTTATTTTTTATTAGTGAAGATAAAGTAGTGTATGCAACTGCATATAACACGGGTATTAAAACACGAGTGTGAGTTTATGAAACGAGCGCAGCGAGTTTCATAATAGTAACAAGTCATTATATGACAGTTGCATAAACTACTATTATTGGTCAGAAAAATACCTAGTTACAAAGTACGTACAAACTAGAAACAATCTAAAAAATTGTAAGCAACAATATTGTACAAATTACTTTATCGGGCTAGCAGCGCCTCCGAAAGTCTTTCAATAACATAGTTTATATTTTAAAATGTGTTTCAATGAACTAAAGATAAACATAAATACATACAAACAATAAACATTTTGCACCAGGCTCATTAAAAAAAAAGATATAAAATTTTAGAATGAAATGTTTTCTCGTACATTGTATTGAACGGTAGACAGGAAATACAAGTGAAATATTTATAAAATCGAAGACTAAGTGGTATCAGCAAGTTAAAAGAGTGTAAATTAATTAATGTAAACACTAAGAAAGATTAAAATAAACCACTGAAAAGCTTAAACGTGCGAAGGCAAAGAAACATTTAAAATAATCCACCGATTCATTTCTTTTTAATTGCTCAGTAGACACGAATGTTATACGGGACAGAAACAATTCATTCATAAATGCGGAATAAAAATGAAAAATAATTTAACATCGGCATGTAAAAAGAACAAATTGAGAAAAATGGAAACAAGATGAAGGAAACAGGGTAAAGAGGACCGCCGCTAATTACTCCAGCTGTTTCAATGTCTCCGTGTACAAGACGTGCCGAGTTTTATGCCTGCTTTAAATCTATTTAAAAAAAAAATAGGGACTAAAATAAGTTTTCACACTCACAAGATTCCGTGGGATGACATACCACAGAATACACAAAGAACAATTAATGTCTACCTAGAACCAGAACAAATGAGAGAATGCAAAATACCTATATCAAAAGCAGATGTAAATACTACTAGAGTTAGTGCAAAAATAGAACCGTCGTCGTGGCGTTACGGTGAACTAACAATAAGATTTTAATCAGCAGTTAAGGTACCGACTATACTTGGTAGACGCGAGTGCTGATGAAAACCGAATTGGTGTCTACCAAGTATCAATCACTTTTAATTGTACTAGCAATGACAGAGCAGTTTTGATAACGTAACAAAATTAGTAAAATGGCACACGGGCGACCTCATTTACGACGCTACTCTTTTTGCACAAACTCTAAGTATGAGTATGCTAAAAGAATTGTTGGAAAGTCGGGAAATGTGTCTACCACATAAGACGCATTGCGGCTGAGATGATGCGAGCTATGATAATTAACAATAAATCATCAAATTGCAATCCTGAATTCTGAAATCTAAAGCCTATACAATAAATAATCGGCCCAGTATGAGTCCGACTCGCGCACGGAGGGTTCCGTACTGTAAAGGAGCCCCCCCTTAAATATTTACTTAATTTAATTTTATTATTTAGTATTAAAGTGAATATATAAACAAATATTCTGTGAATATTTCAAGCATTAGCATAACGGCTAAAAAAGTCAGGTTTGTTGCATGGGAGCCCCCCTTAATTATTAATTTTATTCTGTTTTTATGTGTATTTGTTGTTATAGCGGCAACAGAAATACATCATCTGTGAAAATTTCAGCTACCTAGCTATAACGGTTCATGAGATACAGCCTGGAGACGGACAGACAGACAGACAGACATACAGACAGACAGACAGACAAACAGACAGACGGACAGACGGACAGCGGAGTCCTAGTAATAGGGTCCCGTTTTTACCCTTTGGGTACGGAACCCTAAAAACAATCAAATAAGGCCAAACAGATTGGTTAGCGCATTAATTACCAGTGTGGATCCATCCATCCATCCATCAGCCATAAGAAGTCCACTGCTGGACATAGGCCTCCCCTATGGATCTCCAATAAGACCGGTTGGAAGCGGCTTGCATCCAGCGTGATCCTGCGGTCTTAATGAGGTCATCCGTCCACCTTGTGGGTGGACGTCCTACGCTGCGCTTGCCGATACGTGGTCTCCACTCGAGAACTTTCCGACCCCATCGGTCATCAGTCCTCCGCGCTATGTGCCCTGCCCATTGCCATTTCAACTTGCCAATCCGTTGAGCTATGTCGGTAACTTTGGTTCTTCTACGGATCTCCTCATTTCTGATTCGATCTCGCAGAGAGACTCCGAGCATAGCCCTCTCCATAGCTCGTTGGGCTACTTGGAGCTTACTAATAAGGCCCATAGTGAGAGACCACGTTTCTGTGCCATAAGTCATCACTGGCAACACACACTGGTCGAAAACTTTCGACTTGAGGCACTGAGGTATGTCGGACGAGAAGACGCTACGCAATTTTCCGAACGCTGCCCAGCCGAGTTGGATTCGGCGATTGGCCTCTTTCTTGAAGTCGGACCTACCTAACTGGACTACTTGTCCTAGGTAGACGTACGAGTCAACGACTTCAAGAACCGAGTTCCCAACAGAGATCGGGGTGGGTACAACATGGGAATTACACATTACTTTCGTCTTGTCCATGTTCATCTTAAGACCCACCGGTTGAGAAACCCGATTGAGGCCTTCGAGCATCGTGCTGAGCTCTTCCATCGACTTTGCCATGACTACTATATCGTCGGCAAACCGAAGGTGAGTGAGGTATTCGCCATTGACATTGATGCCGAATCCTTTCCATTCCAGGAGCTTGAAGGCGTTCTCCAAAGTAGCCGTAAACAGTTTCGGAGAAATTACGTCTCCCTGTCTTACGCCTCTTTTTAAAGGGATCGCCTTGGAGCTCTCTTCCTGTACTCGGACCGACATAGTGGCGTTATTATACAAGCACTTCAACACTTCGATGTACCGATAGTCAATACGGCATCGTTGGAGAGACTCAAGCACAGCCCGAGTCTCGACCGAATCAAAGGCTTTCTCATAGTCCACAAACGCTAAGCAAAGAGGCAAGTTATACTCTTCGGTCTTCTGTATAACCTGCCGCAGCGTATGAATGTGGTCCATGGTGCTAAAGCCCTTTCGGAAACCGGCTTGTTCGGAAGGCTGGAAGTCATCAAGCCTGCGCTCGAGACGGTTCGTAATGACCCTTGAAAACAGCTTATAAATATGGCTCAGAAGCGAGATGGGTCTGTAGTTCTTCAATAAGGTGTTGTCACCTTTCTTGAAAAACAACACCACCACGCTTCTGTTCCATGCTTCTGGCGTGATGCCCTCGAGGACGACGGTGTTGAAAAGATTCTGGAGGACTTTTAGTACCGGTGTTCCACCCGCTCTCAGAAGCTCTGATGTGATACCGTCATCACCCGGCGCCTTGTTGTTCTTAAGCTGATTCAGGGCCATTCTAATCTCGTACAGGCTGATGTCCGGGATATCTTCGGTGAAGTGTCGGGTCAGCTTGGCTCTTGGATCTTTGGCCGCGCTGCTAACAGGCTTAGCGACCGAAGCGTACAGCTGTCCATAGAACCTTTCGATCTCCTCCAATACCTCTGCCTTGGTCGACGCTATACTTCCATCTTCTCTCTTCAGCTTTGACAATTGGCTTTGCCCAATAGACAAATCTCTTGAGAACACTTTGGAGCCTTTGTTCCGCTCTATTGTCTTTTTAATATGATTAGTATTAAAAAGACGGATGTCGTGCCGCAAGGATTTCGAAATTTGTCTATTGAGCCGCCTATATGACTTTGCATCATCGGAAGACTGCAATCTTAGCGAGCGTCGTTCGGCCATGAGATTTACAGTGTGATCGGAGAATTTCTGCGGTTTATTTGAACGGCGGGGTCTAAAGAACTTAGCCCCCACCGTTTGGACAGTTTCCACGAGCCCGTTGTTGATCTCGTCCACCGACGCAAGGTTCTCTAGGCAAGCAAAACGATTCGAGAGCTCGAGCTGGAAGTCATCGGTGTTTTGGATATGTTCACGAGTAGGTCGGAGCGTGGACTTCATCAAGCGGGACCTTTCGAGCTTAACATTAATATCTAATGTGCCTCGTACAATTCTGTGATCGCTGCCGGTTTTCACCCTGTGGATCACGGAGACATCATTAAATATTCGTCTCTCGGTGGTCATGATGAAGTCTATCTCGTTTCTCGTGGAACCATCAGGGCTCATCCAGGTCCATTTCCTATGAGGCGGCTTCTGGAAGAAAGAGTTCATCATAAAGAGTTCCTCTCTCTCCAGAAAATCAGCCAGCCTCTGGCCCCTAGGGTTCCGTTGCCCATATCCAAATTGCCCCACCCTCAGCTCATCATCGTTTTTTCTGCCCAACTTTGCGTTGAAGTCCCCCATAACAACAGTGAAGTGGGTCTTAGACATATGAATGGCCCGACTCACGTCCTCATACATAGTCTCCACTTCATCATCTGGATGTGACGATGTCGGTGCGTATACCTGAATGACCTTCAGCGAATACCTCTTGGATATTCTGAGTATTAGGTATACCACCCTGTTCGACACACTTTCGATGGTAATAATGTTGTTGGTGAGGGACTTGTGAACGAGAAAGCCAACACCACCTTGGGACCGTTGGTCACCTTCCCGGTAGTAAAGCAGGTTGCCGGATTTCAAGGTTATCGTGTCCTCCCCCTCTCTACGGTCTTCAGACAACCCCACAATATCCCAACGCAATCTACTCAACTCTTCTTCCAACTCAGCAATCTTCTCGTCAGTCCTCAACGTGCGCACGTTGTGTGTTACCAGGGCCAGTCGTCGTTTGCGGGAGTGGTAGCCGGGCGTCTGCCAGCGATTCTTAGCACCCCCTTCTCCGCCGTTACCGGGGCCGCTACCGTAGCCCCGGGCTAGCGGAGCTGCTGTGTGGATCCGCTTTCGTTCAATTTTATTTCGATGGATTGTGTTCGAGTTGTTTAATAGTTCTGTTTTTATAACATGTACAATTAACTGTTGATTTGCTTTCGTTGGGATTGGATTGGAGTTTTGGAAAATTTAAATATTTATTTTATTTTTATTTTATTACTAGCTTTTACCCGCGGCTTCGCCCGCGTTATATTTTGATTTTGGCTGATGTTTATGTCGGCTGCGAAACCAAACCTAAGCGACAAACATCAAAATACCTTAGAGGAATGCTTTTGTTGGTTAAGTTACGGTTGGAGTGTATATACAACCCCCCTGTGTATTCCCGCCTTGTCGTGGCAGGGGAGGTCTAAGGCAGCTGAAAAGGCGGCGCTCGAAGTCGCCCTCTTCTTTGGGTCTTTCCCCCAAGGCAGCTTAGAGGCCGGCACTCGTAGTGCAGCCGCTTTTAACTAAAGCAGCTGAGAGGATGGCCGGTAGGTTGCCTGCCTTATGAGGAGTGTTGCATCTGAGGCGGGCTGCAGTGCCGCTCTTGCGACGCTGCAACCGAGGATTAGGGGCTGCGCTGGGATGGAACTGGTTGTGTGGGTGCCGCCACCTACCCTACCTTCCGCTAGGCCGTCAACCTGTTGGAAGACGCAGTGGGGCTGCAGGGGAAGAGAAGTGTCGGTATCGCGATGGCCGTTCTCACTGCCCTCTGCAGTTGAAGAGGCAGGCGCTGGGCTACTATGACTGACCCGTTGCACTGAGATCAGGACGTTGGAATGCTGTCCGACGCTCAGTGCTGGTTACTCCCGAGTGGTGGATGACGATGTGTCTTGTGCTCCGAAACACACCGTCATTATGGCGGGAGCGCAAGCTCCGTTATGGAGCCCGAGTCTGGGCTAGCGCTGTTGAGTGCCGCGAAGGAGTGCGAAAAATGTAGGAACGTCCTAAACTTGAAATGACAGGTTATTTCTGGCGCTTAGACGGCTGCTACCGCGGCCCGCTCGCTTACTTTTCATCCTATCCTACGGGAACTGTTAAAGTTTTTGGGATAAAAAGTGGCCTTTGTCACTTTTCGTCTTTCAAACTATATTCATGCAATAAGTCAAGGCAATCCGTTGCTCCGTTGCTGAGAAAAAGTTATTGTCTTATCCTACGGGAACCGCAATTTTTTCGGAAAGGAAAGTATCCTACGTCACTTTCCGTCTTCCAAACTATGCCCACCCCAAAAATCAAGTCAATCCGTTGCTCCATTGCTGAGAAACAGTTATTGTCCTATCCCATGTGAATCACGAATTTTCTCGGGATACAAAAGTATCCTGTTATCACTTTCTGTCTTTTAAACCATAGGTATCCATACCAAAAATCAATTCAATCTTTTGCTCCGTTGCTGCGTCAAAGAGGAACAAACCAACAAACTTTTCGTATTGATAATATTAAAGTATGATGATTCTGTACCATAAAGGTAGAATAAAGAAACATGTTAAACCTCTAATGATAGAAGATTTAAAAATATTTTTAATGTCAGACAAAATGACGGCCTGTTATTAAACGTCATAGTAACATGTAGCATGCAGAGGGAATAAAGCATTTTATCCAATTTTAATGTCAGTTGTCATTTTCAATCCATACTTTATTTCCTCTTCAAGGGGATATAATGGTGGAAAAACAATTTGTCCCCTTGCCATGCTACCTGTGATTTATAAAAGTCTGCAGACAATGTCACCTGTCATCTAATTACGTTTCGATGTGACGTTTCGTTAAGTGTCATAGAGGAATTAATCACATAAAGTAAAATCACTTATTCGTTAGGAACACACCTACATTGCTTAGACAACAGTGAGTGCTTGTAATTTAATATGAACTTTATACCATAGCAATAAAGCTCAAATTGACTACGTTTTAGTTAGAAATCATTTGTATGGGAAAAAGAAAAGGGCTATTTTTAGGGTTTTTCCAGCAATAATTCTAATTTTTCTCGCCGTAAAAACCATCCTTGAACTTCAACGAACATTTTAAAAAAAGATTTGGCCAAATTGGTCCAGGCGTTGTTGAGTTATGCGCTTACCAACACATTTTGCGATTCATTTTTATATTATAGATTTACTAGCTTTTACCCGCGGCTTCGCCCGCGTTATATTTTGATTTTGGCTGATGTTTATGTCGGCTGCGAAACCAAACCTAAGCGACAAACATCAAAATACCTTAGAGGAATGCTTTTGTTGGTTAAGTTACGGTTGGAGTGTATATACAACCCCCCTGTGTATTCCCGCCTTGTCGTGGCAGGGGAGGTCTAAGGCAGCTGAAAAGGCGGCGCTCGAAGTCGCCCTCTTCTTTGGGTCTTTCCCCCAAGGCAGCTTAGAGGCCGGCACTCGTAGTGCAGCCGCTTTTAACTAAAGCAGCTGAGAGGATGGCCGGTAGGTTGCCTGCCTTATGAGGAGTGTTGCATCTGAGGCGGGCTGCAGTGCCGCTCTTGCGACGCTGCAACCGAGGATTAGGGGCTGCGCTGGGATGGAACTGGTTGTGTGGGTGCCGCCACCTACCCTACCTTCCGCTAGGCCGTCAACCTGTTGGAAGACGCAGTGGGGCTGCAGGGGAAGAGAAGTGTCGGTATCGCGATGGCCGTTCTCACTGCCCTCTGCAGTTGAAGAGGCAGGCGCTGGGCTACTATGACTGACCCGTTGCACTGAGATCAGGACGTTGGAATGCTGTCCGACGCTCAGTGCTGGTTACTCCCGAGTGGTGGATGACGATGTGTCTTGTGCTCCGAAACACACCGTCATTATGGCGGGAGCGCAAGCTCCGTTATGGAGCCCGAGTCTGGGCTAGCGCTGTTGAGTGCCGCGAAGGAGTGCGAAAAATGTAGGAACGTCCTAAACTTGAAATGACAGGTTATTTCTGGCGCTTAGACGGCTGCTACCGCGGCCCGCTCGCTTACTTTTCATCCTATCCTACGGGAACTGTTAAAGTTTTTGGGATAAAAAGTGGCCTTTGTCACTTTTCGTCTTTCAAACTATATTCATGCAATAAGTCAAGGCAATCCGTTGCTCCGTTGCTGAGAAAAAGTTATTGTCTTATCCTACGGGAACCGCAATTTTTTCGGAAAGGAAAGTATCCTACGTCACTTTCCGTCTTCCAAACTATGCCCACCCCAAAAATCAAGTCAATCCGTTGCTCCATTGCTGAGAAACAGTTATTGTCCTATCCCATGTGAATCACGAATTTTCTCGGGATACAAAAGTATCCTGTTATCACTTTCTGTCTTTTAAACCATAGGTATCCATACCAAAAATCAATTCAATCTTTTGCTCCGTTGCTGCGTCAAAGAGGAACAAACCAACAAACTTTTCGTATTGATAATATTAAAGTATGATGATTCTGTACCATAAAGGTAGAATAAAGAAACATGTTAAACCTCTAATGATAGAAGATTTAAAAATATTTTTAATGTCAGACAAAATGACGGCCTGTTATTAAACGTCATAGTAACATGTAGCATGCAGAGGGAATAAAGCATTTTATCCAATTTTAATGTCAGTTGTCATTTTCAATCCATACTTTATTTCCTCTTCAAGGGGATATAATGGTGGAAAAACAATTTGTCCCCTTGCCATGCTACCTGTGATTTATAAAAGTCTGCAGACAATGTCACCTGTCATCTAATTACGTTTCGATGTGACGTTTCGTTAAGTGTCATAGAGGAATTAATCACATAAAGTAAAATCACTTATTCGTTAGGAACACACCTACATTGCTTAGACAACAGTGAGTGCTTGTAATTTAATATGAACTTTATACCATAGCAATAAAGCTCAAATTGACTACGTTTTAGTTAGAAATCATTTGTATGGGAAAAAGAAAAGGGCTATTTTTAGGGTTTTTCCAGCAATAATTCTAATTTTTCTCGCCGTAAAAACCATCCTTGAACTTCAACGAACATTTTAAAAAAAGATTTGGCCAAATTGGTCCAGGCGTTGTTGAGTTATGCGCTTACCAACACATTTTGCGATTCATTTTTATATTATAGATTTACTAGCTTTTACCCGCGGCTTCGCCCGCGTTATATTTTGATTTTGGCTGATGTTTATGTCGGCTGCGAAACCAAACCTAAGCGACAAACATCAAAATACCTTAGAGGAATGCTTTTGTTGGTTAAGTTACGGTTGGAGTGTATATACAACCCCCCTGTGTATTCCCGCCTTGTCGTGGCAGGGGAGGTCTAAGGCAGCTGAAAAGGCGGCGCTCGAAGTCGCCCTCTTCTTTGGGTCTTTCCCCCAAGGCAGCTTAGAGGCCGGCACTCGTAGTGCACCCGCTTTTAACTAAAGCAGCTGAGAGGATGGCCGGTAGGTTGCCTGCCTTATGAGGAGTGTTGCATCTGAGGCGGGCTGCAGTGCCGCTCTTGCGACGCTGCAACCGAGGATTAGGGGCTGCGCTGGGATGGAACTGGTTGTGTGGGTGCCGCCACCTACCCTACCTTCCGCTAGGCCGTCAACCTGTTGGAAGACGCAGTGGGGCTGCAGGGGAAGAGAAGTGTCGGTATCGCGATGGCCGTTCTCACTGCCCTCTGCAGTTGAAGAGGCAGGCGCTGGGCTACTATGACTGACCCGTTGCACTGAGATCAGGACGTTGGAATGCTGTCCGACGCTCAGTGCTGGTTACTCCCGAGTGGTGGATGACGATGTGTCTTGTGCTCCGAAACACACCGTCATTATGGCGGGAGCGCAAGCTCCGTTATGGAGCCCGAGTCTGGGCTAGCGCTGTTGAGTGCCGCGAAGGAGTGCGAAAAATGTAGGAACGTCCTAAACTTGAAATGACAGGTTATTTCTGGCGCTTAGACGGCTGCTACCGCGGCCCGCTCGCTTACTTTTCATCCTATCCTACGGGAACTGTTAAAGTTTTTGGGATAAAAAGTGGCCTTTGTCACTTTTCGTCTTTCAAACTATATTCATGCAATAAGTCAAGGCAATCCGTTGCTCCGTTGCTGAGAAAAAGTTATTGTCTTATCCTACGGGAACCGCATTTTTTTCGGAAAGGAAAGTATCCTACGTCACTTTCCGTCTTCCAAACTATGCCCACCCCAAAAATCAAGTCAATCCGTTGCTCCATTGCTGAGAAACAGTTATTGTCCTATCCCATGTGAATCACGAATTTTCTCGGGATACAAAAGTATCCTGTTATCACTTTCTGTCTTTTAAACCATAGGTATCCATACCAAAAATCAATTCAATCTTTTGCTCCGTTGCTGCGTCAAAGAGGAACAAACCAACAAACTTTTCGTATTGATAATATTAAAGTATGATGATTCTGTACCATAAAGGTAGAATAAAGAAACATGTTAAACCTCTAATTATAGAAGATTTAAAAATATTTTTAATGTCAGACAAAATGACGGCCTGTTATTAAACGTCATAGTAACATGTAGCATGCAGAGGGAATAAAGCATTTTATCCAATTTTAATGTCAGTTGTCATTTTCAATCCATACTTTATTTCCTCTTCAAGGGGATATAATGGTGGAAAAACAATTTGTCCCCTTGCCATGCTACCTGTGATTTATAAAAGTCTGCAGACAATGTCACCTGTCATCTAATTACGTTTCGATGTGACGTTTCGTTAAGTGTCATAGAGGAATTAATCACATAAAGTAAAATCACTTATTCGTTAGGAACACACCTACATTGCTTAGACAACAGTGAGTGCTTGTAATTTAATATGAACTTTATACCATAGCAATAAAGCTCAAATTGACTACGTTTTAGTTAGAAATCATTTGTATGGGAAAAAGAAAAGGGCTATTTTTAGGGTTTTTCCAGCAATAATTCTAATTTTTCTCGCCGTAAAAACCATCCTTGAACTTCAACGAACATTTTAAAAAAAGATTTGGCCAAATTGGTCCAGGCGTTGTTGAGTTATGCGCTTACCAACACATTTTGCGATTCATTTTTATATTATAGATTAGTGAAGTGAATATAAAACTAAATATTATGTGAAAATTTCAAGCATGTACATTGTACCTATTACCATTATTAATATAGATCGAAAAACGTCTAAAAAATCAGGTTTGTTGTATGGAAGCCCTTAAATACTTATTTTATTCTATTTTTAGTATTTATAATTGTTATAGCGGCAACAGAAATACATCATCTGTGAAAATTTCAGCTGCCTAGCTATCATGGTTCATGAGATACAGCCCGGTGATAGACAGACAGAAGGACAGACGGACATCGAAGTCTTAGTAATAGGGTCCCGTTTTTCTCTTTGGGTACGGAACCCTAAAAACTTGACCGTTCCGTCACGAACCACCACCGTCGCGTGCCATGAACGGAAAGTTAGTTAAGACCGAGTCTTACGAGTCGGCGGATGTGAAGTTAGCTACAAGCTGCGTAATCTAATCAACGCCCAGCTTTATGTGAGCTAAGTCAGGATTGGATATTGCGCAGCTTATAGCTAACTTCACATCCGCTGACTTAAATAATTCAACCTGCACTATCAACGACTATTGTTGACGTTCGTTGGTTGTAGTGGACATAGTAGAGCGTATTGCGATGTTTTTCGTCCCTGATAGGAACTTTCCTAACACAGTAATTAAGTTCGTATAGGCCGGGTGGCTAGCCCAGGTATTTTTACGGCTCTGACATGGCTAAACGGTTAAAACAACCGGGACCCAAAATTTATCGTGTCATCCGAGCCCTGGTAGCGCTCAGTTGGAAAATGCCACCCGCGGTCACCCATCCAAGTACCGACCGTAAAAATCAGAAAAAAAAAATGTTAAAAAAGAAAAAGAAAAAAAAAAGAAATCAAGAAAAAAGAGAGAAAAAAAAAAAAAAAACTGCGTCTTTTATTTCATCCCATCCCACGAAAATAGCATACGTTTATAAAACCATGTTTTGCTCGACTTATACCATATTAAATTTGCATAAATCGCAAGATGATGTAATAGTGTTTGTTGCTAACGTCTCCGACTTGTGTTGGAGGAAAAATCTGACGAACATACAAAAAAAAAAAAAGTACCGACCGTGCGGAACATTGCTTAATTTCGGTGATCGCTGACAAACACCTAATCACACTACGCTACGAGTGCTACTCACGATCATGATATTAATTGATTGTCAAATTGAAATATGGGCAGTTTCTAAGACATCGAAACCTGAATTCCAGGGTTTTTTCTGCACGTCTAGTGCCGACTAATTGGCGCTCTCGTTGCTATCGCTGCTGCCGCTCCTTACCTGTTCCGGAGACCCTGCCCTCCGAAGACCTGGGACACTACCCGCGCCGACGACCTACACTTCACGCTCTGCCTGCGCTCCGGCCGGCCGCGGACTACACGCAGCATGTCAAGGCCAGTGTATCGGACGGTCGCGCAACGCAAATCATGTCATTTTAGTACTTACCTAACTAAATTCTAACTGAAACTTAAATTCTAAATTACCGTCTTTTAGTCTTATTTTTCTATATTTTTCTCATTGTTTTTTTTTCCTTGTGAAAAAAATAAACCTTGTTAACACTTAATCGTTTTTTAATTTTCAACCGTATAATTGAAGGTGTTACAGAGACACTACCTATATACTTTCGATGTTTTTTGTTATAATTAAATATTTTAGTAGAGTCAAAGACGATTTAAATAATTTGTATGAAAATTTACTAAGTACAACCCGGTCAGAATAGCTGTGCACCTCGCTGGAATGCGGCGCCTCTCCCGCTTCCCCTGTCACCTTTCCGCGCACTCCCCGGTGCGACAGTTACGGTTAGCATCTTCGTTGCCGATACACGTCCCGATAATAATTTACGTCCGGACGGTATACTAGACGTCCGGTAATGTATATACGTCCCGATAATTCGATATGACGTCACGAAGTCAGGTGCACAGATATTGTGACCGGGTTGTAATGATGTTTAATCTTTCAATACGGTCATAAAGCATGGCTTTATTTGTACAGGTAGTCGTTAATTACGAAGTATTAAAAGTTGGCATAGAGGCCACAAAAGCTGTAGGTATTGTGCTATACTTTTCTTTTAAAATAAAGCTACTAATTATTGTTTATACTGTGTTGATCTTGTGTGAATTCAAATCTATTTATTTAATTATAATGATTCCGAACATTATGTAGGTGCACAAATTGTACAATAAGGCCTGCATTCGATAAAAAAAATTAACCCCATGCAAGCAACCCTGTATTTCTTTTTTAAATTTTTGTTTGTGAACGTCGAAGGTCTTCCAAGATTTTAATTTAATAATGTAGTCTATGTATCTTATCTCGACTTTTTAACATTTATATTCTTTCTTCGAATTTGACCCAAGTTCCTCCTTTCGCCTTGATATTGATGCCCATAGTGGTGAGCTCGATCGGGTCCGTAGTTTTGTTACTCTTTAAAATCTTGAACTTCAGTACCAGGTAGTAAAGCAATACCTTTGCTTCGAGGATCGCAAGTCTGCTGCCTGTGAAAATTTAAAAAAAATTTAAAACTCATTTTTAGGGTTTCGTACCCAAAGGGTAAAAACGGAACCCTATTACTAAGACCCCGATGTCCGTCTGTCCGTCGGTCTGTCTGTCACCAGGCTGTTTCTCCTGAACCGCGATAGCTACACAGCTGAAATTTTCACAGATGATGTATTTCCTATGCCGCTATAACAACAAATACTAAAAACAGAATAAAATAAATATTTAAGGGGGGCTCCCATACAACAAACGTGATTTTTGGGAGTTTTTTTGCTCGCTATTAATAATGGCAAGAAGAATGGGGCTAAGGGAGCTCCAACACGGTAAGGAACCCTTCGTGCGCGAGTCCAACTCGCACTTGGCAGATTTTTTGGTCGTGGCATCACCCGCGTGATATTTTGGTTTATTTTTCCGGGATGAAAAGTAGTTTTTCTCAAACATGTTTGAAATGTGAGCATTATTTAGAAAACCATCTTCGAGATAAAACAACATTGCTGTATTGGCCAAACATAATATGTGAGCAGCGGCGGGCAAAAGTAGAATGGAACTATTGTCCATTTCTATCGTGTTTTTGGCCAAATAAATTACTATGGAAACATATCTCTCGTGTAGTTTAAAAATGGAACGATCTTTCAGTCCGAAGTGGAAGTGGAACGTCTAGATCGTATAAAAATTTCTTAACTTAGAACATTGGACATCGTAATAAGGTTTTATTTTGAAAACCGAATAAAACCTCTTTACATTGCACGGCAACGGGCATTGTAAGGATCAGTTCCATTTTATAGAATAAATCCTCTTTGCAAGGCCATGATAATCGAGCTGGCCATGGTCTTATGTTTTTCAAGTAGTACCTATTTACATTCTGATTTAATACGGATTTGTGTGAAATTCTATGAAAATTCGTAGGTACAATCTAATTTGTTTTATTTTATTGTGAACAATACCGACTTGCCTAGTGAGTACCTACACTTAGTGAGCTTATGACGTAAGTATTACTCATATGCCTGGGGTTTTATTTTCTCGCAGGAGGTATGAAAAGTAGAGTATGTATCACTAGAACCAAGTCTGTCTTTGTCTTGGGCGACTCGAACCCCTCGCTTCACTAATCACTAAAGGGAATCTAAATAATTCCCGAACGAAGCGAGGAAATTAACTTATAACACGCTCGCTGCGCTCGGGAGTTAACTATAGTCTCTCGCTACGCTCAGGGTCCAATATGTCACCCGTGAGGCCGTGACGTAAGGCACGACTTGGTTCTCTTGGTACATAATCTACTATTAAGTCACTTCCCGACTTTTGAACAACATCCATGCAATAATCAAATCGTTCTAGTGTGATGACGCAAGGCAACCTGGTTTATACGTATCTCCTAATCAATAAATTTATAAAAAAAAAAACAAATGAAAGATATGTTTTCCTACATTTTTTTTTAACCTTTACTGTCCCACTCCTGGGCAAAGGTCTCAACCATTTCCTTCCAGGAGTCGCGATCCATCACAACTTCCTGCCAACCCCTCTCGAATCAGTCAAGATCGTCACGCCAGCGCTTCTTGGGCCTTCCCTGGCTGCGTCGTCCGTCAGGCACCCACTCCGTGACAAATTAAACATTAAAAAATTTACTTGCGGCCGCATTTCGTAAGGCAACTCTATTTAAATGTATTCTCCTATTTATATAAATACGTAAAAAATTGGTTTGAACCGTGTACGCTATGAGCGGGATGTTCTTGCGGTGGGATTTTGGACTATTAACCATTCCAATTCATGCAATAGGATTGCCGTAATAGGTACCCTAATACCCTTATAGGGTCAATTTTATGTATAACTATAGAGAACATGTTATTAAACTATTGTAATGATCACGTCATTATGTTGCAATAAATGATTGAGTATTGAGTCAATAATATGCTTTCGATTTTATAATATTAGTAATGTACAAGTTCGCTACTTGTTAGCTTAGTAGGCGTCCTCAGGGGAGTAGTAATAAAACTCTCAACCCAGTGGTACAAGCCGAATTTATTCGAGCGTTAACAAAAACTCTCTCGATTTGTCGAACAACAAACGTTTGCGCGTTTTAAACTGTACAGTGGCGCCATCTCTTATTGTTAGTTAAAACTAAAATTGGTTCGCTATACAAATCACTTGAACAAGTAAGGAAGTTCAATAAACATGTTGAACAAGCTGCCAACTGGCAGTGGTCTTGATTATTTTTTGACCTTTAGGGCATTTGAATGACCTCTAGATTTTCAGTGATATGCAGATGATTATATCAAATTTTAGCCCCCAACGAAGAAAAGGAGTGTTATTGAATATGATGGTAGTGTTGTTTTGTGCAATGATATTTTGTGATCATATTATTGACCTAGCTAGAGAAACTTTGTAGCTAAGTAGGTTAATAATATACTTAAGTAGGATTGAATCATCCGTCCATCCATCCAATAGTTATAGAACGTCCACTGCTAGACATAGGCCTCTCTTATGGATCTCCAATAAGAACGGTTGGAAGCGGCTTGCCAGGTCACCCGTCTACATTATCCATCCTACGCTGCGTTTGCCGGTACGAGTACGTGATCTATTATGCAATAACTTTTCTACTCCAGCGGTCATCAGAATTTTCAGGTTTTAGTAAAATTTAATTATTTTCTTACCAAGACAAACCCTCGGGCCCAAGCCAAAGGGGTGGAATGTGAACGGCTTGATTTTGTGCTTGTTTTTGTCGGACCACCTGTCAGGGTCGTACTTCAGCGGATCTGGCCAGTATTGTGGATCCAGGTGGAGAGAGTTGCTGCTGTTCAATATTACATCACCAGGATTGACCTGGAAAAAACGAACAATGATATTTTTTTATTCAGTTAATAGCGCTTCATGCCCTTTGTCACTCCCTTGGTTTAACTGTATCGGGTGAACCGTAGATTTTGCGCGGGTGAAGCCGCGGGCATTGGCTAGTAGTTAATAAAGACGAAAAGGCCGCCAGTTAAGAATCTATTAAGGTGGATTACTACTAGGTCATTGCTCGAAATTAATTTTTGAAGTGAAAACTTCTTCAGTGGCGTTGTGCACTTTTTGGGATGAATAAAAAATGTTAAACTTGCGTCAGGACACGCGACTTGATCGAAAATTCGTAAGACGGAGGGAGCAAGTTTTCACTTCTGCCGGCACTCCCGGAGCAACCCCTTTTTTGATTTTTTGGTATTCACAGATAAACTGCTCCTTGAAAATTAAAAAAAACTCATTCAGCGGCCACGAATGGTGCTAGCGGTATAGTGTTAACGAGGTGTACAGGGTTATTTCTAATCAATTAGCATCCTTTTAGGGGCTTATTATGTACATTAAAACTAACAACTTTTGCACAGCGACTTTTGTCAAAACTCCACTGTTCCATACATTTGGTCGCGTGTGAACGATATTTTTCTATGGAACACCAAAACTTTTTTTTGAGTTTTGACAAATGTCGCAGAACAAAAGTTGTTTGTTTTGATGTACAGAATAAGCCTCTAAAAGGATGCTAATTGATTAGAAATAACCCTGTATAAACCTAGAAACTAATAGTGAATAACAAATAATAGGAATAGTGACGAGTTTATACACATGAGTTCGCTAACTAAAAACTAAGGTGAAGATAAGTTGAAGCACTTCTTTCGTGCATAACTGACTACTAATTTGGTTTTTACATAGACGGACTACCAACTGCGTCAGTCAGGTCATCAACAAGAAACAACTGTCATTGATACTGTAGTAATATTTTTTGAGCTACGTTTTTTTAAGGTTTTAAATATTAACCTTGTTAATTAAGTATTCTTAGGCCTAATATTAACTGTTTTATTAATTATGTTATTTTTTGCTCAGGTTTCTCAGATATACTTACGATAGTTAATTAAGTATTATTATGCCTTTGTATTCAAATGAGTTTTGTTTTTAACTACGTCATACGTGAGCTCAGTCTTGTTATACATATACCTAAAGTATGTACCAATTTTTTTTTATCATTATCTATCGAAATATGTAAGTTAAAATCACTCTTGCGCGTCTTCTTAAGAGTAAACAAGTTGCTCATCACTCCATACAAACGTCGTCGGTGGTAATCACACCAGTGTTTGCTGTTGAATATCTAAAACTTAGATTTATATCAGTTTGTTTTTACTAAATTGCTCCTTTATGCTCCTTACTAATGAAACTGTGAAATAAAGTCTCCACTCCAATGATATAAGCTTTGGAACATTTGAATTTTGACTCTAATTTTTAGGAATCTCAGTCATCTTTTATGAAAATAGCGTTACACTAGGTTAAAAAAAAAACAAATCCATTCAACAGCTTTTTTCATAATTTACTACGGAGAACACCTTATGCGCATTAAGTTTTTGACTGCCTCGATGGCTCAGTGGTTAGTGACCCTGACTTCTGAGTGAAAGAGGCGTGGGTTCGATACCCACCCAGGGCATATATTTATGTGATGAACATGTATGTTGCGTATGTGTTTGCTCTGTGTCTGGATGTTATTTAGTTACTATCTAAATAAGAATGTATTTAAAAATAAGTATATGTAGTTTATCAGTCTCTGGCAGCCATATCACAAGCTTTGGTTAGTTTCCGAGGCCGTATGTAAGATGTCCCCTAATATTTATTTTATTATTTATTAATATTTATTAGTATGCAGCCGTGTTTTATAGGTATTTTAAAACAAATAAAAACAAAATTATATTGCAATGGGTGCACACGTATTATTTCTACTGTTTATAATCTATCTCTTTTTCAGACAATACAGCAGAAATATGATTTATTTAAGCTACGCCAAATCTAAATTCGTGCCTTCAACTTGTTACACCTTAATAATATCTCTTATGCCTCTTCGTAATCAATATCTAGCTTGCGCGTATTAGAACACTCAGCTTTGACACTTATTTTTAGAGATTTAGACCTACAATGTTGTGTAGTCAATAATTTGTTTTTGGCTGTGACAACGTCTTATAAATTGATAAACGCCGACTGCACGCACGAAAAAGTGTCGCGTTCCGCCTGAGCTGAGCGCGCAAGCGAGAGGGCAGAACAAGAAAAAGATAGGCACAATTAGCCTAAGCGTTCAGCTTTTTTCATTTGTTGATTCAACATTGTTTTCTTATGACTTTATCTTTTAAAATTATAGTCCGTACACCGACTTTACCAGACAACCAATTTTGCTAACTAAATTTGAACTTCATGTTTAAAGTAATGTTTAAATATTTCAAATAACTTACAATAACAGGCTTACCGCCTGGAGATGGTGGTGGTAGCATGTACGTTTTAGTACATTTTCTGTCTATAATCACACCAGGAGACCATTTTCTGAGGGTTTCTGAAAAGTATATTTGAAATTTATTACTCAAATGAAAAAATTGCCTTTTCTACGTATTCTTTTAAAAGTGACCTAAGTATATTGCTGTATGAACAGATCTAAACAGCTGTGAATTTTTCGAAGTAACCTTAAACCGCCGACAATGTGCTGTAGGCTGTAGGGGTGTATGAAGATCTAATAGCACGTAGAAACTTATTTAGTGAATTAACTCGTGGGACAAGTTAGGTCGAATATAACAGTTAAATTTTTTTAAAGAAAATGAAGGTTGAGTACCTTTTGGCGGGAAAACGGAGGAGAAAAAATTTAACTTGCACAATCGAAAATCTGTTCTAGTTTGAGATAACTAAATTCTTCTTTAATATATTATTAATTTTAGATTAAAATTTGGACCCCCATTTCATGCATTTAGGCCTTATTTTTTTGATTAAGTAAATTAAAAATATGCAGTTTTCAGATTCATTCCTATAATAATATGTGTACATTAAGACGATGCTCCAAATTTCACCTCCTAGGTCAACGGAAAGTACCCTGTAGGTTCGATTTCATTTCAAGTGTCGAAATATGCTTTTTAGGGTTCCGCACCCAAAAGGTAAAAACCCTATTTCTAAGACTCCGCTGTCGGTCTGTCCGTCTGTCACCAGGCTGTATCTCATAAACCGTTATAGCTAGAAAGCTGAAATTTTCACAGATGATGTATTTCTGTTGCCGCTATAACAAATACTTAAACAGAACAAAATTAATACTTAAGGGGGCTCCCATATAACAAACCTGAATTTTAACCGTTTTTCACTCGATATTAATAGCGGTAACAGGTAGATGCTTGAAATATTCACAGAATGTCTAATTGCATTTACAATTCAAAAGAAAATAACAAAATTAAAATAAAATAAGTGAAGTTCTATCATAATTATATGAAGTCTTGAGTTTGAAGAGATAGCATCCCTCCCGCCCTGATTTTTAAGGTTCCGTACCTCAAAAGGAAAAAACGGAACCCTTATAGGATCACTTTGTTGTCCGTCTGTCCGTCCGTCCGTCTGTCAAGACCCTTTTTCTCAGGAACGCGTGGAGGTATGAAGCTGAAATTTATATCAATTACTCAGGTCTACTGTCCCTTGAAGCTGTGAAAAAATCAAACTTCTAAGCCAACGCAATCAAAAGATACAGCCGTTTATGCCGCAAATTTCCGACACTTGCAAGGGAATCAAAACCTACAGGGTGCTTCCCGTGAACTCAGAATCTTGAAATTTGGTACGAAGCAACGTCTTATAGCATAGATAAAGGAAAAATTACGAAAACCATAAATTTTTAGTTACATCACATAATATATATTTTTTTAATAATTTTAACCTTACTACCCATTTCCTCATAAACGCGTAGAGGTATTAAATTGAAATTCATACCAAATACTCAGGTCTATAATACCTTTAAGCTGTAATAAAATCAAACTTCTATGTCAACGCAATCAAAAGAAACAGCAGTTTAAGCTGCATATTTTGAAACTCGCAAGTACTCGCAAGGGAATCAAAACCTAAAGGGTACTTCCAGTCGACCTAGAATCTTGAAATTTGGCATGAAGCAACGTTTTATAGCACACATATAGGAAAAATTCCGAAAACCTTAAATTTTTAGTTACATTACAAAATATATATTTTTTAATAAATATAAACTTATTACTTTTTTCCTCATGAACGCGTAGAGCTATCAAGTTGAAATACTTACTTAGTACTTAGTTACTTAAACGATAAAGAGATCTTTGTCTTAAATTTATGCTCCTCCATCTTTCCCCATTGTAATGTTATGAATTTCATTTTGCAATAAGATTACCATAGTTATGACTCGATTGTCGTAATGAACGAACTTTGTAAACCTTGCAGGTTTGTACGGAGCCCTCGGTGCGCGAGTCCGACTCGCACTTGGCCGGTTTTTTATGCTCTAGAATAGTGAAATATCAGTTTGAGTTAGCTCTGAACTAAATGACAAACCAGTTTACCCCGCGACATAATGAAGGGCAAGGAAACTACCCACATTTTTTCGTTTTTTTCTCTCTAAACTTAGTGCATTGACAAGGCGACATTGTAGGTGCTACTACTAGTATATAATTATAAATATCTCTTCAAACTCAACACTGAAACATAATAAGTAATACCAGAAATACACACCGTTAATAATATTATCAAGATACTTCAAAGAACCCAGGGTATCACTGGTAACTTCTTCATGCTTGTCATTGAATGATTTGACTTCGTCGTACAATTTTTCCTGGATATCAGGGTTCACGCTTAGTTCATGGATAGACATGGTCATGAGAGATGCTGTAGTCTCGAATCCGGCAGCAAAGAAGACAAATGCTTGAGCACAGAGCTGAATAGGTGTCCATTCTGACAAAAAAAAAATAGTACACAATACAACATAGCCAAGCGGATTCGTTTCGCGAATTTCGAGATTTCGTTCAAAAATCTGATGGCAGATGGGCAGTAAAGTTCTCAAATGGAGACCACGTAATGGCAAGCGCAGCGTGTGACGTCTACCACCTAGGTAGACCGACGATTTAATTAAACCCGCAGAAACGCGGTGGAAGCAGGCCGTTTTCAACCGGGCTTATTAGAAATACATACGGGAGGTCTATGTCCAGCAGTGAATGTCCAAAGGCTGATAATAATGATGATGATATTACAATAAAACAACACTATATTGATACCATAAAAAGAATCCTTTGTTTCTTTATATGGTATCAATATAATGTTGTGTTGTTACTTTTAACAAAAGAAACAAAATTAGACGAGAGGCATAAAAGGCGGTCTAAATAATAAGTATAGAATAGTAGATTATGAACCAAGAGAACCGATGAATGTTTTACGTCACGGGCAACATATTGGACCCTCAGCGTACCGAGGGACTCTGTAGCTTACTCCCGACTACTCCCGAGCGCGGCGAGGTGGTTTTAAATTAATTTTAAGGTAATTTAATTAAGCGTGCAATATTTCTTACTCAAGTGATTGACACCAAAAACATAACATTTTGTTACAATTTAAGGAGTGAAAAGAGTTTTCTCCCGGAACGTAAATTTGGTCAAAAATGCACCCAAACAATTTTCTCGATGCTTAATAAAAAATGTGGAAACAGTGGTCGATTCCCAGTCCTCCCTCTAAGCTTTATAAGCTTGCAAATTTGAACAAAAAACGTACCAATAGGTGTATCAATCAACAGTTGGAGCATGTCTGGCCGTGACACGTTGTGCGTTTTTCTGTATTTCACGGTTTTTTCTATAGTGTCGTTGAAAAACGTGTAGACTTTCTCAGGGAACACTCTTAGGCCCAACATCTGAAACATATTAGAAAGATTGAGTTTTTCCAGACATTTGAACGAACAAAATTCAATGGTCAAATCTCAAATCAAATGGTGCTACCTATATGACTAACATTGAACTTGTAAGTATTTGAAAAAATTTGAAAAGGCAGCGGTAAAGTTTGGAAGAAAAATAAATGGAAATGCGCAATTTTCGTGATTTATGCCGGCAATGGCTGGAAATTTTTGCCAAATTGTTGTTTGGCTGTATTTATTTTACTTTATAATTATTTTTTTTAATGGCAAAACCTACTCCCGCCTTGTACAAAATTCGAATAATTCGCTCAAATTTATAATTTGAGTATACAATTTTTACATCATTGTTGATTTTTCAAAAACGGCTCAGTCAATTTCGAAAATAATTTAAATTGGACCACCTCGGCAGTAGATTACAGTACAGTACAGTTCGAAGTAATTTTTATTTTTGATTCGGTTCACAATTGACAAAAATATAGATGAACATACACAAAAAAAATACATACAAACAAACATACTTTTTGAGTTATAAAGGAAAATTGAAATTATCAAACTTGCTCACAGCTCAGAGGTCATTGACCTTACAAACATATTTCATAGCTAGTTATGTTTTTAGCAGTTAACCGTCTATTTACGTCATAAAAGTCGGATCATATCATCATCACCTTCTAAGCCTATGATAATTTATTCTGTTTCTTGGCCAATATTAATGGCATCATGTTAGACATACTTACATAGGTACTTGCGCTACCACTTCCTTGTTTACTTCTCTAGTACCAAATGTTAATATAAAAAACACCCTGTCGGTCTTATTCATAAACTCTAAGTTACTTTGGAGTACTTAGTTAATCTAAATCTTGTCTTTTACAAGTGAATTAAAATTAAGAAAGAAAGAAAAAATCAAAACACGGATTAGTTACTCCAAAGCACCTGTATACTAAGCGCCACACAAGTCGGGGAATGAGAAGTTAGCTGTAGATGTCACTTCGCCGTGATTTGCTAATTATTGCGCATGGTTGAACAATGCCGACGCCGCGTGGCGTAGTGTTGAGCACGAGCGTAGGGAGCGCGCGGAAGGCATGAGGTTGGCGGGCGGGTGTGCCTCGGCGCCTCGTCTCTCTGGATCCCGCGCATACCTATATTTCGGCCTTTGCGCAGCGTTCTGCGCATAACTTCCCATCCACCGTTTTTTGTGCGCTAAGTATACCGGCCTTTGTGTATATATAGTGCACTGCGAAACATAGGCCTATCCACGACGGGTGATTGGGCTATATTCATCATCGCTGGTCCAAAACAGTTTGTTGAACAGATGCCGTCGAAATTTCTCTACGGTTTCTTCAGTTAAAAATGTGTAAAACTTCCAAAAAGTTCTTCTGGGTTATAATATTGTTAAGGTCTTTTGTTTTTCAACAAAAGCTTACCTTTGATACAGAAGGAAACGACTCATCCAGACTTAAGATCACAAATTGCCAAAAATCAAAATTTAAAGCGATTTGTCCGATCTTGAAGAACTCATTATCTCTGTCCTTCAGGGAATTGACTTCAAGACCAAAGCTGGTCGAAGCAAGTATGTCATTAGCGTACCGACGGACGAAGTCATCTACATCTACTTCTTCGTTATTGCGCTCTGAAAAATTAATAATCAAAATAAATCAAAGATAGTTAGTAAGATCCATAAAACATTTCATTAATTATGGGCGTTGATTAACTTTTTGACATTGATAAATAAAGGACATTGGGTAAAGGTAGCGTCATCTGAAAACTGATTGGGAAAATGAAATGTATGGGGAAACTGAAATGTTTGCGGACTCGCACCAAATTGCTGTATTTGAAAGAGCTTATTCCATTGTGTATTAAAATTATTGTAAAGTAAAGTAATTAATTGCCTCGGTGGCTCAGTGGTTAGTGACCCTGACTTCGTCAAAGAGGCGTTGGTTCGATCCCCACCCAGGGCAAACATTTGTGTGATGAACATAGTGCTGGTTCTGTGTCTGGGTGTTATTTAGGTACTATCTATATAAGTATGTATTTAAAATATGTATACGTGTATGTCTCTCGCAGCCATATCACAAGCTATGCTTAGTTTGGGGGTCAGAGACCGTGTGTAGGATGTCCCCTAATATTTATTTATTTATTAATTTGTTGACCTTATAACATTTCGTCATATTGGGCAAGTCATTTACAATAAGTGCTTTGTAACTCTAATAACTCAATAAATCAAGGTTACAATTAAATTTCAACATTGTTTAAAAACATCAGAATTATCGACGTCAAAAATAAACTAAATTACAATGATGAACACGATATAAAATGCTAATAATAATAATTTGATTGTTATTTGTATGATGTCAGTAAAGGAAAAATAATATAAAGCTATTCAGTCAATCTGTACATAATTACATTTATCTCTATAGTCAAACCGCTAAACTCAGACATCGCCTGCGCGGTACAGGGGCGGCGCCGGGGGAGACGACACAGGGGACTGAGACCGGTGCGGGCGGCGGGTCCCGCACCGGTCTCAGTCCCCCTTTGTCGTCTACCCCCGCGCCCCCGTACCCGCGCAGGCGATGTCTGAGTTTAGCGGTTTGACTATAACAAGTTCGATTGAAGCACCTTGCTTTCAGCGCGATTGTTGTTCTAACAACTTTTTTAGAATTAGAATTAGAATTTTTTATTGACCTTATAACTACATATGTTACATTAGGTACGTCAAATTTACAAACAAAAGAAAATCATAATTATATAAATCTGAAAAAATAATAATGTCAATGTTAAATATAAAGTTAACTAAAAAAATAAAAGTTTAACCTATGGACAAGAAAATAAATGTCAATGTCAATTAATAATAAAAACGATCAGTCAAACTTAAATGAAAAAAATTACATAGCATAATAAAATATAAAAAAAATGTCCAGTACAAATTACTCAAGTTTGAAATGTCAATTATCTATTATTATTATTACAAGTTAGTTTTTGTTCTACTTAATTTCAGAGTTATTATTACACAAGAATGAAGATTCGCTTAGACGCATGCTCATAAATTCATTGATGGAATAAAAAGGATTGACCTCGAAAAATTCCTTGAGTTTCCTTTTAAAATCATTTGCATGTAGTTTGGTAATAGCTTTTGGTAACTTTTTAAACATAGTAATTTTATTATAAACGCCTTGTTTTCTAGCTTTGGTAAGCCTCACTTGTGGCAAATACCAATCATCATTGCTTCTAAAGTTATAATTGTGCTTTTGTCTTTCTTTTTTTGTGACTACCAGTTTGCCAATTTCATCATACATTTCTATCAAACAATTGTAAATGTATAGAGATATCACAGTCATAATTTTATTCTTTTTAAACTCTGGTCTAGCAGAAGAACGCTTTTTCAGTCTGAATATTATTCTGATGGCCTTTTTTTGCGCCTTTAGTACTTTTTGGACGTCTGCGCCGTTACCCCACACAGTGATGGCGTATCTAATTCTAGATTGTATATAAGCGTAGTACAAAGATTTAATAGATTTTTTATCTAACAGAGATCTTAATTTTAACAACGCATAGTTCGCACTTGAAATTTTTTTACATATCTTTTCTATATGCGCCGAATGACTAATAGTATGGTCGATGGTGTATCCTAGAAAGATATTTTCTTGTATACCAGGATTTTTATTAATACCTTTACGAGACTGATACTGCATGATCACACTTTTGTCAGCATTCAAGGCAATTCCATTGGCAGAAAACCATTCTGTGAGGTGATGCATTGCTTCAGATATTTTGATATTCAATCTGTTCTCATCTTTATCATTTATTCCTACGTGCGTATCGTCTGCAAATAAACTTACGTGACTCCAATCGGGCATAGCATTTACAAGATCATTGATGTAAATAAGAAATAATAAGGGTCCCAAAATAGATCCTTGCGGCACTCCTACGCTTAAATATTCCTTTGTTGAATTTGCTTCATTGACTGATACTATTTGGTTTCTCTTTTGTAGATAAGTTAGAATCATATTGTACTCAGAGTCTTCAAATCCGTAATATTGTAACTTGAATAGTAGTATTTCATGTCTTAAGCAGTCAAAAGCCTTTGACAAGTCGCAAAAAATGCTTGCACATTTATTTGAACCATCCAAAGACTCAAGAATGAAGTAAATCACTTTTCTAATTGCCATTTCTGTCGAGTGACCCCTACGAAAGCCGAACTGTGACGCAGTAAAAAGGTTATTCTCTTCAAAGTACTTTAATATTTTGTTTTTAATCACGGTCTCTAAAATTTTTGATATTATTGGTAATATACAAACAGGTCTATAATTTCCTAATTCCATGCTATCTCCTTTTTTGTATAACGGGATAACTCTACCGGGTTTGAGACAATCCGGAAATATTCCTTTCTCTAGGCAGTCGTTAATTATTACGAGCAGCAGCGGAAATATTCCTTTCTCTAGGCAGTCGTTAATTATTACTTTCAACTGCAGTAGTAACAACGGTAATTCATTAGTAAGATTGGTAGTAACACTAGTAATAAACCGATTCTGCGGTCTTATAGGCCCAACTGACCATCTCGCCAAATGGATGGAATCCATTTGATGTTACGAGTAAGCTTGAAGTGACTTCGTCGTTAGAAATGGCGATTTTTTATTGGTATAGCGAGCACTTTAGGGTGAAAATAGTTTGGCAATTTGTCTGAATACCTTCAAACTAAATCATCTGTTATTCTGTGGATTTATCTCTATGTAAATAGTATTTCTGGTTGCCTGTATCTTCAAACAATGTTTCTGTAAAAATTAAGTCTAAATTTAATAAATACACTAAATTGGCAACATTAGCCACATTCAATTGGATGTCATCCATTTAGCCTGATGGTCAGAGGGGCCTATTAATAAAGCCATCTGTCCATCTTGTGGGTGGATCCTACGCTGCGAATACCGTTACATAGACTCAACAATATTGTGCTGTTTATCCTGTTGTTTTTGTACATTTTGAAATCATTACACTACGCTTAAGTAATTACGGAAGACTTAAACTTTGTGCTATGTTTAGCATAGATCGCATTGCTTTGAATAATCGGCCAAGTGCGAGTCGGACTCGCGCACGAAGGGTTCCTTACTGTATGGAAGAATGAAGCCCTCCTAATACATTTAATTTTAATTTCATTATTTATTTCTAAAGTCATGTAACATTCTGTAAATATTTAAATCATCTACCTGTCACCGTTATTAATATCGAGCGAAAAACCGCTAAAAAATCAGGTTTATAGTTTGGGGGCTCCGATACAATAGACCTGAATTTTTAGCTTTAAATATTTATTTCTGTTTTTAATATTTGTTATTACAGCAGCAACAGAAATATGTCATCTTTGAAAATTTCAACGTTTTAGCTATCACGGTTCCTGAGATACCTACATACAGCCTGGTGGCAGACAGACAAACGGACGGACAGCGGAGTCTTAGTAATAGAGTCCCGTTTTTACCCATGGGTACGGAAAAACATATCGAGCACTGTGAGTAATAGTAGTTTATGCAACTGTCATATAATGAAGTTACTAACACTCGTTACTATTATGAAACTCGCTGCGCTCGTTTCATAAACTCACACTCGTGTTTTAATACCCGTGTTATATGCAGTTGCATACACTACTTTATCTTCACTAATAAAAATAAAAATAAAAAACATATTGCGAAACATTAAATTCACGCGTACGTGTATTGTCACAGTGAACTTGGCGCCATTAAAATCTAACCAATATGAGAGCGCAGCTGCGCGCGCAGGGCCAATCAGGAGCGAGCGCGCGCTGTTCTTTTTTTATTTCATTGGCACAAGATCTTACCAAAGAGTTTTGTGTATGTAAGTTTAGTAGTTTCGACGAAGTTTTCACGTATAACCCAACTGTTTTCAAAAGCCAGCCTAATATCAAAATTTTATACAACTTGTATGAGGATTTTGACATAAGGCTCGCCAGGTTAATTGGTCGCGTTTTATTGATGTTATAATGAGATTTTACGATATCGATGTGGATATTATAACATCATGTGAAATTGCTTAAATTGAGTGTTTTGTTGTCTGCGCTATAACAGTAGTCATTATAAGTCAAGTATTGGAAACATAAGTAGATTGTTACAACATTAGTATAGATAAAAAGCATTTATAATTTATGGTAACCTACACGTTCTGGCCAAGCTTGTTTGTGTGATCGAAAACAATTTTTAACTAATGGCAATGATCTCATAGCGTTTCGAATATGTAGTACTCTATTTATTTATTTATAAATCGGATCCATAAAAAGGATCCGCATCAGTTATGGAGCTTCAATGTGGTAATGATTTTATACCACTGACCCAACAATGCTTCAGTGTGGCGTGGCGTGGATTTATCGGGCGAGGAGATAAATGCGACGTCACGAACAATCAGTTTATATCACCGAAGGTTACGTATGATTACAATTATAGAGAAAAGTTATAAGCGAAGGAGGAAGCTGGCGTTCCGCAGCGTAACGCACGCTGCCACCGTTCTATTAAGAATCACCTCTCAAGCCGTTCTAATCACAGTTCACCACAACCTCCTCCGAACAAACTCTTTTTAAGACTGACATTTGACATGACATAACATGTCATCTCGTATTTTCCGCCCATCGGCCTCGGATCGCATGATCATGCGATGTCACTTGGAACCTCCTTAGAACTAATCAGCAGCGTTTGTTACAAGCGTTGCCCCAGGAATGTTGCCACTTCCATTCCTAGTCCTTCGAAATTATACTAAGTGGCACTATTTAAAAATAAACTTAAAGCTGTTGTCCCGTCATGTACGAGTATGTTAAAAACAAAGTACCTACGTGTAAAAAAACAGTTTATGAAATTTGGAAATAGATATGAGAAATTTATGAGTGACAGACTTTAGATTTTCATTGTTGTTATTATATTTATAATTTAACGCTAAAACAACAAATTCAGTCAATGTCCACGGTCACCAGACCGTGGAATAAATAATTTTATTCGTTATATATAACGCTACATACTTATATTAATAATATTTATATCTCGCAATAATGGAAAAACCGACTTCTATCGTGTACAAAATTCGAATAGTTCGCTCGAATTGATGTATACAATATTTACATTATTTATGATTTTTCAAAACAGATTTCGATAAATATTACATGGGACCTCGAGAGTATACTCTTTCGAACTAAAAAAATATTTTTTTGATTCGGTTTACAATTGGTGAAAATATGACCATGACGGAAATTATGTTGTAAAGATTATTTATTAGAAT